>CAEMYA010000130.1:5279456-5310661 GCA_903131615.1 Diplodus sargus
TGATTTAAAGGAAGTGAAGATATTTTGAATAATCTCCTCTGCCTGTTGAACAACAAATATTTTTAATACACTTCATACTGGCCATGTGATTTCAAACACTGCACAAATCCCATGTTCCAAATTCCCTTGATGGCTACTTACCTCTCTGTGTGCTGTCCTTCTTTCGAGAAGATCTCTCAGAACTTGGTCAAATCCTCTCTCAGTCTCCAACACACAGGCTTTCCAGCGAGGGGCTACCTGGTGAGGAGGCCCATAATGAAGATGTGACTCAGCAAACCAACCCATCTGTGACATCTTTTATAAAAGTACAGAAGTCTGTGTGGACTCACCCCTTCACTTTTACCCAGAGCCACTGACAAATTATTCTGTGTTTCTGAAAATCTGGAGTCTAGAGCGGGCATCAGGGTGTGCAACAGATTGAAGACCATGTAAGTATGAAGTGGGCTGTTGAGTGGAGCAAAATGTGGCAGCATAAGGTCAAAAAAGAAAAAAAGGGATTATTTGTGGTTTGTTTTGTGTCTCTTCACAGTACCTGTTACTCAGTTCATCCCTGTTCAGCCATCTTCCAATGGTGCGGGACATGTGCACCACGTAAGGTAAGTTGTGTAGAATGACATGATCATCTTCAGTGAGGGGCAGTGGATGGAAAGAGGCCTGCAGACAGCCCAACCAATCAATGGCAGGGGCATGGCTCTGTTTGCATATATACATAAAGAGAACCAATTACTTA
Source organism: Diplodus sargus (assembly GCA_903131615.1). Lineage (NCBI taxonomy): Eukaryota > Metazoa > Chordata > Actinopteri > Spariformes > Sparidae > Diplodus > Diplodus sargus. Next base: position 5,280,187 of record CAEMYA010000130.1, read on the forward strand.
AGCAGATTGAAACACAGTGTGTGTGTGTACAGTGAGACATCTTCCTCCTCTGGTACCTGCAGCTCTTTGATGGTCATGCGCTGATAAAGCTGCCCTTTCGACAGTCGATAATGCAGCGGTGTAGCAGCCACTGCGAGCTCAGAGGACAGAGAGATGAACATGCCCACGTGGAGCATTCTGCTGATGGGCGGGGCCCCCAACAGTGCCAGGTACGTCTGACATGATGCCAAGAAGGGACGCAGCGTCTGGATGAAAAGAGACAGGAGAATGATAAAAAAAAAAAAATGCATTAGTCTGATGGATGAATATTATTATATTTCTTGAATCAATAGTGGTCTGGCAAAGTCTAATACCTGAGTTCTAGCTTGAGACTTCAGCGTCTTGCTGTTCCATTCAATGGGGATCAGCAGATCTGGCTGATCAATCTGTTGACAAAGAGGAGACCGGGGTTAGGGGAATAAAACAAAACTTACTTTGCGGTGGCAAAGTAAGCATTTTAGGACTCACAAATTAGCCTAATGGATACTGGCCTGTATGTATCTTTTGGTTGTCCCGCGGGCTGTTTCTTTTGGATCTCTGCCCACAGAGAGGCTGAAGAATGGGAATGTGGCGTAGTCTCTCATCAGCAGGCTCAGGGTAGAGTTGATATCAGTCCGATTCCACTGGCCTGATACTGCCCAGCCTCCCAACTGCACACAGAGAGAAAGAGACAATGATTGAATACTTAGAGGGAGACAGATAAAGCTGGGTAATATATACGATATATATGTTTGTCGTGATATGAGACTGTAAACACTCTTAGATTTTGGTGATATGTCGTACATGTAGGTGTTGTCGTTTCCTGGTTTTAAAGGCTGCAATACAGTAAAATGATGTAATTTTCCTAAATAACCAGACTGCCCTATTTGTTTATACTTGCCTTTACCCACTTCAATACGTCAATACATTCCAGTTACTGATGGTTATGATCAGTATTTTGTCAAGAGCATCCCTACAATATTGTTGCAATATTAATATTGAAGTATTGATATTCGATTTTGTCACCCAGTCTTAACATTTATGAGGTGCCTTTCAAAAGATTTCAAATCATAAAGGTACATATTGTATATTGCGATCTGGTCTAAAAATGTTGTGATATTATATTATATTGTGATAGTATTACCATACCATCCAGCCTGAGACACAGATATTAAAATACTTACACATGTCACCTTTACAAATAATGCATCTCCAAGCTGAGACAATCCATAATAAATATGTGAAATTGTGCTTCTAAATACCTTTCTCAAGCAGGAATAACTTAACTAAGACCCCATTTACATGTTAACAGTTTTATTTGAAACGGAAAGGTTTTTTCTTTTGCGTTTAGCTGTAGTACGGATACCAGGCCAGTAGGTGGCGGTGTAACTTTGCACTTTAGTGCCATTAAATAACTTAAGTTGTCTGCACACAAATGCTTTCTTTGAATGTATGAATCTGTGTAGCACATCTCATCACAATTCAGCACTTCAACAGTTTCTTGCTCCACACCATAAATGTCAACCTCATGGTGGTGCTAGAGAAAAGTCAGAGGATCACCAAAGTCTTCAGGGTCATTATCTAAATGAATGAGACATGTGGCTTTTTTTTCGTGGTGTTGCCTGAGATGCAGTATATAACGGACAAATTAATTTGGCTCAACCTTTAAAGGGGAGTTATAAGGGAACATTGTGTTTGACATAATGTCTTTTTGGATTTATCATCCAAAGGCTCACATTTTAAGGGCATTTTATCTCACTTTCTGGATGAGTTTGAGGAAGGGCTCCACTCCTGCTGTCTCTACGGATTTGGTGTCCAAACAGGAACTGTAGAATCCTTTGGCCTTCTGTACTGCTGTACTACCCAGTCTGTCCTTTGATTCTGATAGATAGATCACAAAAAACACAATTCAGACAAAACATTAAAATGATATGCTCTCTTATACAGCAATATGTTTGGATTAATTCATACAACACAGAGTGGTGTACATTAGAGGACATTTTAGTGGTGACTCTTACCCAAAGTCTCCCTGAGATACTGCAGCAGCTCGTCTTTTCTGACCAGTATTTTATCTTCTCTCAGTCTTCTGTCTTCTCTTTCTTTAAGTTGTGCTTTCCTCTCTGGCGACACGGCTTCTCCCCTCTGGTTCTGTGGATGTCCAGGGATGCCCTGACCCCTTTGTCGCCCCCCGCTGTCTGGTGAAAGTCTGTCAGAGCCACACGTGAACAGGACGTAATCACAGGGCTGCGTGAAGGGATCAGCAGACATCGAGAGACGGACTGAGGCCCTTTGACAGGCTGGGGAGACACATGCAGTCTCTATAGGAAAGAGTGAGAGGACAGTTAGACAAATTGGGCAAAAGATTTTTTTCGTGTTGTTGTTGTGTCATTGTATTTCTCTTGAGGCCTACCAGTCCCCGTCAGGTTTCCGTTCCTATTTTGATGATTGTGATGCATGTAGTAAATTAGTCCCAGAATGACAGCACATAAGGACAACCCCAAGAGAAGGAGAAGCAGCCTTCGATGGTTAATCCACACTGTGGATTGTGTTTGGTGCTGGTGCTCAGGGACAGACTCTGACAGCTGTAGCTGGGGTTGGTGATGGGTCTCGGAGAGATCTTGGTCGGGGAGTGGCAGCTGAAACAGAGGAGTAGGCCGAAACCCCCTCTCAGGTTCTGGCTGTGACGATGGTTGGACTGATAGCTGAGGCTGAAAGAAAACAACAAGTGAAACAAGAATGTAACTGGTTCAAATGAAATGCCACCAGAACATTTTTTGAAATATATTTTTCGTGTAGTTGCTTTGATACTGTTATTTAACTGTATAAATATAGAAATATACATGATTTTATGTGGAAAATCTGGGATAAGCCTAGTGCAGAGTTTTGTGTTGTGGTGGAAAGCAATCATTAGTTTATGTTTGCAGACTCCAGTTCCAAACCAACGTTACCTACAGTTGCTGAAACAAGTCACTTGAGAATGCAGTCCTTCACAATAAAATCCATAGCTCTCATATGGCCAACAGGTAAGCAATGAAATTGCTTCATGTTATTACATAGACCCCCCACAATATTTAAGCAATGTCATGATGTCTCATCATAGATTGTAATGTCTACAAGCAGTTCAACCAAAACGTTTCCTTTTAGTAAAAATCTAAAAAGCAAGTATTTGAGAAAAGCCATAGTGGCATCTAGTGGTAAGGTTGGTGATTGCAACCAGTTGAACACCCCACGTCTCACCCTCCCCTGCGTGAGAGGCCCTCCCTGGAGCTAGTGCTTGGTTTGTCCAGTCTTGCTGTGTTCCGATATCCATACTTCCATGAGTACACTTAAACGTAGTACACTATCTGCACTTACTAAGTACGCAGATTTCAGCAGGTGAGTGTTGTTCCAAATGTAATACTCCGTGGTGCCCTTACCGGGAATTACGATCTCGACAGCCGCCGCGGCTCGTCACCCGCCAAACACATCCCGCTTTGAACGGTGAACAAAAGACATCTATGGCTTTACTTTTTAACAATTACAATCCTACAATCCTGCAATATGGCTCTGCTGCAGGCGCTGTTGTCTCGGTAGCTATTTTAAAAAAAAAATCCGAGCTGAGCGCCTCTGCCAGGCTCCGCTTCTTCTGCTAAGTAGACAAGATGGCGGACGTTGAGTGGGTAAAGTGTACATCGTTGCACACTCGACGTTTTTGCCGTTATGAGGGCAACATCTGGGTCATTTAAGTATACTTCTTTTCGCTGCGATTGATATCGGAACACCGTACGTACTCAAACTAAGTATAGTAAGTCCGGGAAGTATGGATCTTGGAACACGGCACTGGGTTACTGTAGAAACATGGCGGTTCAACATGGCGACCTCTATGGAAGAGAACTCACCCCCTCTGCGGATATAAAGGCTCATTCTAAGGTAGAGAAAACACAATGGTTCTTATGTTCAGGGGCTTTTAACACCAATGAAAACATAATCCTAAATATTATATTCCATTTCAGCCCTAAATTCAACAAAATCCTACACATTAGAACCAGTAATAAGAGGGGTATTTCCCCTGTGTCATTAATAATCTGATGACACATTAGATTTGTCTTGCAACCCCTGGGAAGGTCCAGATCCCTAAGTTGGTAGCCATTGATGTAGCCTGTTTACTCAATAGTGACCGTAACAGTGTATCATGGGCTACTCAATAAACATCAGGCTATATCATAGTAAAATGACGAGGCCACCATGCAAACATCCAGGCTGATAGGCCACACCAAAGTGTTTGCATCAAAACACATGCAAAACACACAAGTCCTTAACATCTGCTCACAGCTTGAATTATTTCCACCACTTGGCACAAGAGGCCTCTCGATATTTCCTAAGAACCACTCAGGAATTTCTGCTTTCACATTCATCGAGAAATATCCCTCTCGGATCAGAAACTTAACTTTCGCATGAGATATTATCAAGAGCTGCAACATGATGTGGAACTTATTACAAAGTGGTATTAAAAGCAAAACTCATAAATAATAACTATAAACGTAGACATCTCCACTGATCGTACTTTACTATTCAAATATCACTTTACAGCTCGGTAAAACCCTACTGCATGTTTGTCTGTCATACAATCTAAAATTATTCAGAGTTACTGGAGAATGCAAATAAAAACAATATCAGTTTGTATCTTGGCATCCAACAACCCACAAGTTGGCACACTGCAGATCTCAGCAAACCACATCATTTGAATCATAAAATTTCCCAGGAACATAAATGACTCTAGTTTCCAGCAACAAAAACAATCACATGAGCATCATTACCATGTGAACAAAGTAAACTAAGCCTTACAAAATGGTCAACTTTTCATTTTAGGAGCGATCCTACCTCAAGCTCTCGTGGAGTTTCACTCATTCTTAGTGTATGGCTGTCTTGCTTTGTGTTCCTCCAGCGTGTTGCATCCTCCTTTACATTTGATGTTTCACGTGTGCTACGTCCTCCTGCTGTTCCTTCGTCAAACAGCTGTCATCTCAGCTCTCTATCTCCTGTCATCACTCACTTCTCTCTTCATCTGACACACTGATAAAAACAACTCTGCCGGCTACGTCTACAGCTACTCTCCTCTCCAGAACACATATAATCAAGGAGAGTGTGGTTCTATAACCCCAATTTCCAAATCGAATTATTTTCTAATCCTTTTTGACATATACTCATTTAAAAACAGATTTTTATAAATATATGATCATTAATGGGCTCTGGAACAGGAAATGAAACTGTTGTCGGTTAACGTGGTTCCATTGCGAATGATTATCTACTTTTCAAACAGTTCCAACTTTTTTTTGAAATCAGGGTTGTAATCTTGGTCGTGTCATATGGATGTTTGGCTTGTGAACCTGGGAGAAACTCAACATGGGGTCTCTAACTTGTGTTTTAACTGGCCAACCTGCCCGCAGTCACAGGCGGGTTGATGAAAAGCTTGAGACCAGAAGGCTGGGACTGGTAACCAACTGACCAACAAATTGCTTGTGCACATTTTTACACGGCATTGAATGAGGGCAACACTTCCTGGAAAGTAAACACTCGTAGATGCACACACACTTACACGCGTCCGCTGTCGTCATTATCAGCGCAACACATGGCTGTTAACAACTGATAGAGCAGTGTGGCGTCTCCTGTTACGCCGTGGCACATCACTGAGAGTGTGGGAGGAGACACGTTTCATGGATGTCACATGGAGGCCGGCCACAGACAGAATATTTTGGCAAAAACTAACTGTATGCAACTTTTCAATGACAAAGCACAGTGAAAGAATGCAACTACTCAAGTGCTGTACTCAATTCAATTCAAGGTACTTTTACTTTAGTTGAATATGTTTTTGCATACAAAACTTACATAAAAAGAACAACTTTAGACTTAGACCATTAATCAATCAGTCGATTTAAGGAAAATGAATCACCTATTTGGTATTTGCTAAATACATTTTCATGCAGCGAGTGTGTGAGGATTTGCTGTTTTTATGTTCAATTATTTTAATAATTTTGAGTTTTATACTTCTGGGATGGACAAAACAAACATTGATACTTTTGCAGCCACAGGCACACAAAGACGTTCTCCTGATTATACTTTTATAAGAATACATTTTTTATAGTGATATATGTACTAGTACTGCTAAATGATCTGACTCCATCACCACTGCATACCGCACTACTACGTGTCATGACCTGCCTGTAGGTGTCAGTTAGAAATCAGACAAAACTTGGTATTTAGCATTTTATTTATTTGTTTATCGTTTGATACAGCCAAAGGGGAAGGGGTGGGGCTAAATAATGTTCTTAAACATATACACATTCACACATATCAAACAGGAATTTATAAAAAAGAAGTTATATGAAAAGACAAGGCATCAGCATGTAATACAACAGGACACAACACAACAAAACGGCAGATAAATGCAACTGAAGGCATCATCACATGTATAATATCACATAGTGATGACAGAGGCGAGGGCCACACAGGTGGCATAGTTGGTGCAGAAGACATAATACTAGAATTAATGCCACCACCACCTACACAGCTAGCATGCAATGCTGAATAACTATTGCCATGTTAGTCACTCTGGTGCTGTACTGCACCAGGCTCAATGCAAGAACAAGAAACAACTGTTTTCTTATTGTGGAATGAACTTTTGTGGCTGCAGATCAGGCTCAATTCAAAAGGAACAATGGAATACAATAGTGGAGAAGGCACATCTCCAGGTAAAAAAAGGAAACCAAATAATTGTAAGCATTTATCAATGAAATACAGTACAGTAAGTTAAGTATAAAATAATATATAACCGACATGAACAGTACAAAAGAGGAATAATGGAAAGAATAGTGGTATTTACTGTGACAACACTGATCAAGACCAAAAACTGGGCTCAAACACAAAAAGATGATAAAACACATGAATGTCCAAACATTGAATCCCATAACTGTTTTATTAAGTAACCTTTATCTCGCTGCTTTGACATATCTGGTAACAACAGTTTCTTAAAGCTAATGCCTCGACTGTTCTATTATCCTGCTGTAAGGACAGGTTATTTTAGTACTGGTACGTATATAACCTTAACACTTAATGAAAAAAAGGGTCCATATATTAAATTATTTAAAGTGAGAGATTCCAAGAAAATGCATATCAAAAGCTACTGTTATGTTTCTAGATGGCTTCTACTTAGAAAACTAACTACATTGATCATGTGTGGGGGCTTTAGAGTCAAAATGACACTAAAAGGATTTTTTATTTCACTATGGAAATGTGCAACTATCACATAATAGGTCCTGTTTTTCAGCCATGCAGCTGGCATTTGTAACTACACTGTTTTTTGAAATTATGAGATCCCTGGAAAGGAATCTGTGCTTGGCAAATCTGTGCTTGTCTGTTTGTTCGAAATATGTGCATCCAAAAAGCATGCATCTAAAAATACGCTGTTTAATCAGCTCCAAACTATTTTCGAAAAAGAAAATGGCTGATTTTTGTTCTCATCTCGCAAATAAGAGCGAGCAACGAGAGATAATTCAATGCATGCCTGTGTATGATCAAGTCCACATCACAAAAAAACTACGAGCAACATTCACTGTTTTAATCTTTTTTTCTTTTTTTTTGCAGTCAACGTTTAGCCCTCGATGACTTTAAAATGCTATCAAAGTAGATCGGCTGATATGAAGCACTTTGTAGACAGGAATGCATCATTAACCATGCTTGCAGGCACAAAAACTGCCAAAGTGTTAAAGATATGCTCTACCGACAGCCAATCAGAGTGATGGAAGCTGCAGAATGGTCCCTGATACTCCTCTCCCTATGCCAACAGTAACATTGATAGTAGTAACATTGCTGCAAAGGGAAAGAGACCAGCCTTAAAGTCTTAAGATGTAAATATTTCACTACATGATGCTACCTACAATATTAAGGAGAGATAAAGAAAGGCAACTTTTTATTCATCAGACTGCTCTTTTGACCAAACTGTTCTTGTGCAAGTTATGCTGGAATTTTTTTAGCGTAAACATACAATTGGCACAAAAATACCCTCTAGTACACAAAGAAGGCTACACGAGAGATTGGAGAATGATCAGGAATGGAAGATGAGGGGCGTTTATTTCAATGCAGTACATTACTTCTGCACTGAAGTGGCGTTAACAGAGACAAAGAGAATACTACACTGTATCTGCATGCAAACATACATTTTCACTCAGCTCATTCACACTCACACCTGCGCACATATACTGAATAAAGCCCTGTTGCAAAGGCAAAACCGGCAGCTGAATGAATCCTGTGCTTTTGGATTTGGTTCATAGTTAATCTGAGTGATGCTGCTTCAGCCAATCACTGCGCAGCTTGCTTGGCTCGCTGGGTGTGGCACTTCATACACAGGATTTTACCATCCAATGGATAGCAGCCGTTTTCATCCGCTTCTATGGAAAGAGGGCGAGCGCAATCCTACAGGACATATAAATCATTTGTTTATTAGCATTTTCTTTCTTTTAAGGGTGCACTGAAGAAACAAATATTATTTTTATTTTAATAATATGTATTGTTTAAATGTCTTACCTCACAACGGTAACACTTAAGGTGGAAGTTCTTGTCGAGAGCCACCACTCGGACTGTCTCCTCGCTTCCCGCGGCTGGAATGATGGGTTCATTACAGCTCACACACAGAGGGGAAAAACGCCTGGAATAAAGAAGGTGATGGCCTTCAGTTAAATTCTCACTCATTCACACCAAATCAACCATATCAAATGTGATCATTCTGGGACTGTTTCCTACTGATAGTCAGGACTTATCACGTTGGCACAATTCAATTATTTTATCCACAATTTAGCATGCTGTGTTCGCTTGTTATCAGCAGGAAATGGGGAGAAAAGTTTCATTTGGTCTGAATAAAATGAGTAAGAAGTATTCCTGCCTGATGCAAATGGAGAAATTGTTATGCTATTTTACGACTGGCTATCATCATAAATTGAGAAGAAAGATTTCAATTTAGATGGTGACTTGCGATTGTTGTTAATTAGATCGTGATGTTACAGTTTGGGCTAGATAAGCCCACCCCTGTTTTGTCAGGTAAATCACTGAGGCATAAATAACCAGTAGTCACCTGTGGTAATCCTGGACACAGTAGGGGTTGTTGTTGTCATCAGTGATGAAAGGCGCCCCCTCAAGTACACAGGAGCAGGTGCTGCAGCGGAAACAGTGGGCATGGAAACACTGGCCCACCGCCTTCAGCACGCGGTCTGTAATCTTCTCTCCACATCGGGAACACACCGCCAGGGAATTCTGAGGAGGAACAGAAAGAGCATAAGATGAATGAAGCGGCATAGGAGGAGTTTCAAATGTAAGAGGATGTGACCTTCACTTTTAACTAAAAACACACAAAATAAAACTGTCAATTTCTTGAAACTGGAAAGTTAAAATAATAAAAGAAAGACAATCAGTACGTGTCTTTGTGTCTCCTCACCACATAGCAGTCCTCACACTGAGGTGAGCCGTCCCTGTCATAGAACTGCATGCCCTGCAGGGGGCGGTGGCAGCTCATGCAACAGAAGCAGTTGGAGTGGAAGAGTTTATCCATGGCTCTCACAGCCGGCTGAGTACGGGAGAGAGCCTCGCCACACTTTCCACAAACCTCTACAAAGAGGAGGGAGAAAGAGGGTTTACAAAACTAACATATAATAATAATAATAGCAATAATAACACATCCATCTTTCTAAATCATCACTTCGTGTGCTACTTACAGAATAATCTAAATTAGTGCAGATAGTTTTGTGTTGAAAATATTAATATTGATCATATTAATAATTCAGATTCAGATTCAGAATACTTTATTAATCCGCAAGGGTGAATTGTTTTTGTTCCAATGCTCTGTGCAAAGTAGAAATACAGCATGAATAGAAACACAAGATAAAGATAAAGATATAAATAAAACACTAATGTACATAAAATACTAATGTTACGTATTTGTACTCTTTTGCAACAATTTTATACAACACATGTGGCTTAATGGTCCACAAGGTCATATTTGTTATCAAACAGCAGATAAGGGGGAAAGAATTTGAACGACCACGGCAGCAAACAGAACCACAGTAGAGATAAACAAAAGTCTACTGTGCATAAAATTGTTGAAGATAAGAATGGACTGTGAATAAATTTTCCATCCAACCGTAAATGTTTTGATACTTATTATAATTCTCACATTACACATCATTTTAAGAAATGACAAGTGTAATTAATCACGAGCCATGAATATTACAGCCACCACTGTGTGCGTGTGTGTGTGTGTGTGTGTGTACCTGTTGGAGGGGAAGTGATGACAGGTGCGTGTGTGTCCATGTCTTTAATGAAGTCCTTGGTCATTCTCTCCAGCTCCTCCACTTCCCTCATATTCAGAGGAACACCTCCACCAGGGATAGCAACTGGGCCAGGTGGTGACGGCTGCTTGTACACACACACAAACACACACACCATTAGTACATACATATACATTATTTACATACCTACAACATGCCTCATAGAACATTTTGTTATTTATGACTGAGCAGTTTACCTTTACAGAAAACACTTACAGCATGTCCAGAGTATACATAAATCTGATCTGTTGACTATAGACTAAATAATTTGTACTTCCTGTGCTTTTCCACAGTATAAACAAAGCAAAGTGTGTCTCTGTGTGACTAAAATAAAGCCGGAACATACCGTTGATGCAGGGGGTGTTTTCATTGGTTGGCTAAAAGAGGAGGGGGGAGACACCATCGTCTTGGATTGAGGAGGAGGCACAGCAGCAGGAGGGTTTTGGTTTGCGTTCACCTGACTGGTAAAAGGAGAACTCTTTATGTGATTGGAAGCCGGGACAGCTGCCATATTGTTTGGCTGAGCAGGAGGTGCAGGGGGAGCTGCTGGAGGTGGAGGGAAAGAGCTGGTGGCAGAGGAAGGTGAAGGTTTTGGTGCAACACTGATTGGGGTGGTGTTCTGGTTCAGGTTCTGGTTCAGTTTCTGTGCGAGGGCGGTTGATGATGTTGCCGTTCTCCCTCCAAAACCAGACTTGGGAGCAACAGCTGGGGCCTTAGCAAACGGCTGAGCAGCAGTGTTTGGTGCAGAGTTGTTGTGATTGGCTTGTCGGTTCGTTCTGGCTTTGAGTTCTTCTGCCCAGGGTGCTGGAGGCGGGCGGTCTCCCATCTCAGGGGGTGGGAGGAAGGAGAGTGTCGGTTTGGGAGCAGTCGGGGGAGGAGCTGAAGGCTTGGGCGCTGGTGCTGCAGTATACTGGCTGGGTAACTGCGGATGAAGAGACAAACAATTTAAATGTTCTTTTCGCAGGCTTATTCAGTGTGAGCCAATTCTGTACAAGCATCCAGCGTGTCCAGCAAAATAAAACTTCCTTTTATCTTAAACTCAATTCAACAGAGGAAGTTAATATCGAGTGCGTAACATTGCACGCTGAAATGGTGCAAGCAGACACTTTTATTACGTTGAATGAGCTACTTTGATTAAAGTAAACACTGGGAGCGCTCCACAGTTTGTGCTTATCAGAAGTGCTTCGTCTTTCTGACATTTATTTTGTGGTTGTGAGCCAACATTATTCTGCCGTGATCCAGTACCTCCCAGTTGGATAAAAACACTCTCCATTTATGGCCCTCTCACTGGGTCTCTGGCAGCACACTTTGGCTTCATCACACTCTCATGCTCCCCGCTCAGTTCTGTGTGCATCACTCTCTCTCACTCAGTGTGAATCACCGGCTACCTCCCTGTCCGTTCGCTCTTTCAGGTCTGATGTGCTGTATATGCAGTTCACTTATCATTGAGCTTTCAACCTGAACAGATGAAGGGAGACTAATGAAACCAAGCTGGCATCTATCCAAACTATTTCCACTGACCTACCTTGCTGTTTTTTCCCTTCTCTTCCCTCTGTGTGTGACTCATTCTCTTTTTCTACAGTGCGGCTCCTGTGACTCAACGCCTGCTGTCATTTTCCCTCTCATCTGCTCTTTGGCTCATTTTTCTATTCGCAACTCTTTGTACCTTTGGGTTGAAAGGTCCCCTGGTCTCCATCTCAGACAGCAAGTCAGTCAGAGAGTCGAGCTGTTTATCGAAGCTGGTCTGCTTTTCCACCAGTCTCTGGCGGAGGAAGACACAAAAATTATTTACACACATTAAATTGATCACAGTGAAGCAAAAGGAGGATGAGGCGAGGATGAGCCAAGAATGAAAAGGTGGTTGACGATGTGAAATTGTTACAGACTGTTAGTAGTGACTCAAGAGAGTTTGGCTCTTTTATCAATTCCAAAAGGCAGAATGAAATGTGGCAACTGCTTGAAAAACTTCTGGCTGTTACTGGGGTGGAAAACCAAGAATGAAAAGGATGAAACAAACAAACTTAATGAAGTATTTTATGATGTGAATGAATAAATTAATTTTATTTCCCGGGTTGGATGAAAGAGAATACTGATTAATTACTTCATTTTTGATTCATTGGATTGTTTGCTGAAAAGCACTGAAAATGAGATACTTTGCCATTTTCCTCAACGGTAGCTTACAACGTCTAATTCCAAACATGGATGTCTTTGTAGCCTGATAAACCAGCTGCAATTAAAGCAGTCCTACAATAAACCTTTCTCCGATAAACCTTTTGTTATTTGTCTAAAAACTATTTCAGTAAAAATAAATGGGTAATAATCCTGTTAGAAGCATGAAGCTGGGTGATTTGGACTAATGCTAATATAATTTGTGGGAAATTCTCAAAAGACAGTATTTCCTGCCAACACTCCATAGACTCACTATGGTCGTGCAACAATGTCCTCCAGTGTCCCAAACGATTATCAAATTACACTGAAATGCAGTTACATGCAGTGAAAGGAAGAAACATGCAGACAGGCAAAGCAACTTTAGATTCCATCATGACTCACCTGTGGGTTCCCAGCAGCACTGGGAATACTGGTACCGGAGGTGGGGAGCGGCGGAGGGGGTGGGGGAGGAGGGGGAGAAGGGCAGGTAGGTGGACAGGCACTCTCCTCAGGAGGGGCTGGGAGGGGCAGGTCCTCTGCTACCGGAGGTGGGGCGGGGAAGGTGGGAGGGGGGACGTCGGAGGCATTGGGTGTGGTTTGGCATTCGGGGGGAGGGGCTGGCAAATCATCATCCAGTGGAGGAGGAGGAGGGGGTGGGAAGTCTGACAGAAATGAGGAGGGTTGATTGGTTAAAAGCAGTAAAAGAATTGTTTCCAAAGGCCACAGTCACACATACGGGAATTTGACATTTTCCTCCCATACGTTTCTATTTTATGTGCACAAAAGAGCAAAAAAACCTTCATATCCAGTGGCAAAGCAAAACTGCATCTTGCCTTTGAAAGGAGTTCAATCTTATTACATTCTGACTGGCATGTGCTTCACACTCTGCACCATCCAAATTCAGCACCAGGAGGTGAATATCATTTGCCTACTGTCGCATATGTATGACTACAGCTTCAGACTTTGTACCAATCATTCATCAGATATGCGGAGTGCTTTAACATTGTGAGTTCATACCAACAAAAAAAATAACACAACAAAGGTATTAAAAAAAAACTCAAGAATTTCTCCAGATATCTGATGAGCCAAGTTCTGCTTTGTAGGCTCTCTTCGGAGTATTCTTGTAAACAAAGAAAATGTTTTATTTAGATTCAATGTTTCTGCTCTCCTTTCCAAAAATGCACTGTGTGGATCCTTGAGGTCTTCGTTACAAACACGCTGAACACATTTCTCCCCATATAAAACATTTGGGACTCACATTTGTAATATATTTCAAATCCTGCACTGTTTACTTCCATGTTTGCTTGCAAGCAAGCAGCCTTTCTCCTTGGACTCAATACACATATAACAGGGACCCACTTGTAAAAACAGTAATCCATAGTGGTTAAAAACTCCACAGGGTACCTTTAATTCAGCAAGGACTGACTGTGTCCATTACATCTATCAGATGAGATGCCTTCAAATTCATTCAAGCAGAATAATTATGCACACCTTTAACAGCAAAAACATAAAAGTACCCCAAAAGCTAAGATGTAAAACTCTGTAACTATCTCAACTTTTGACTAAATGTCCGAAAGACAGAAATTACTGTAGTTGACATAAAAACAACAGCACAGCACAACTGTGAAGCTCTGCATGCTGTCCCATAAAAAGCAGCAGGGTTGGGATTGGGGGAGGGTTGCTGACTGGATATAGCTAAAGATAGTCAGAAAAATGCTTCACAAAATAGTATAAATAATGTAAATACCATCACAGAGCGAAGGCGGTGGCGGAGGCAAATCTCCCACTCGACCAATCACAGCCGTGCCTATTGGTGTCGGTGATGGAGCGGAGGGTGGTGTCAGACTTTTGGGCCGCGGTGGTGCCACAGAGGCAAACTTCTTTGGCTGGTTGTAGAAGGACGGCGTGGTGACTTTGAAGTTCAGAGAGGATGTCACCATGACCGGCTTGCTGCTGTTGGACTCGTCCATTTTGTGTGTTTATCTGTGGATCACAACAGTTAGAGGATAGGTATGAAACAGGTTTGCAGTGAAGTCAGAACTCCAGACTCAGGAATCTCTCTCTCTGTCTCTCTCTCTCACCCCACATAATGACACCAGCATTAATCAGCTGACTAGTCAAAGGGCTTGCATTCCTTGGCAGTGTTAGCATGTCGAGTCTTTTGCTGGCGAATTAGTGGTGATGACACATCAACAAAACGTTTATCCAGTCCAAAGTGCATACTTAATTGTAAGCAGATTTTGGGCATATAATGCCTTTACAGCGAATAAGTGAGAAACTTAACAATACTCAGAGATACCGATTAAATATGACTGATGTTTAAGAGTGGGGTCGATTGATAATTGTCATGAAATGATGAGGCAACTGTGGGAACAACTCACATTCTTTGGGGGTAGAGTAATAAATGTTTCTCTCTCTGTAAAGTTTCCAACTTCAGAATGACCAACAGCTTCGTAAAGTTGCAACTTGATTGATTCAATCTGTGCATATTGTTCAGCATTTCCTCTTGGTGCAAAACATTCACTTCTCCTATATTACTTCTCCTAACAGTCTACTATGAAGATTGGCACCTATTAATATAGCATACTTTATGACTGGGACAGTTGTCTTGACCCCTATAGTCTGAGAAAACTAATTAAAATAGAGGTTTATTGTGGCTTACAGTGTCTCTTCAAATGTAGTTTGGACTTGGACTATTTCTGGATTTAGTAAAATAGCAATAGAAAAAACTTAACCAGCAGGCATTCTGCAAATCCAGTGTTACTCTTTAAGTACAAAAGCTCTGGCAAATAGTTGACAGTGGAATGAGATATAAGTGTGTGAAAATGTCCCCAGGTCATGTGTACAGAGCCGACATAGTGTCACTCCCAGATGCCGCAGACGATTCACAATATTTAACACATGGCTGTTTATAGTGACATAAAAACACCATGACTGCGAGTTTTGTCATAACATTTGTAACATTTTCATGTGAGGTGCGTCAAAAAGAGGCTGTGCTCAAATATTTACTTCGCACATGCTGGTAGTTAAACAAATGTTGATGTTACTACAGTGTCTCGATCGAGATTCCTCGCAAAGTCTGAACACATTTCCCTGAAGGCTACCGGCCCTGAATGTGACCTTTAGTCAAAAGCGCCGCTGTTCTTGCTGACCTCCTCCACCAACGCACTCAAACACACACACATCTGTACACACACTGGCTGTCTTAACTCAATGTTTAACAAAGTATTCTACCCTAAAGTGCTAAAATATCTGCATAATGCTCATAATAGTAATAATGATTACAACTGAGATGATAATTAAGACAGTTGTGTTTGAACTTTTTATGCAGCCTATTTACAAGTTGTAAAAGATAAATGTCAGGCACAACACATAACCTGTAACAGAATGAGTCGCAGGTGGTAAAAGACAGACAAACTGGAAATAACATTTTCCAGCGCACAAACAATATGTGATTATCATCTCTTTGTTGTGTGGCATTTAACCTTTAAATCCTAATGAAGGCTACATGGCACTGATGCCACCATAAATGTCAAACTTACTATAAAAAGGGGGGTGTTGGGATTATGTTCTCATCTATAATTCAATAGGACTTCAGTAAATTCCCCATTTATGGTTTGTTTGCAGGACTAAAGCTTCACCATTCCTTGCAGCCAGAACAGATGAAAGAGAAACAGCGATTAAGGTCATTTCATGTGTCTTGATTCAGCTTTGTTGCATTATCTTTAATATTTATTTTAAAGTATGGGGGTTGGAGTGAATGGTTTTTCCTCAAAATGGAAATAAACATCCTAATACGTTTATAGTGTCGTCAAGGTTTGCTGCTATTAATAATAACATGATTGATGATGAGGTAAATAAATCAATACAGAAAGAAAAAAAAAATACTGAAATAACTGAAGGGGTAGCAGTTGTCTTTTATTCCATACATTAGGGCTTTAAAATAGACTCCTTCTAGCTAAACTCACTATCTGAAGTTGTTACATTGTGCACACACTGCTGAATTGTTGAGACATCTCCAAAAGCCACAGCAAACTTTGTTTGCACTGTGAGTTGAACTAGAGACTATCAGTGGTTTTCACCATTTAGATATAACTGAGTTTGCATTTGGGAAAATAACCTTTCCTAGAGGAGATGAAGATTGACACAGCCTTAAATTATCATGCAGACCTGGGGCCGAGCTGAAATGAAAAGGTTAAGCTAACCAGGAAATGTTTACGTATTCAAGTAATTCCTCCTCATTCCACTTTGTTGGGACACACGCAATGCTTCAAGTTCTGACAAGACAAGAACCCCGTGAAGCCCGTCAAAGAATCTCTGGCGCTCGTGATATAAGCGGCTTCTCTGACGTGAAAGAAGTGAAACAGCTTCTCTTCTGCTTTGTGTGTCAGCTTCCTTAAATGTACTTCAAGAAACTTTTAACTGATTATGAAACAGTCTCAATTTAATGCGGATCCCTTTATATAACCTACAAACAAAACCGTTATAAAGAAGAAAGGTTACTTCTGAATAATTTTTATTTTAACGTTTGGGTCTGATTGCATCTTTTTCAGGTTTGATAAGTGATGAAATTGAAACTATTTTTTATTGGCAGCGTGCTGAGGATGAACTGAGGAGTCTCAGTCTGTGATCTGGTGGTACAGCACAAACATGTATTACTTTATTACATCACCGTCAGCTTTTGTCCAAATTATCTCCAGAATCAACAAAGAATGAAGGTCCTTGAAGAAGCTTTAAATCAACATTTACTGATGTTGAACATATACAGTATATCCAAGGCCATGATGTCCTTTAGATATATGGAGGTGTCATCTGTTTCATTAGATAGTCTAAGATGTCCCATTATAAAACACTGATGTATTAAACCGCTTAAACACCACTTTAACTGTACAGCAACATAATTCATCATTTTGTCAGAATGATTTTTGCATATATGAATTTTTTTATCAGATATCTACAGTGTCAAAACACAACATTTCAGGAAACACGTAATTTCACAAAACATGACATTTCAGAAAATGACATTTTTGAAAAGATTACATTTCACACTACTAAAACTATTTGAGGAAATGTTATGTTTTCTGAAATATAATTGGGTTTTCTGAAAATATTGTTGTTTTGACCCTCAGGGCCACTGTAGTAGCCTTATATGTGTGCATGCCCCAGTATGTATGTTTATCATGTAATAAGGTATATGATTTAGACAAATACCAGTGGAAAGTTTCATCCTTTTTTTCTTCTTTTACAGCTGTCCAATCTTACTAGACACGAGAATGACAAGAGGAACTATCCCTGACGATGTGATCTGAGTACAACAGCATTATTGATTGAGCATTCAGTGGAAAAAGCGCTCTATTGGCATGAGATTCACTCTCAAATGTCACTGTCCTCTGAGTTACAAAAACATCAGCCTACAGAATCTTAACTCCACTTTACCATCCCACTTAAATAATTCGGAACATTGCTCCATGAATCAATAAGAGGGGATGGTGAGGCTCTAATGGAGATGAAAACTGTTCTGGTTGCCAACTTTCTAAAAAGGCACGCAGGCAAATTGTGGTGGAGCACCTTGAATTAACGGAAAAGTGAAATAACAAACCAAAGGAAAGAGAGTGGGTGTTCGAAAAGCAGCTGCCTACTTATTAACCTAGTATCAATGGCCTATTTCAAGTTGAATGGGAGAGGACAGTTAATGCAAAAACAGACTGACTGGTTACGGTCAAGGTACAGCTTGGATTTATAAACGTTTCCGAGCACGAGTATCAAAAGAGTACCTGGAGCAGCATACATGGTTCTACGGCTTTCTAAAACGAGTGCTCGACAAGGGTGGGCATAGCCGGAGATTTAGTCTTGTCGTTGAAGTACTTAAAATTGACCTTGTTTCGAAGAGACAATACGCAATAGTCCTCTCAATTATTCAACACCGATGATAACTTGTGGTCAGGTTCCATCTGTTTCTCCATACGGCCCTGAGGGGTTTAATAGGATGAGATCAGCTCCGCACTCAGCTCCAGAGGTCCTACTGCAAATCTATCTTGAAACCCGATCCTTGAGATGAGAGAGACCCTCGACTGAGGAACATATTTGGCGCTACAACTCAATGACATCACCTTTTTTTGTTTCTCTCCATTCAGCCTTTCCTCTTTGTTTTACTCCCTAAATAATGATGGGGTGCCCGTATCAAGCTCTGGCTCGCTCTCACAATCTGATGTATAGACTGGTGTTGTGTGGTGGACCACAATCATTTTATCTCTTTCCCTCTCATGTTTTCCTCAACCTCATCATTCACCTCTCACCCGCCGCTTGGGCCGAATGACATCATTTGGGGCTGCTTTTAATCATTCTGCTTTACAGCTGTGTCGGAGGATGGCATTGTGTAGACTTTAGATATGTATGGCCGCAGCATAAATCACATACTGTTCTCGGTGTGAACTCCACATAGCTAGACAGCTTTTACAGGCTAGAAAATTGGTTCTCAACCCTAGTTTGGGTACAACAGCCGAGTTTACAGATTTACACATGAATGTGCTCAACCTAACAACCGTAAAGGATATACTAAAAGGAGCACGGCTGCAGACTTGAGCCTCAGCAGTGTAACACCCCTATGGACTGTTAAACAGTGCAAACAAACACAATTAAAACTCAGCTCTTTCTGTGCCACACTTTCTATTATCGTTTTGTCTCAAGTTTCACACATACACCCACCTTCCTCTGAGGGCACAGACTACGTGATGCAGCAGCTGTTGACAAGAGAGCTTTTACACTTTACAAAGGAAAACTGTTTAGCTCAGCTCAGCAGTGGTTTATTACTTTGTGGTAAAGGAGGAACTAAATTTGGTTTATATACTGCACTACTGCTTTTTAAACGGTCATGTATGTAAGTGTTGAATCGCGGTGCCATGCTGTGAACTCAAGTCTTCTTTGACTTAATCTTCTCCAAACATTAAAAACATCTACCTACAGCCCCACTATACCTACACTGATTCAGTAAGAAGCATTTTTGGTTGCAGTTTTTCTACTTAAACGGACTAAAAACAACGCCAGTCCTCAGTCATCTAAAACAGGGAACTAAATATCTTGGGCGTTGGAAAGAAAGTCATCAACAGTTCTTCACCTTTTTCTCACATTTTATAGACCAAACAACTAAATGAATAGTCTAGTAAGTGACGGACAGATGCATCGATAATGAAAATAATATTTAGTTGCAGCTCCTAAAAGAGTAGAGGAATCTAATAAAAACAGAATTCCACATTTATAAATAGGCAGGAACCACAATAGTTAATCAGTGTATAATTCCTTCCACGTCTAGTCAGTCATTGTATCAGTGACCAGTGTGTTGTTGATGAAACTCTCCATTGTTCGGATGTTAATAGCACACCCAGTTTCTGGGGAAGCGTGTCTAGGCCGAGGGTCACTAATGCCGGGACAAACAACCCTATTAAGTCCAGTCTTACAGGTCACTGGACATGCATGCAGCACCAGCGTTACGCTCAGTCTCAGACTACAGTTGGATGAATGATTGAACAGACAGGGTTTCAAAACTGGTAATAACATCAGCGGATGGGCTCGGTGTCAAGCTCTCACCCAAACACAGCCTTATCTGCCCGCACTCACAAACACTAGCATGGAGCAGGCCAAACAAGAGTCACAAGACACAATCAAGGAGCTAGACGTGCGGTGATTCTGGGCAAAGGGATGCCCCAAAATAGCCTGTTTGTCTTGACTCACGTAGGCTACAATTAGGGAGGATTCCTCATCACCCAAGTCACAAAAGATTGAGCACATAGGCGATCTTAGATCATCTTCATTCACAGTCTCAATCGCTGTCTTTTCAAGCAGAAGCACCACACTAACCACAGGCAAACCCCAAGCCCGAGACCTCTTGTTACAAGTTATTCTTAAACACGTCTTTCTGTGGCCTTGGGTTGAGGCTCCCCTTCTATCTTGTTGATGAAAAGGCAAATTAAAGAGGCAAGGCACAAACATCGATGATCACAGGATTTTCACATTAAAATCCTATGATAAAATGGCCTTAATTTTCATGTGTTCTCCCAACCTCTCTCTGTTTAGTGCAGAGAGCTGTGGCAGATGTCTTCACATCCACTCATGCATGACTTGAAACCCAACTAGGTAGCTGTATATCGAGGCCATTTAATTGTGAAGACCATACTTGCAGGCCTCCTCAAACGTGGCGCCTGATGTGCCAGATTTCCACTCAATAAGTCAAACATACTGTGCCAGGGTGCTCCACCCACCTCCATCCATTGATCAAACAGGGTTAGCCAACTGTTAGCCACTGCCCTGACAGCTGACAGCTATGGGTGAGCGGTCACAAACACAGCCAATGAACACAGACAGCAATAGGTTAACTAAACACAACCTTTCACCACTAACTAGCAATATACAGAAGAGGCACAACGGAGGTTTCTAGCTCAAGCTCAAGCTCAAGCGTCATGGACTAGCTAGGTGGCTAATAGGGCAAATCACGTTTCTGTTAACATTAGCTCACTGAGTACTCAAAGTACTTGACGCTCGACAACGTTAGCTCGTCTTCCAGGTGGAATCAGGTCAGAGCTTCAGCACACGTCGGTTGAATGAGAAATCCCACTGACCTGCAAGAGTTACGATCAGCCACCTTTCTCTTTGACGACAAACCTTCTCTGGCTTGTCATCAATCACACCTCGGTAGTGTTAGCTTCACTCGCACACACCCCTAACCAACCGCTCCTGAGCTGCGGTCACAGTTTGTTTCGGAGGGCGAAACGCCGCCCCATTTTTTTTTTTTCCTCTCTCTTACCTCATATGGTAAAGAAGACGGCTTCCCTTAGCTGTGCTGTCATCAAGTTTAATAATTTCGCGACTCTCTGAAGTGCATAATCGCTCACAGCCGCATTGCTAACACGCTAGCTTGCTTGGTCAACTTTTTTTTTTGGCTGGACTTCCTGTCGTAGCTTCCGCATAGCGCGATCCTTATCGTCGGTGTCCATCAGCTGGTGCAGCAGGGTACAGTGCAGTTCAGACACATCTGTTCTCATTCACCTACCCAAAAGGTACCTTTCAACAGGGAGTCCGCAGGAGCTTTTATATGTCACGTATGTCACAACCTACAGGGGTTGTCAGTCACCTCACTAAGATGTCATTCCCTGAGGTGATAGCAGAACCCCTCACTTTGTGATCAATACATCTGTGCTATTATGATCCATGCATTGACAAAAGAGATTACCTTATTAGGTAATTTCCAGCAGTCTGACACCCTTTTTTTTTAGACATGCCAGCTATTATCCTCATTCACACAGACACACACAGACACACACACACACACACACGAACTCACCCTGTTACTGCAGCCTCAATGTGAATCTCCCTTTTCCTTCCCCCTCTTCCTTTTGTTCTGCTTTTTCTCTTGGTCCAGGCTGAGTAAGAGTTGACTGTAATGGTAACTTCTCTTTCTCTCTTCCCCTCTCCAACTATAAGACCCTCCCCCCGTGCTTTTCGGTCTGGAAAAGGAATGACACCATCCTTCCAAACAAGTTCTTTCTCGTTAGACTTTGGCTCAGGACTTGTGCATTACTATGTAAACAGCACCTCTCTCTCTCTCTCTCTCTCTCTCTGTCCCTCTCTCTCACTGTGAGTGTGTGTATGTGTGTGTATGTGTGTGTGTGTGTGTGTGTGTGTTCATAAACTGTCCAGTCAGACCCCTCCTCCTCCTCCTCCTGCTCTCTTTTCTCTCTGGATTCTTGCAGCATTCTTCAGTCAATGACATCAACCCTGTTGCCTCTCCTTGTAAGGTCAGACCGAGGGAATGAGAGAGCGAGAGGGAGGGAGAGATAATGGGGCTAGAGGGTTGATTAGATACAGGCACTAAAAAGCGGTCAGGGTTTTAAACACGAGGAGGCATAACTGCTGAAGAAAGTATGTTCAACCAGGGCTGGGCTGTGGAGTGGGTTCACTGTGTCGGCTTTATACTGGCAGGGAAAAATAAGGCAGGTTTTTTATGCCTCTCTTTCACTTGCCTCAACAGGCAAAGCCGAGGATCAGATTGTTAAGGCGTTATTGTGTCTGCCAAGTGCGCTTCCACATCGTTATTTGCTTTGCACTAAGGCAGTAAACATGCAGAGGCTTAGGCTGCTCCTCTGTACACGATTAGTATGCCTGATTATAGAGAGTAAGTCGCTTTTATGGCTCTCTCTGAAGTCTTACTGTTGTTCTTCCTGACAATAAGGATGTGATCGCCCTGAAACTGGTGTTAAATGACACCTCCCATCCTGCACATCAGCCACTTCTATGACTTAATATCCTTTTATGCATCACCCACCCACACACACCACACTCACACAGGCATCATGCGCTTGAAACCCACATTTTATCTTATCACACTTTCAGGTGTCGTCATTGCTCATACCAAGCAAGCAATGGAAACATTCCTACATAAGTTTTAATGTTATTCTGACATTTGACATTTCAATTTGAACATTTGGAAAATGTCCTTGTTATAATACCAATAGAATGAGACATTCCACCCTTAGTTCAATCCATTAATTAGTCAATTAGCAGATAAATAATCAACTACTTTTAGTCAGTTATTAAGTATGAAATACTTTTCCGTTTTTCTTACGCGATAATAAACTGAACATCTTCAGCTTTAAGAATGTTGGTTTGACCAAACAAGCAATTTAATTAAATCAGCTGGGCTAGTGGGAAATGTGTGACTTTTATTTTATGACATTTTATAGACCAAACATTATTTAAAAATGAGAAAATGAGAAATGGGATCCCGCGATGGGATCACACCAGCCAAACTCCTGTCAGCACATTCTTGTTCTGACCCATGACGACTCAGTAGTGATTACGTTTACATTATTTGAGACCACACCCATCTTTGAACTTGGCCTTGATTTTAATCTTGACTACCCACCTGTAAAGTTTCATGTCTGTCTCTCACACGGTGACAGAATCTGTCCACACACAGACATAGTGAATACAACACCAGCTGCACAAGAGAATGTGGGCCAGGGGCGTAAAGTTAGGGGCCAGCAGCCCCTTTCCTGCATCCAGCCTCCCTAGTTCTGGCCCCCTTGCTCGGATGACACCCATCTTCTAATTGGGCCGTCATTGTGATCTCAACTGCACATGTTTGGTGACTGTATTTTGCACAACTGTGAAGCTATCGTGCTGACAAAAATCTATCCACAGACTGACAGTAGACATGTAATCACCTGGCAAAATACCCTAAATCGCCTCTGCGGAAGTTCCCGTTACAAAAGGTGCCTCCAGGAGCACATTTAGCTGTGATGAGAGACACAAATACAGACTCACAAAGCAAAACCATGATCAGCAGATCAGTCATCTCGTCCTAGTAGCAGGTTCGTATCTTTGCTAATGACTAAAATTGTTTAAAACATTTTTAAAGTAATGTCTTTCAAGTGAACGTCATTTCTTCTGCACTTTTTATTCTGACTCATGGCACCTTTACAAGATTGCTGATCACCAGATGAAATTCAGGTTGTGACACAGGGCAGTTGCACTTAATTCAGGTTGTGAAACTAAAGGCTACAGTCAAACCTCTGCATAAACGGTTGTGTAACCTGTTGCTGCCTGATTCATGTCTGTGACCTACTGGGAGTGGTCATTGGGGTCTTTGATAGCCTATTGTCCCGCAAGGAATGTTTCCAGTCTCTCCCCACTTCCACTGGGACAAAAAACTGTGTCGGATTTCCACTCAGAGATTTCCACAGCAACTCTGGTGCTGAGAGAAAAAAAAAGTACGCTCCATCCTGGCTGCCGGCTCTCATGCAGGTGATATCCGAAACGGGAAAAGGTCATTCAGAATTCCAGCCAGTTCATGGGTTTGCTTTCTGTCTGAGGGGAGTAAGTAAGCTGAAATGACAGGCGTGTAACACTCTTCTGCCTTTTTTTCAGCCAGCTGCAAACATCAGGTGGTGAGTGAAGTTTGGACAGTTTGGATCAGGCAGGGAGAAGGCAGCTCTGGGGTCCAGTCAGTCTGGAGGTAAAAACAAAAAAAAAAAGTAACAGGAGGCCGTCAGAATCAGAGCCAGACAGGCTGGAATGCAGCCAAACCTTGGAATGAACAGTTCCTCTCCCCCCTCCCGCTCCTAAGTGCCGTACTTCTCTCCCCTGCTCTCTTCTTTATGCTGCATTTTTTCCCCCAATTTTCTCCCACAATCCCTCTATTTCCCAGTCAGCCCTACATACGCTGCACTTTTATTTCCCTTCCCATCTTTCTTTCCGCTCCACCCTCCCCACCTCCCACTGCTCATGTGAGTCAGAACCTGCCCATAATACCACAGTGATCAGAGTTAATATCCTGATCTTGGATCATTCCTGATCTGTACAAAAGCCTAGTCTCGTTCTCTCTTTCTCCCCCCTCCCTCCCTCTCCCTCTCAACACATTCATTTTCTCAACAAAGGAAAAGTTGGAAGCCACTTGAATGTAAGGTAAATGTTTTTGAATCGCTCAGACCCAAAGGCAAAGAACACGAACATGGCAGAGGAGACTGTATGTTTGTGTTCTGTCTGAGCAGCTAAAAATGATAACTTCTTCATGCTTTCCACTTTTCCTCCGTCGATATAAAATGTTGCATGTACAAATTAGTTGATGTGAGAATCGTGTTTTCGAGCTTTCAAATTTTAACAAAATGTACTAATGAATCAATAAACACACTGGTCCAGGATTTTGCATCCCCAGGCCCCACATGTACAAGGGTAACAAGAAAAGACACAAACAAAGGTGTTTTTTTAAGGTTAGACGAAGATGGTTGCATTAATTTATAATAATTCCACTGCCTATGTCTGTGTCATCCAAATAAGCTTTATAGATCTTTCCAAGACTAAACATGATCTATTCCTGTTGCTGTAGAGAGTGGGGGTTCAAGCTTCCATATGGGGTTGTTCCAACGCCAATACCAGTATGGGAAAATGCCACCTACACAGCCTTTAACGCTGGAATTAGTATCGTTGAAATATTCTTTAATAACGAACTGTAGGGGTGGCGAATAATGTAGGCCCGAGGCGGGTAAGACTTCCCTAAATATACTGCTTACTATTATTCATATATAGTGATGTCGGATCACAGTTACATGCACAGGGTAATCGCAGGATTGGCAGGCCTGATCATGAAATCAACATTAGAATTAACAGCGGATGGGATGTAAATATTAGTTACATTACCTGCAGCAATCCCCCATTGGCAGTGACATAAGTGCGTCCCCCTGTGTATATTTACGCACGAAACACAGCAGATTATTTAAATCTCTCGACAGGAAGAACACAATCGGTTACTGTTAAATCCTGTTCTGTGTTTCTCCACACATCCCAAAGGACACGCACACATACACACATTAAGTCCAAATTCATACAGTGAAATTGTTTGGAGTGAAGCAGCTGTCCACCTTTTTTTATTTCAGCAGCTAAAAGTTGAATTCTGTTTCCTCTGGAGAGTTTGCTCTGTCCTGCCAAGTTCATAACTATAGTTTTTAGTTTTGCTGCTTAAATATGTCATGATACTTGCTGCGCACAAGGAAACATTTAGAATACACACAAAAAACACATTATGAAAGGGCTGTATCTGTGCTGGATCGTGCCTTCCTTAAAACCATAAACAGCTGTTTTTTATGCACCTCTTATATTGATTTTCAGGGATTATTGTGAATGCTCCATTAAAGTAAAACTCTCACCAAAATGCAACCTTTTTGCGAATGTATATGAGTCAAACCTTCGTGTAAAATCATAATTACAACAGTTGCATTTTGGCGAGAGTTTCACTTTAAATAAATGCACATAAATAGCTTTGTTTGTGATGACATTTTATTTTATTTTATTTTATATTCTCTTATCTGTAATCAACAATAACAAGCTCCCCTTAAAAACTAATTTCTGTATTCATTCGTATAACATACAAAAAAATAATTCAGATTTTTTTATTATGGTTGAATGAAGCTTTTCAAGATACAGTTGATTAAAGAGGCTATAAGATAAAGTGTAGCCTGCAATGGATAGCGATAGTTATGCCTGCAAAGCATAAACCATTTAGCCATCAAGCAGAAATTCCAGGCGGACTCTAGACAGGATGAAAACCTGCATACTTGAGACAGAACATGGTCTCTTCACTCAGCACCCGGAGGAAAAATCATCATGCTGCCAAACTGGCTTCCATTCAAAGCCAGTGTGAGACTGCAGTGGCCAAGTCCCACCAACAGGTGTCACACTGACACACGTCATGACTGTGGCGTGGACAGTCAGACTAAAATGCCTCGAGGGAAGAAGATTCTCCTGGAGTCTCTGACAGAAAGCAAATCCACATCAGCCAGAGATGTGATGAAGGACAAGTGGGTGTGTGAAGAGGAGACACATAGCAACAGACATATAAGAGACTTTTGTGGAGAATGTGTGAAATTGGAAAAAATAGCTGGACACAGGAGCAGTGCAGCAGTGTTGGTGGTGGTGGAGGTCCAGACAAGGAAGGCTGGAGCAGGAGAGAATGTGGGGTAATGTGCAGAAGAGAAGGAGAGGAGAATTGTAAATAATGGAGGAGAGTTGGGAACTCCCCATACGCCAGGTCTTTTGTGAGTGCACAAACACACACACACAGACTTCATGAGCACAGAGACTCCTCATACCACCCACGCATGAATATAAAACACCCCAAAAATTGTGCGTGTGCGTGTGTTGAAGAATTCCTGCCAGCCCAAGGCAGCAAGTAATAATACACATAAAGTGTATCTCCCACCGGCTAAAACAAAGCTAATCAGATAAGCACAGCCATTAGAGAACACCATATGAGAGGCTGCCTCTTTTCATAACAACATTTATATCTCTCCCTCGTCCCCACCCACCTCCTACGCCCCTTCTCTCCTCAAAAACAAGCCACATAATTTCCTCCCCCTCATCCTCCTTCTCGTTTCATCTTCTTCTCTTCTCTCTCCATCCACTCTCCCCCCTTCACTTCTCCTTCCCCACATATTTTCACTTCTTCACACACACACATTCTCCTTCTAACTAACTTGGTGGCTCCTTGAGGGCAGATGCGTAACATGTGGTTCCAGTTAACACATGTGCTAACACACACTAGCAGCAGCTAGGCTCAGTGGAGCACAGAAGGAAGATATGTGGAAAGCAGCGCGCGGTGGTGAGGAAAAGACAACGGGAAATTTAAATTTGCACGTTTAAGAGCATCTTTAACCCGTCAGAGCTAGTTTTCTCTAAAGAAAAACGATTCTCTAACCTTTGGAACAACTTTTCCAAGGAGGCATTTCCATTCATCAGAGCCGAACATCTTTAGAGTGCTTGAACGAGGCAGTGTTAAAGCTGGTATTCATTATCCTTGAGGTGCAACCTACATAACAGCCCAGAGCTGATAGACAGATAGTGACAGGTACATGAAAGTCACTGATTACAGGAATGAGGTCTGTGTGGGTCCCAGAGATAATATTAAACAGAGGCTGCTGCATTTAAATTCTGCACAGCATCTTCACCCAAGATAAGAAAAAACAAGAGACGTGCTGACAGGAACATGGTAGAAGTCGTACGTGTCATGTGTTGCAGGGAGGTTTCATGTTATTGCACATGCTTTGTTAGTATGTGGAAGACTTAGACAGGCGGTGAGAGGTAGTCATCGCTGTGCCATGAGTGAGATTAGTGTAAAGAATGTATTCTCTGTGGCTGACCTTGTCTCGCATCGACGGTCCATTTCATAGATCACCATGTTGTCACAGGTGTATTGTATAGATACGAAGCATTTGAGTGTGTGTGGTCGGGTTGCAACAAATGATTATTTTCATTAGGGGTCAACCGATGTGGCTTTTCTAGGGTCGATACCAACAGGATTGCTAGAAATCAAGGAGACCAGTGACTGATACATGGAAACAGTATTCATTTGGAGTAAAAATGAATTAGAACAATGAACAATTTGTCCTTAAGTACAATTTTCTGATACTTGACTTGAGTATTTTCATTTTCTGATACTTGATACTTCCACTACATGTAAAAGATAAATTTAGTTATTCGTTACTTACACATTTTCGATTTTCTAGAACTCAAGGTTACATCATATGACATCTTGGAATAGTTCAACCATCCAACACACATTCAATTCTTTGTGATGTAAGAGAATGAAAGCTGCAAAATCTCCCATTTAAGAAGCTGGATCCACCAAACATGAAAGCCATAAGTAGCTGATTGAAATTAAAAAATGTAGCAGATTTATTAATTAATGAATTTATTTATTAATTGACCAGTCCTTGTAGAAAATTATTGCAGTTCAGTGCATAATCACCAAAATCTGCTTAAAACTCTTAAAATGGCATGAAAACATACCTAAATCACTTGACCTCACAGTTTTTTAGGAAAGAATGTTGTGCAGATGAAGATGGGAGTACAGACTGAAGGTTTTTAATACATTTCCCCACATCAAATTTACTTTTTTCTTTTGTGAGGGATACCGTGGACAAGCTGTGCTGTCAGTCATGGGGACAGGCTTAGGATTTTGAAATGAAAGTAAGCGGGCTCCAGCCTTGTGGCAATTCAAAGTAAACCGGGCCATACTTTAGTGAGCTAGACAGCTTTTTTCAAGTCACTCGTGACGATATTCATGATTCATGATTATCTTGTTAATGGGAAATTCACCACAATCAACTTTCCCTGAGTGTTTTTACACTCTTTGTGAGTGTCTCAGTGATCTGACTTAGCTCGTGCACTGGGTCAAATGTGTCCCACCTCTATTGCAGGAGAGCGTGTGGAAAGAAAATGAGATCGAAATATGAGTCGCATTGACAAGATACAACAGGTAGAGCAGGACAGACTAACTGAGGATTTTAGTGAGGACGCTGCGACAAGAGACGGATGACTGAATCATTATGCAGACTTCCAGACAGTGTTGGGCAGATGGAGAGGGAATAGAGCCAGAGAGGGAGACAGGGGGTCGAAGACAATATACTCATTCTGCAATTACTCATATCAGAGGGGAGTAGTCCTGTTGTTTTTTTTACCAACACCCCAGAGTAAAGCTGACCCCCTCCAGCAGCCAAGAGCCTCATCTCCTCTGTCCCAGTGGGAGAGAGCTAACACACATCTATATATAAACTCACAGCGCAGGGATTGGCTGGATTATGTATGATTTGTTATGTCTGGCAAATCACACATGCACTTTAAACCCTTCCTTGCTATTCCCATGCCTCTACATCTCTTTTTCGCGTCTGTTTAATTGTCAAACCAAGCAGGTTAGATTGTTGTCTTTTTTTCCTGCGTCCATTCTTGAGTGCTTATTCTCATTTCACAGAGCATCGTCTCCACACCTCTCCTGCACATTACTCAACTGTCCCCCCCACACACACACACAATCTGCCCATGTCGTCTTTGTCTGTCTGTCCTTCCATCTGTCATGCTGTCTTCCTCTCTCGTTCTTCTTTCGGCCAGTGTAAAGTCAACAAAACATGAGTGACCACACAGACACCATCTTCACTGTCCAGACTGCTCCTGCTTCATTTGCTGGAGCAAACACTCACAAGGCCACAGCACACATGGATGTGTAAATAGCTGAGAGAAGGGCACGGGGGGTGCCCAGACAGAAAAGGAGTGAGAAAAACAGGGAGGTAGGACTTAAAGGTGTGGTGCTGTTAGAGATCTGGATGCAAGTCTGATGAGAGAGAGAGAGAGAGAGAGAGAGAGAGAGAGAGAGAGCTGTAAACGATAGCCACTCATTGTCTTTTCTCCAGTGAAGACGGGATGAAGGGTAGGAAAACACTAAAGATGCAGGGATGTGACTCAGAAAGCAGGATACAGGCGCAGGGATGACTGAGGGGCGGATCCATACGGAGAGACGACATAGAAAGAGGTGGAGACTCAGCGCCGGCTGAGAGTGTGAAGGAAAACCCTCGTCTGTTTTTTCAGGATTGTTTAGCATTGGTTCATGTGCTCACGTTTTTTTTTCTTTTTTTTTTCCC
>CAEMYA010000130.1:5310676-5336056 GCA_903131615.1 Diplodus sargus
CTTTTTTTCATGGGGGATCGGTGTGAGGGAGGGTGATTGAGATGGAGATGGAGATGGAGAGGGGAGAGGAGGTGGCGAGGAAACCGCTGCAGCGCATTGTTAGGCTGAGCGCACACAGGAGAGGGAGACAGAGAGAGAATCCCCCATTTTAGCTCAACAATATTACAGCAGTGCAGAGATATCTACAACAATGGCAGCCCAGCACTCTCAGCTCTGTGCTATTGATCTTGTAGTGGCAACCCAATACACACACACACACACACACACACACACACACAGACACACACACACACACACACACACTCACACACACTGTCAATCCAATTGTTTGTTTTCCTCAGTACCTCAGGTGAATGTGATAATGACTGCACATTGAATTGGATAGCATAAACATGACATTACAGGTGACATACTGGTGATATTGATCCATAAAAGACATAATTATTTTAATTGACGCCTCACATCTTTATTTAGTCCCAATATATTTCCCTCAGGCATACTGACTTACTAACCGGATCTCTTCTAAGACACTGCACCGGAGAGAGGGAGCGGGAGGGAGGGAGAGAGAGAGAGAGAGAGAGAGAGAGAGGGAGAGAGAGGGAGGGAGAGAGAGAGTGTGAGTGATCGAGTGGGTGCAGGAGGGAGAGAGGAAAAAGAGAGAGCACAGGAGAGCAAGAAAAAGAAGCTCGAGCCGAGAGAAGGAGAGTCGCAGGAGGGAGAGGGAGAATGCACGGCGTCTGGGTAACACTTCCACGCTTGTGTCCAGGGCCTTTGTGAATACACCATGGGATGCATCGGCTCCAGGAGACTGAGTAAGCACCGCTTCTCTTCCCCCCTCTCTCTCTCTCTCTCTCTCTCTCTCTCTCTGTCCCTCTCTCATTGCGGGCTGGAGGTGAGGTCGGGGGGAGGGTGGCGAGAGGATGGGGTTCTTGAAGGAGCGAGGGGTCTGTGTGGAGACTACGGACATGCTTTGTGTGTGTGTGTGTGTGTGTGTGTGTGTGTGTGTGTGTGTGTGTGTGTGTGTGTGTGTGTGTGTGTGTGTGTGTGAGAGAGAGCTGTTTGCTTCTCTTTCAGTGTATGAGCGAGCTGCGGATGTATGCTCACAGAGGTTGTGTACACAGTATACAGGCAAGATGTCAGAGACAATGTGTGTTAAAAATGTGCTACTGCGTGCGTGCGTGTGTGTGTGTGTGTGTGTGTGGTTGCATCCCCCACCTTCCCACTTCCCTCCCTCCTCCCATCCCTTGATTTATGATGCTGTTTGGCAGTATGTATATGTGTGTGAGTAGGAGGCAGAGAGAGGGATGGAGAGGAGAACGAGAGAGCGAGAGAGAGGCGGGAGATGGGGCTTATTTATAGGGTGGTGTGGCTTGGAGAAAGAGAGGAAAGAGAGGAAAAGGATAATGCCATTGTCAGGGGTGTTTGCACAGCTAGTTATTATTTGCATGAATAATAGGGATAGAGAGGGATACGGAGACGAGCAGCAGAGGAAGAATTTCAGTGCAGGCTGGCAGGCAGGGAGGAGGGGAGACGGACGGATGGTGATGGAGAGAGGGGGGAGAGGGAGGGGCGAATATGTGCAGGCGAGGCTGTGTGGGATTGATTGGAGTTTCAGGTGAGGACCCTCCTCGATAATTAAATCGGCATCAGGACTAACCCTGCGTGGAGAAAGATTGGGGGACTTCTTGCAAACGGGCAGCTATTTGCACGCGTCTGTCTCAGATACGATGCAGTGCACTTTAAGGTCCTGCACGTCTTAACACGCTCAAAAGGTAAAAATAAACACAGACTTCCTGAGCTGTTAAATATTAATGAGCCACTTAGCACATCGGTCTCTTAAACATGTTTATGGTAAGCGGCAGTCTGCGCACAAAAGTGCATAACCTTTGCAGGGGTCGTGAATGTCAAAACCAGCTTGCAGGGGATCTCCACAGCTTACCTTGTTTTTGAACTAAATTCTTGATGAAGTGGATTTTAAAAATATCCAGAATATGCGAGTGCAGAAGTAAGAGCACTAGCATGACACGGTTAGGAAGGCAGGTGTGAGCGGAATACAGCAGAAACGGTGTTATACAGCAGCCCGGGCCCATTCCACATGACAGTATTTGACAGATTGCAGAGCAGGAGATGAGGGTAGGATCCTCTGTCAACACTCGGGTCAAGACAGGAGCCCAGCGATGGGAAATAATGTGATTGAAGGAGACAGAAGGCTTTGGAAAGGCGCCACATTAATCTGATTGTGAGCCACCTGAATACTGATGCTCCTTTTCCTACAAGTGATCACAGAAGCTTAAGAATTCAATAAGACTGGTTTAGTAATAGCATTTTCTAATCAGGGATAAGACGTGGAGCAATGTGATAAAGGAGAATATGCATAAGTACACTGAAGCCCTCTAGTCACATGTAGAAGAGATTGCACGTCCGCTTGATGGAATATTTCCGTTCAGTTTGCCGTTATCTTAAGATGGGTGCATCACTATCGAACATGAATGTGTCAATAAGCAGTACTTAAGGGAAGTGGGACCAGTAGCTGGAGTCTGACGTTCCCCTGTAAGCAGCAGCAGGGCTGTCGGACTCGAGGCGCGGTCGTTGTTTATCCTGGGTGAGAATGGCTGTAGTGTGTGCTATTGATCGGCCCTCTCAACTGCAGTCCACACTGCCAAGCAGAGATCAACAGGAGGAGCAGCAGGGCTGGATCCGTCTCCGTACAGGAGTAGCCCTGATGTATCTGTCTGCCCGCTGGTAACACTATCTCTCCCAGCTCCATCATATCTGGGAGTGTGCTCCGTGGTTAGACTGCGATATCTGTTTGTATCAACACACTGCCATAGTATG
The DNA here is from genome assembly GCA_903131615.1 of Diplodus sargus. NCBI lineage: Eukaryota > Metazoa > Chordata > Actinopteri > Spariformes > Sparidae > Diplodus > Diplodus sargus. Next base: position 5,313,512 of record CAEMYA010000130.1, read on the forward strand.
CGATCTGTTCCTGTGACATACTGCACCAAGCTGTACATTTTACTTTGTTTTGGATCTCCGAGGTAATGTGACACCGAAGAAACTATAGTTGCATCTTGTTAGTAGTAGCTATATTAATAGAAACCTTTATTACCCCTTTAAATCGATGCTTTACTTTACTAATCTGTGGTGCTATTTATCCATCTAGATTGTTTTTGGTGTGAGTTGGTGAGTTTTGGAGGTAATGAATATAGTGATGTCTGCCTCCTTTAAAATATAATGAAACTAGAAGTCACGTGGGGCTCCGAGCGCTGAAAATACATTTGAGAATCTTAAGATAATCAACATACCTTGTGCTCAGTTTCATGTAGGAACTATTTTCTTTCTCCCAAACTACACCCACTAATAATAACTAAAAAGCTGTACCGTTAGCTATCTATGACACAGCTAGTGGATATTGATTGTTAGAAAGAAAAATACTACATGAATCACTACATAAAACTGCTCTCAAAAAGATCTGTTGATTTTCTTGAGTAACTGGGTCATGATTTCTGGAAAGAAACATTGCTATTAGCTCCACAGGCTGAGTGACATCTAGTTCATTTATAGTCAAGAGAAGAGAGACACCTCTACAGCTAATAGCGCCAACACTCTGCAATTCACTCCAAAACAGTCTAATTGGAAAATTAGCACTACAGGAAAGAGGAGAAATATGTATTTTTGATTGTGGGTTAACTGTCCCTTTAGCATTGATATCAATTGCTAAAAACTCAAACCAGAAAAGCAGCAGATGATTAGACATTGATACCTGCAGGCAGATCTAAAATGTATACCCTGACAACCCTGCAATTTGTGAGGATAGTTGTTTGTACTGCAGGTGTGTGAGTTTGTGGCTCTTATCTCAAACCAAGTTGGAAAATGAGGCCTGTAATAAATAATAACCCCCTTATCAATGCAGTAGGACTGAGAACCACTTCTGGTTCCTTATATCAAAGTCGAGGGGTGTTTTGAATGGGTTTTTTTCTTTTATACTGACTTAAGGTTGGTGGTTAACTCAAGCTTAAGAGATCATGATTTGTCCTACTTCAGATAATATTCCACTGGTGAGTTCTGAAGCTTATGTCCTAAAATAGTGGCTAAATGAGACTATAGAGGTTTTCGAGGACCTTTAAACGTCTGCTCAATTTGTATATTGATCAGTTGTGTTTAGTATAGTATAGAAGTAAGAACCTCAATTGTTATGACTTTTCTCTGCAGTTTGGTTCCTTTACAATCTAATGTTCTGGTGTTTGCATTAACGCTTCAAAAATCATCAACATTCGTTTGCCGCAGAACTTATTTTCTGCAACAACCAAAAATCAAATGAAAAAGATCCCACAGGCTCTTTGTCAGGGGAGCCAGGGTCGGCCTACAAAAAAACACGTCATCCCTGCAGCGCTCTATTCTGGGTTATGTTTTAAACGGAAAGTCTAAGAAATGTACTGACCCCAAACATTAAACATCTGCTTTAGCCCAGCTGCCCCTCATCAGCACTGCTTACTGGGTCAGGTGAAGACAGACACCGATGTACAGTGGATGAGGTGTCTGCATCCGTCAACCTGCCTCAGAGAGCAGAGGCCTTGAGAAGCGGTCGCTGGGCGGTGCACGTTCTTCTTCACCTCATTGGCGAGGAAAGGCAGCGAGATTTACTGCAAAATAACTACAAACTGTATTTTTTCCGTCAGTGACTCAGCTCGGGTGTGCAGTACACGGCTCGTGTATGCCTCATTGAGAGCAGATTTCAACAGCTGCCAAACACAGTGTTAGTAATTCTGACACAGCACCATGATGTTGATCACATTTGTAGATGTGGTGTTGATAATGCTATCAACCATAACTGTGCTAAAAGCTGCACTCCAGGAGCGGGTTTCTGTATCCAGTAACCAGACCACACTGTGCATGTGAGTGCTGGAAAACATTAATCATTGTGTAATTCAGGGCATCATGTGCGGTGTGAAGATGACTGCAGTGGGTCGGGCTGCAGTGCTGAAATTACAGATATGAATGTGGGACATTATGACCACTCTCACCTGTTTGTGGTGCCTGTGAGCAGACCCCCTCACTCACTCTCCACCTTCTCTAAGTTAGCTTTGGTAAGGTGCCTCTGCTGACACACCACTTGCAGATTCAATAAGTGCTAATAGCTGATTCCGTTTTTTGTGTGTGAGTGTCTGCGCACATATTTTTCCGGTACTCACTGAAAAGTGTTTGTAGCACAAGTGCTGAAAGCTGGCGTCAAATGTCTGGCTTAGTGTTTGATCTGATGGTTCCTGAGCTGTATCAACATTTTGCAAATTTTAGTCAAAGTTGTTGCACAGCAGCTGTGTTCAGACAATATTTGGGCAAGGCGCGTTTATTCATGTAGCACCGTTCAGAAAGAAAGGCAATTCAAAGTGCTTTACGGAGACATAGAAATGAATTTAAAAAATAGACATTTAGAAAATATTATAAAGACAATAAAAACAAGAAGGATTTAAAGGACAAGTTCACCCAAAAATGGAGTATCAGTCGTTATATACTCACCCCTCTGCAGATGGAAGGTCAGGTGGACAGCAGAACTACTTTGAATCATTCTCTTAAACAGCTGAAGTAGATGGAGTCTTGTTGAAAGAAACCAAAAGAAAAAATATAAAATGACTAACATACTCCAAGTCTCCGAAAGCTCTGAGATCCCAACCTAATTATACAGAACCCAATGGGAAGATATCTGTAGAAATCTTTAATAAATTAATAATATTATGAAATTCACATTTAGCTAGTAAATGTGGCATTCCATCTTCCTTCTTCCATTGCTGTTAATCGACTCATTTGCCCTCTCACTTGGCTGTCAGTTTGTCATACTAGCTCACACAACGCTGGCTACCAAATGTTCATGTTGCTTATGCTAGCTTAAGTTAACTTTGTGGGCATTAGAGTAGGCTGGGCACATATCGTACAACTCAGCCATTTTTCCATTTTTTCCCCCACAAAACTGGCAACTTGATAAAACACGAATACCACGTGACACCAACAGTGTTAAACTATTGGCCAATTGAACCAACTGTCAGAATTCCTACACGGAGATAAACAAAACAATCCTTTTGAATGTGACAAACATTGTAAAAATGTTAATTCACAGTCCTAAAATAATTTTTAAGGAAAACATAGACTGTCATTCTGCACCTTTTTACAAGCTCGATAAATTATTTGTCTACAAAAATATCATATCAATACGACCTTGAGGATATTGAAACAAGGATCTCTTCATACTCAGTTATCATATGGCTGATTTTGAAACATTTCCAACAGTCCCCAGCTTGAGAGCCTCTGTTTTCTGCATGTTTATGTGTATATATGTGTTCATGCGCGGATCAGTGAATGACCTCAAGTTTACATCTCGCATGATCGTCCTCCTGCTGCTATATTTATGTGCACATAGGCCCGTGTGTGGGTGGGAAAACTGTATAGGCGCCACTGTTGCGTCAACATGTTTTCCCGTCACTCCTGCTCTTTTTGCTGCTGCGTTACAGAGAGGGATTCCCTGCCATTAAATAAAAAATTTAAAAACCACCCCCGCTGCACCAAACCTTCACACACAACCATGCACCAGCATTAACCAGTTCGCAGTCTGCCTGTTAACTGGCAAATCTGGCGTGGTGGTGGAGGCTGATTGACTGGCTCGTGTCCAGGTTGGAAAAGCCTTGTGCACATGAACGCATTCAAGGTGAATGACTCAGTGATGTAGTACCTCAGAGACACGGCGGGACCTGATGACCCTTACCTGTGTGAGTCTGTCGGCGCGTGTGAGTGTGTGTGTGTTTGTGAGTGGGTGTATGCTTATACATCCAAGGACTCCAATGTGGCGCATGTAGCGTAAAGTCTCTACCTCCTGATTTATGTGTGTGTGGGAGTCTCCGTGTCATATTCTGAACCGTGTGCTATTATTGGCTCGCCTTGTCAATGGATGTTACAATCCTGGTTCATTACTGGAAGGGAACTGATTTAAATGTATATGGGTGTGTGTGTGTGTGTGTGTGTGTGTGTGTGTGTGTGTGTGTGTGTGTGTGAGCGTGGATGCCCGTTTACAGATGATTCTCAGCCTGTGTGCGCATGTGGCGGGTCAGAAGTAGGAGGCTTGATTGTTTTGTTTTTTTAAACAGTGTGACTCACAGAGTTGAAAGCTATTTCTGTGAAAGACAGAATTTCATCCCTACATTTTGATCCTAGTGAGTGTGTGAATTTATGTGCATTTGTGGATGTGCTCAGCATCAACCAAGCGCTGAAAGTCTCAGCGTTATCTGCAGCGACTAAGCGCTTCAGTGCTGATACAGAAAAAAAGGCTGTGTTCTGAAAGACGGGGAGAAAATAAAGATTTCCAGGATACAATGCACACAAGGTTGATTTCCTCCTCCCCTGCAGGTTGTCGTCTCCTCGTCTAAACGCAATCAGTTCACGATATGTTGTCCTTTTCAGGTCTAAATGTTCACTGAATATTTAGTAGGACAGCAGGAAGTTTATGGGAGTGATCAGGTTTATGATGCTCGGCTGCAGCTGCACGTGCCAAGCTACAGTTACCACAGTAACAAACCCTGTATCGTTGATGGAGACAGCCACATCCACGCTTAAACAGATTACTGAGGTGTGTTTGGCCTTTCTAAGACAGGGGCATGTAAATTGGGAATGCCATTTAACTAGGTAAAAGACTGAAACTCTGTGCTTGAGCGTCTGTGGAAGAGTCAGAGCCCCTGCATGAGTGTGGATTATATCCTGAGACACGCTTAGCTCCTTTTCCCTCGAAACAAACTCTCAAAACCATCTGGCCTCTGGTCCTCAGCTGTTTCTCTTGCTGAACTCTGGAGCTACTGCACATATCGCTGCAAGAGGGCTGCCATCCAAGCCGGTACCCCATCGTGGCAACCAGCCGTACTGCAGCTGTCACGGTAAACAAGCACCAAGCCCCCTGGTTCCTCGCCGTTAGTGCTGCAGGGCACAGGGACTACAAAAGACAGATGACGCTCAAATGCTTCCCACTTCAGCAGGAGCCGTCAAGCCACTACAGTCAGAGCCGGAGTTGACAGTGCAGCCGCTGCAGATCTTTGGTTGTTCGTTACGCACGGCCGCCCTGGCTCCCTCTTTTTTTTTTCTCTCTCTCCTCCATCTCCCCACCCGCCCTCACTCCTCCTCCTCCTCCTCGCTCCTTCTCCTCGGCTGAGCTAAGCCTGGCTCCCCCATGACCGCAGGGGGGTATCCAGCGCCGCACCGCTGTGTTGTGCGGGGGAGGAGGGAGTGTGCCAGGGGAAGAAAAGCTGGCTCAGAGCTCTGGTCATGTGCTCCGTTGTTGTTGCTGTTTCTTCAAGGAGGGATCCTGCTTGGCTTCTCCGGAGCAGAATTACACATTCGCTTACTGTGCTGCTGAGAGCCCGAGAGCTTCACCTCCACGGGTATAGAAACAGAGAGCCCGCAGTGGTTGAAAAGAGACCACTGAGATGCTGGGTGATGACTACTGACCCATCACCTATGGAGATATTCTGAGAACTATAAACAGCTCTGACTAATCTCTGCATAATGTAGACATCCAAACCCTCCTGGCTCACTTCACAAATAGCACATGCTTTGATGTAATCTCATATGAGGCTGAAGCTCGCAGACATGAGATAACATACAAACAAAGGTGCACACAATGTACCTAATGATCCTGGTGCGTTGCTGTGTAGAGGCTGTAGGGCTTTCGTAGTGGTAGTTTGCGCCGCTGCAGTCCAGAGGACTCTTGAGCCATATTGTGATTCATGTGAGGAGAGAGTGACTGCTAATCCACTAATTGGCCCGACGAGGCTGAGGGGTGGAGAGGGGAGAGGCTGAAAACTAAAGAGAAGCGGAGAAACAATAGGAGAGGGAGCAGCATTGTGTGTGTCCTTGTGCCCGACACTGTATGTTGCTATAGGCCCGATGTATGTGGGTGTGCATTAACGTACGTTCGGTTTGTGTTTGCAGGGCAGATTTTTAACCTAGATGGGGAAGAAATCTGGGACACCGGGCAGAAAATGAGACATCTCTCTGTCTAACCGATATCGGCCAATAAGTAACCATCTCATACCGCACACCACAGCGCCAAAAAAATCAAACACGCCTGACTAATCCTTCTGAGGTCACACAGAGTTCATTTCTAATAGTGGAAGGAGCGCTTGAATAATAATGTGTCCACCCACAGGATGCAAAATACTTTCGTTAAATGCCATTTTGTTGTGCAGGAATTGTGCCTTGTTCAACAGCTTAAAGGCAAACAGATAGTACCGTTAACAGCTGCTGTTGTTGCCCTTATATACAGTTAAAGTTGCTGTGAGCATTATTTTTTTTACAGTAGTCACTGTTAGAGAGTGTACGGTCAGTACCCTCACCCCCCTTCCATGAGAAAATACATTTTATTGTATCCCTACCCACTTTATCCAAGCAGGACAGAGGACTCTGTAAAAAGACGGTCAAGTCTGCTTGTGAATGTGTAGAGAGCAGGATCCCCTTGTTTTGGTACCTGCAGCGACAATGGCAGGAAAGCTACCAGTTCTAGCTCTCCCTGTGACGGTTTATACTACCAAACAGGTGAAGCAGTGAAAAATGCTTGAAGAAAAGAAAGAGGCAAGGAAAGCTGCCTCGACAAAAGAATGGAGTTGCACAAGTGGTGACGTAGAGTGGTGGGAAGCTGAATCTCTCAAACTACGTACATTATAGAAAACAGATTGTGATTGGTTCAAAAACATGCAAACCCCTATACCAGAACTGTAATTGGTGCAGCCAGACCTTTGTCCAGTGCTGGAAACAGTGATGTGGAGATCTGGCTGTGTGAGATATTTGTTCTGGCTTGAATTGGTTCATTCAGACCTTTCTCAGCGCTGAGCAGAAAGGTCTGGACATGCAAGACTACACTTTCATAAAGTTTGAGAGACATATTTGAACAAGGACACCCTGACTTTTAAACTCTTCCGTAGGTCAAGACCCATTCTCGACCCTTTCTGTAAACGGTCATGTCTCCATGTTCAAATGTAATACTGTCATCTCCGAGCCCAAACGGAGACGATATTTTCCAGGCTGTGCAGCACTCCCCTTTGCAAGGAAATTAACTCACTGACACATCAAATCAGGTAAATGTACCCTGGTAATGTACAACTAAACAGCTATTTATATGTACAGTAACTGCGTGTACCTTCTGCGGTGATGTCCAGAGGTATTTCGGGAAACGCTAACTATAGAAGGAATACACAAAGTGGGTTGAGGGAAATTGGGTCAAACAAAGCAGCAGATAAAACACTCCTGGAAGCAACTCCTCGCAGGCTTTTATAGACACTTGATCTATATTGATACTAGAAGATCCAATATTTGAGTGCAGTGTTAATTGTACAAATGAAGCGGGGTGGTCTTGGTTCTTTAGTTATCACGCCCTTCCCTGTGCGAATGAAGAGGCTCAGCGCCTGGAAATGAATTCTGTCCCTCGTCTCCCGCCCTAGCAGTGATCTGATGCGACTGGATGGAGTTCAGAGGGAAGGGTAATATCTGAGAGCCCAACAGAGACAGAGCGGAGCTGATGTTTGTGAATCACTGGGTCAGTGGGTCACAGACATCACTGGACATCCAGAGAGCCAAACGACTCTCTGTGTTTCTCAGAACTCCCGAGGAGTCGCTCTCGTGATTGCCAAAATGCAGCTGTGAAAAATGTGATTGGCTCAGCAACATGAATGCAAACACACAGACACACACGGAGTGCTGATACGGGAGCGAACCCCTCTGAGAATTGCACACACAGACCCTCTGATATAGAGAGCAGGTACCAAGGGGCCGGAGCTGTGTTTAAACTCCATTACCAGTACAGTCTCACTAATTAAACCAATGTTTTAATTAGGATTTGGACTGCTAGGAAAGAGGAGCGATAATAACATTCATTTATCCAGCAGAGAACGTGTATTTCAGACGACTCCCATCTACACGGTGCTGGGTGGATGGCTTCGTGTGTGATCGGTCAACGACTCTTCATTATTAGCTGAAATGCAGGTTTCGTTTACATGTAGTGGAGGTTCACTGAGGAGAGAAAGACTTTGGTGATAAGACTCCATTGATAGAGGAAGTAGACGGTGGCAATGCAAACTTTCAGTTGAATGTCCTGGAGGTCATGGCGGTGATGGCGAGGCGGTGGGTTGCACAATAGAAGGTCTGCAGTGGATCACAATCTGGTTTCAAGATCTTAATTGTGGTAGTTTGATCTCACTTTTGAAATGTCCTGTAGCCAGACGTGAAATAGCCTGTGGTTTTTCTCCATTTGTTCCAATGTAAAACTTTTGATTTGAATCATGTAGTATGTTATATATACATGAGTATATTTGACACCAGAGTTGCTTCATTTAGTGATGTAAATTGTCCTGCACGTGTGTTTGGAAATGTATTCATTTGTTTTTCCTTCAGGAAAAATGTTGCAGAAACGTAGATTACACATAAAATACACTCAAAAAACTGTTTGTTTAGGGTATACTTAAAAGCTTGTGACCCTTACCAATAGCACCAAAACGTACTGTCTTCCAACAAAGCCAAATTACAAAACAGTAATCCCTCTTTTGCATCACTGTGGTTTAATGAGTTGTTTTGCTCAGTTCCTTTTGAGAAAACCCTAATGATTTTTGAAAAGCTCGGGGTAACTTGCTAGATTTCATGGAAGAACTTAATCCAGTTATACTTAACTATTATTTTTTGTGTTATTATTATATTTGATTATTTCTCTGCCATGTTTTGAAAATATGTTTACTGTTACTGTTGATATATTTTATTCTTTATATGCCTTGGAAATGTGCTAAGTACTAGCGCTTTTGCGTGTGTGTGTGTGTGTGTGTTTGCTGTTCTTTTGGTGGGAACGCGGGGCCTACGACATCGTGGGCACTGGAAAGTGAGGATTGAATATGAAGAAAATTGGCAGATAATAGAGAGAATAGATCCTCAATGTATTTGGTGATTTGAGTGAGAATTTAGTCCAAAGAACAATAAACATGTATTTTCCTTCTCTCTTCTCTCCCTGTGTGTCTCTTCCTTTACCCTCCTCTCAGCGGCAGATGGCGTGCCAGTCCAGAAGGATGGGGAGCAGGTAAGTCTTCAGCAATAGCTCGCCCCTCTCGTTGACTTCCTCTGACAGTGGACTGTTGACACTCCACCTGAGGAGCCAACATGGCTGCTGATTTAAAAACCTGCAGCTGCTGTACGTGACGAGCTACAGCAGCTCAGCCCACCAGCTCTCTGCGGTGCCCTCAAGGTGCCCGTGCTTACGCTCGTAGATTAGTAGAGTGGCACACATCACGTCAATGTCAGTCGCTTAACTTCCGCTACACTTCCCTGCACGAGGCGGGGCAGTGTAGCCGGAAGACTGAACAGTCGCTGGTTCGGTTGGCTCATTGCTGGTGCAATGACGTCTGTGGCTTGGTGTCCATCATCAAACAGAGTCGCTGCTCAGTGTTGGTTCAAAGTAAAACAGCAGAGGCATCACTTTCTCCTTCTCCAACTTCTTACACACCATTACTATATCCTCCTCCTCCTCCTCCTCCTCCTCCTCCTCCTCCTCTTCCTCCCTTCTCTCTTTTCCTCTGCTCTCCTCTCCTGCTGCTATACTGATCCCTTATTCTAAAACTGATCCCCCTGAGACAGGACACAGGAGCGGGAACCATTTTGGACTAAAATGCAGAGAACTCTACTTTTTCAACAAATGCACTGTGGACTGATTCCATTATTTATTTATGCACAGTGCCCCAGAATGCCCTTCGGTCCGACTGAGAGGAAAGAAACAACCACACACACACGCGTGCACACACACACACACACACACACACACATGCACTTGCATGCATGCACACACACACACACAGTGTTGTCAGGGCTATTGGAAGGAACATAGGAAAAGCTGCTTCAAGGGGCCCAGCTCAGCCACTCAAGTGTGTTAAATCTCTCATCACACCCACTCCTGTGCAGGGAGAGGATGAAGGAGAGAGAGAGATGAGCAGAGCGTCAAAGAGCGAGGAAGTGGGAGCAAAGAATAGAATTACAAGAAAAGAAAGAGTGAAGAAAAGAACGGGGGGAGAGGCCGATATCGATTAAGATGAGCTATCTGGACATGCGCTGCATGTAGATGATGGAGACAGTGAGCACTGCCTCATTATGTAACTCAGAATTAAATACGCTTTTTTTTACGTTTCTGATATGGAAATATTTGTAACATTTGACAGCTTTAGACAATTAAAATCTGACATTAGAAATGTAAAATGAATGTACAAAATATACGATTCTTTATAGATTAAACCACACAAACATATACAAAGTAGTTAAATATGTCACCTCAACAAGCCTCAACACTAAAAAGTCAGGTCAGTTTGTGTCCTTAAATGACGAATGCTTGGTTAAGTTGTGTACACCCTTCCAAATGTTTCCAACAAGGTGAAATCTGTAATTTTATTCAAGGTTACCGTGTGTTTGATCTGATCTCCTGATGCGATGTCATCTGGGTAAACGCCAGATGATGCATCAGAGAGTGAGGAAGGAAGTCGACGAACGTGACTTAACTCGAAAAAAACATTACCTCGACCCTAACCATCTCTGAGTCATGCAGATGTATTTTCATTTGCAGTGGTGGTTGTTTGACACTGAAGACAACCATTTCAAAGATGCTATGCTCCTTGTGTCTCTTGTTATGATTGAGAGACCCCTGAGCGTTACAAAAGTAACATAATGTTGCTTTAACGACCAAACTTTAGAGGTGCTGGAATGTATTTCTTTCCAGCTTTAAGGCAGCCGGGCTTGCTATTCCCCTGTTCCCTTTTTCTAATGCTAGGCTACGCTAATGAGCTGCTGTTTCCAGCTTCATATTTGCAGTACAAACATAAGAGCACTACCAATCTTCTCATCTAACTCAAAAAAAAAATTAAATAAGGGTCAAACTATTCCTTCCTTTGAGCGATCTAAGTGCGCCTCCCACCACTGCTGTGTACATTGCAGGGTTGAAAAAAATGGAGACAGGCGAGGAAAACTAAAGAGCTAAATTCTAAGCTGAGCATAGTTGGAGAGGATTTACATCGTGTGTGTGGGGACCTGTGGGGTTTTTTATTCCAGTAAGATGGACAGGAAGGTGAACACATTTCAGCACAGCTACTAACCCACCAGTGTCCCCGGTCTAGTTAGTGTCAACCCAGCTGATAGAGAGGAACAGCGTGGCAGAGACTGCTGCTTATCTGCTTTGTCCCCAGCATCTGCCTCCTCACACACACACACACACACACACACACACACACACACACACACACACACACACACTGCCCTTCCTCCTGTTAGCCTCAGTCCCCTCTGTCTGTCTGCAGCATCAGATACCGTTCGACGCCGCACTGACATCTCTCTCTCACATGCACACAATTTTCCGCTGGCTTTCAGTGTTTTTGGCAGCACATGTAACCAGAGAGGAGACTCATTCATCCGTAGCGTATTCACTCTGCTATACATAACTAAGCAAATATACTGATCCCCTGTTTAATTCCCTCCCTTCTCCTTGTCATTCTGGTCCTCGACTCCTCGCCTTCCTCGTTCCTGGAAAATCCTGTGTATCTGTCTCCCCCCTCACCCGTCTCTTAATTTTTCTCCTCCTCCTCTGCATGTCTGATGTGCGCTCTCCCCCCTCTGTCCCTCCTCTCTTTGTCTTCTCCCATCTCCCCTCCCATGCATGTCAATGTCCTCTCTGTCCTGTCACTCTTCTTACTCTTTCCCCATCCCTCTCTCCTCCTATTTCTCTTCCTCAGCATGGACGTTCAGAATTTTCATGGGAAGGAATCAATGTAAGTGTTGTGACACCATTCCTTCATCTACTACCTCTTTTTCCCCTCTTTTTCGATTTCTTTTCTCTCACCTGTTTTTGATTTGACTCGCCCTTAAGCGATCAGCTCTTCTCCCCCCTCACAACACCCCTCGGCCTTACAGTTCGGTTTATCGTAGTGGTGCACGGTAGTGAGCACAATCAGAACCACTTTTACTGGTGCAGAGTAAAATAAAGTAACTTGGAATCAGGATCTGGGTAATGCAGATTTTTATCTTTTGTATTAACTCGACATCTCATCACCTCTCTTCTCCACTCACCCCTCTCTGACACACACTGTCTCGACGTCTCTGTGTGCCCCGTCACACTTCCCATACTATCCTTTTCCTTTTTTTCCCCTCCTCCATTCCTCTGTCTTCTTTCCCTCTAGCTGTCTATGGAAGACACCACGTCAATCCTGCCTCGGCTCAAGAGGAACTCAAACGCCTACGGCATCGGCGCTCTGGCTAAGTCTTCTCTGTCAGGTGTGTCAGGTGTGTGTCTGTGCTGTAACTGGTAAACCGACCCCATGCTGGCTCCGCCCTCATCGGGCGCTGGAGTCAGCATGGTACCCGAAACGGGTTCCCCTGTATCACTTCCTCTCCACGCTGGGATAACACTCGTCAATGGCTCCTCATGAGTCATTGATGGAATTTAAATGAGCCCGAGACACACAACACACACACACACACATAGTGCATCGTCATACAGCTTGTTGCTCTGAGAAAAGGTGAGTTGGGAGTGTAGTTCTCTTCTTTGTGTTAAGTGGTTGTGCAGATGTGGTGTCCTGAACCAGTATTAGCCTGGATGTTTTAAATTGTGTAAAGTGGCGTGTTAAACAGAGTTCAGTGCAGTGTAGTGGAGTGTGCGTTTATTTTAAAGCAGTGGCTTTTGGTTTGATCCAGTCTTTGTTTGTGCAGTGCAGTTTATTTGAAACGTATTACAGTACAGTGAAGTGTAGTGCAGCCGCTGCACTGTGTGGTGTGGTACTGATTTGTCCCATAATTTATTCCCATAATTTATTCATAAATCTCATCTCCATGCGCCACCATCAGAGAGAATCAAACAACCAGGGATTTACAGTGTGTGTCATCATGTGTGGGTCACTTGAAATATGGAGCACAGCCATTCTGCAGATATCAGCTGGTGTCAGCTCGGCAGGGGGAAATGTAATGCTTCTTAAAAAATAAAATCGTAGGCTCTGCAGTGTTTGCGCGAGTTCTCAGACAGTCAGAGAGGAGAAAGAGAGCAGTTTTCTGCTTACCCAGTGCAGCTTAGCAGAGGTGTGAAAGCTATCGTGTCAACAAGCCAACCTCTCATTACTCATGCCATATCGCCACCTCACCCCAATTAACCTATTCCATCCCACGATGCACCTTTGTCAGACAAGACACGTCCATTCCCTCCTCGTCTCCCTGTACAGACGATGGCTCAGTCTCATTAAACACTCGAATGTCACCCCCACAACCCTTGTCATTTAGCGTTTCTCCTAATCCATGTTCACGAAGCCCCTCATTAAACTGCAGACATTTGAATAGTAGGATTGGACTGATTATGTTTTTCTGTACTGGTTTTATCTCCATTGAAGCTGCCGATAGTTGATATTTTAAGCTAATATTCACTATTTAAAGGGACGCTAGGTAGTTTTGGAGAAGAAATTCCAAATCAGATCTTTCTCTTCTGATTAGCGTTTACTCCCGAAAACTACATACTACACCTTTAAAAAAAAGACAATTTATGTGCCAAAAACATCCCAGAGGTAATTCAGTAACAAAGTAATCATGCACAATTTGAATACGTACAGTGGAGATTAATAAGCTGCATTATGTCCAACAGCATTCCCCCCAGTTTCCAAACCAGTCAATCAGTCTGACCCTACTGGACATCCATAAGTCATCACAGCACCCACGACCAAACAGCCGCACACACTCGATGATAACTTGTCTATCTTATGTCCGTCTCCCCCCTTTCCTATCTGTTTCTTCTTCCAAGGAGTGAGCCGCACCATGAAGGAAAGAGTGACCAAGCCTACAGCCATGGCCCAGGGTCGGGTCGCCCACATGATCGAATGGCAAAACTGGGGCATGTCGACGGTGGGAGCGGGCGGCATCCCGGCGGCCCGCATCACGACCCAGGAGCGGGAAAAGGAGCGGCGGCTGGAGAATGATGCCTACAGTGACCTCAGCGACGGGGAGAAGGAGGCTCGTTTCACAGCAGGTTGGAAGCACACACGCAGGGGAGGACAGGCACTCCACAGAGCCTGTTAACTGTCATCAGCAGAATTATGTGCTCATCACCTCACTTTCTGGGATTTATGCCAGTTATTCAGCCAATTAAGTTTCATGCAGGCCCTCACAATGATCCTGGCTCGTCCTCTGAATTCTGACCTCAGGCCTCCTGCAGCAGTTTGCGATCTCCGAGGCAACGCTCCTGGCCTGGTCATCGATGGACGGAGAGAGTCCGCGGTCGGGCTCAAACCAGGGCAGCGTGGCCCATCTGAGCGAGGTCAACCAGGAGAGCATCACCAGTCGAGGTAAAAGGCTACAAACGTGGCTGAGGTAGCTTATGTTTAGGAATCTGACAATCTAATGCTGCATTCACATGCTCCTTGAATGGTCCAAGATGGTCCACCTCCTTATGTTCCTACATGAGAGGGCAGCCACAGAGACTTCAGATAGTCCAATGAAGTTCTAAGCAGGCAATTTAAATGCATGAATACAGAGAGACAGAAGTACGAAGTTTGGCAGTTGGTGGTTAATTCATTCTTTTTTTAATGATTGATTTATAGTTGGCTGCTAGTATTTGCAGCTCACTTCAGTGAACTATTGAGGGACTCCACTGTGGAGCTAACAGGAATGAGGCGACTCTTTCTTCTCAACGGCTCTGTTTAAATGTTTAGGAAGGAGGGGGCGCTTAGACAGAACAGGCAACTGTCGGGGGATTTCAAAATAAAGTCCTTACCTAATGACGATGATTAGGTTGTTAGTCATTAAGTCGGTGTATGGATCCAGATCAATGGATTGTTACACCCCCACTTCAATATGGGACCTTTGAAATAACAACTTCTTATATGTATACTACACATACAATTATTGCAAAGTACACATTTTTTCGACTTTATTTACTGTTGTGGGTACCCAGAGGAAACGAAAATTGAAAAAGAGATTTCAGTAGTGTCTCATTCATATCTCCTAGACAACTATGAGATCTATGTGAGACCAAAGTGAGACTGTGGCTGATTTCTCCTGTTTGTCAATTGTTTCTCCTGAGAAACAGGTGCAGAAAATCTCAGCTTGGGCTCCCTGTAAGTTTCAAAGGAGATCTCATCAAGCTCTCAGTGAAGTTTCAGAATGTCTCGCCAGTGCTAGAAAGGAGCAAGGTTTAAGCGGTAAAGTCTCAAGTCTCACCTATTGCTCCGAAGGAATTTTAGGAGAAACAAATGAGAAATGTTTGAGACCAAAAAAGACAACAACGAGGCTGAAATGAGAACTTTCATTGAGCTCATTTACGGCTCCATAGCCATAAAGGAGCAAGCTTTGAGCAGTAAAATGTTCCTCTGGGTAGTTGAATATAAAACAGTGAATCAAATTTGAATCACCTGACCCGATTTATACCGAAATAAAGCTGTCAGATAAGTAGTAGCGTGAAATGTAGATATTCAAGTACTTGAAAGAACTAGTAGTAGTAATAGTGTGTAATTGATATACATTATGAGTGAATACTCTAAATATTCTATCATTACTAATAATGATGGCCAGCATTAAAACAGCTGTGTCAAATGTTTGTGTAGGTGCAGAGCAGCAGCTTGCAGTATAGCATGTGTCACAACGCTTAGTAATGAGAACATACTGTTCCATCTTCTCTCTACAGGCTGGAGGGTTCGCTCATTATTAATTTCTCATTTTCCAACATGGACTGTTGGAAGGTAAACCCGCTGCACCGTGTCTGTATGAGTAACAATTTTTGACATTTCCACTCCTCAGTACTGTCTTCTCTGTGTGCAAACTTTTTCTCGTTGTGAAAAGAAGAAAAAAAGACGCCTTGGGGTGTGATGATTCATTAATTCATTTGAATGAGATTAACTCATCATTTTTAGTCAAACAAACTTTAAGCGAAGGGTGAAAAATGTGGGTCTGTTTACTCTCTGACCTATTTATTTATTTTTTTACCTTTTCTCTTGAGAGAAAGATAAACGACAGAAAATCAAAGCCGTGTGTGCACTATGCGGTTTGACACAAGCCATGAATCACCAGTGAAAGGTGTGCCAGTGTTCAAACTGTATTCAGTCCATCTAGGAGAGTTTCTATCAAAACACTTATTCAGCCAGTGTGCAGATTTTTTTCTGCTGAGGTCTTTGATTTAGCTCCCAGTCAAACTGTTCAGCAGGCCAGATCAAAGCCGAAACTCAAACTGATTCAGTTTGCTGTGCTCCAAACAGTTCTTAGCTGCGTGATAACAGCTGAAACCAGATTAGCCCAACACAATTATAGATATGATTTACTCCTTAAACCTTCAAATTATATCAGCAGTCGGTCATTAGAGGCTGAATTAAGCTGAAATAAAAATGCTGATGTTTTACGACATCGACAAAGATGTTTTTGGGGGGATTAAGTTTTGCAAACATCCGCAGTGTGGCATCAGGACTCATATCATCAATCTGTTTTGCTCTAATAGAAGCTGCGGTCTTTTTCGTTTTTTCCAGATCAGATATTGCATCACTCCTCAGCAGAGGTGTGGCCTCACACGTACGTCTCCCAGGGCCACTACTGCCTCTCCTCCTCCGACGCCTGGGAGCCGATCAACACCGATCCCTCTGTGGTGGCGACTCCCCCTGCTGGCTCCTACGTTATGGGGACTGAAGGGTTTGACGGACAGGCGGCGGCTCACTTCCTGTCGCAGCAACAGCAGCAGCAGCAGTTCACTCTTCAGCAGCAGAGTCAACTACAACAGCTGCAGCAGATCCAGCAGATCCAGCACTACCAGCAACAGCAGCTCCTGCAGTATCAGCAACAACAGGTGGAGTCTCACGTCTGAGTGTGACAGTTTAACCCCTGTGAGATGCACGATGACATGGAGTTGACTTTTAGTATGTAAGCATGTTTACTGTTGCTCTAAGTCACTCCAATTGTGCATAAACTGTGAGCACCTGAGAATTCAGACAGGTGCCCTTGTAAATCAAACTGGATTATGTTTATGTCCTCAGAAAAGTATGTAACTCCCAGGTCTTTAGAACTCTTTCAAAACCAAGGTGATAGATTTAAAAAACAGTCACTTGCCTTAAAAGAAAACAGAGAGGGAAAGTTCACTTTTTGACCTTGGAAATAGTAGCAAGACAAAATTATCTTAACGTTTTTCTTATTTCTTTGTTTTTTGTTGTTTTTTCAATGTTGTCTCAAAGCAAACACTTGTAATTATAGTGTACACACCTACAAAGGCCAGTGTAATTTGGTGGTAATTATAGCAAACATTTTTTAGTCGACTGAACACCAATGTGTTCAAAAGACTTGCTGATTAATTGAAAGTGTGCCCTCAAGAGTCACAGCACAGCAGCTCTGCTGAAAATGCTTAACATGTCAAATTTGCATAGATGCTAGCACACAATTTAACATTTCTAGTAATGAGAATAAAGTGAATGAATATTTACTTTGGTTTAAAGGGAATCTGTGGAACTTCTGACTAAACTAACGTTAGTGACTGCTGCTCTCTGTTAGCGGAGGGGAGAGAAGCACTGAGACGAGGCACTCAAGAACGTTTGTAATGTTGTAATGTCACATCCTTTGGATTGTTGCGTACAATGCGATTTGAGTCCTTTAAAAAGAAATCCACAGTCCAGCAGCATACAACATCATGTTTACACGTATATAAAGTCTATTCTATCTCTCATTTTTTAGATTATATTTTGATAATATTATATTTTTTGCTAATGTTGCTGTTTTTTTGTAATGGTCTGTCCTTTCGCTGCTGTCGCAAACAAATTTACCCGTTTGTGGGACAATAAACGAATACTGATTCTGATTCTGATTACACCACTTAAATCAGCCATAGACTTGTATAGGCGACTGAGAGAGCCTGAGCCTGTGCCTTTAAACGACTCCCATTAACTATTCGCCGCCCTCAGCCACGCCCCCAACCACGGCCGAGGTTACAAAAACTGCCGGAGCTGATGCAGAAACATAGTGAGCAGTGCCTGCTCAGGCCTGTGAGAGCTGACCAATCAGAGCAGACTGGGCCTTTTGAGAGGAGGTCCTTTAATACATGTGCGGTAAAACGGAGCATTCAGACAGAGGGTGAATAGAGGTGCTGCAGCAATAGACCGCATGAGAAAAGTAGTGGGTTTTTTTTACATTAAAGCCTGTAGACAGAATGAAAGTATAAACCTGAAGCATAATATGGGACTTTTACAAACTAACTAACAAAAACACCAGTGAAACTGAATGAAATCTCAAGCATAAAACTCATATATTCATCAAAAGTCTCCTCCTGTACACAAAGCAATAGCAGTATTGATCGCTGGCATAGTCAGACAGCATCTCACTGTAAACAGTTCACTGTATTGCCTTCCTAATCCCTTTTTCTTGGCTGCTGACAAAAAGCTTTGTGTGTTTTGTCAGACTGCTTGACACTGTGTCACCTCTGACTCAGAAAATAGACCTGAGTTAGAAAACAGGTGTCAAGCAAACAAGCGGCAGATCTCAGCTCTGCCTCTAACTCTTCCTCCTCCTCGCTGTGTTCGCAGTCGCTGGAGCACAGGCTGCACAGTGCCAACCACTCTTTGCAAGCGACGCCCAACAGTACCATCCACAGTCTGGTCCATTCCGCTCACCCACCATTGGTCGATCTGTGGAACACGGGCCAGATGGAGGCCTATCAGACGGAGGCTGGCGGCTACATGGGGGTGTCGGCGGTGGTGGAGCCGAGCCTCTGCGTCCCCTCTGGAGACGAGATGGTGGGAACAGAACATTCGCCGCTGCTGGAGCAGCAGGAGGAGGAAGATGTCAAGGTGAGGTGAATTTTGGGTTAGATCACATACAATTACAGCTTCAGTGTTTAGTATTTGATCTGTGAATTGCTGAGAAGGCACTGTAAAAGATCATGCTGGTGGTTTTATTCCATTAACTACAAATCATCTATGATTTCATTACTTTTAAAGATGTATTTCCAATCATTTCTGCACGGGTAAGGGTTGGTTCCAATTAATGCCAGTGGAGTAAAAACCAGTCAAGGGAGCACTAGTTAATACTGTGATAATCATTAAAGCTATCAAGCAACTGTGAAGATCTGCTGCTACTTTGATTTATATTTAGTTAAATTGATTTGGTTTTGGGTTGCTGGCTGGACAAAACAAGTAATAGCTCCCTTGGGATCTGAGAAATTGTGGTGAGTGTTTTTTGGTTTATTTAGACCCACAGTATGTAATTTCTGTCAGCAGGGGTCTTGCAACCAAAACAGTAACAAAAGACGGAGTTTGATGATGTTGTGAAGTTGCCTAGGATCATGTCTGTTAATTATCAAACAACCACCATTGCTGAAAATGAACATCAACTTGCAGTGATCAGTCACCTCTACAGTAAGTCATCAGACATGTATTTGTTGTGTAAGAATGGTTTGAAAACAGTTTTAATTGTTCTTGCAGGGAAACTTGGGAATTGACTTCTGACCAGCAACCCTCATGAAAAAGCACTTCCACCTACTAAACTGCCTGTTAAAACAGTTGCATAACGTCTTTTGTGACTCTGAAGGGAGCTTTTACAAATTGAAGTTAAGAATAACACCGGTGATGCTAACAGAGGGTCTGTGTTACAGGGCTTGAGACTAACGGCCTCCCTGCGTCCCAGGGATCATAGAAAATGTGCTTAAGACAAGCAGCTCTAATTGCTACAGTTACTATCAATAGCTGGCACCTGGCGCGAGACCCATAAAAAAACAGACGTATTAAAATCCAAAAGGATGCAGTTAACTGTTAGCTGCTAGCTGCTTGTGGGTAGTCCTGTGGTGTGTTTGGCTAAGGGAGCTAACGGCTAACAGCAGAGCTAAACACACAGCAGGACTGAGAGTTTCTGTCCAGAGTGGGGCTGTCACAATATGAGATTTTTCACTGGATGATTATCGTGGCCAAAAGAATTCATGATAACATTTTTTTCGAGAAAAGCAAATTGATCTTAACTTTGGTCATTGCGAGTTTTGTCTGTGGAGTGTAGTGAGGTGAAGAGAAAGTCTTTGTAACCATTAATATAACAGTTAACTTTTACTGCAGCTTATTCTCCCTCTTTGTCCATTGTGTGGTGGTTGGCAACCACATTAAAGGTGCATTACTGCCATCTACTATAACAAAGTGAGCACAGAAAGAAACAGAAGTAATTTAAGATGCGTTAGATTATTTACACGTTATTATCATGTGGCTGTTATTAACACAATATCAGAACTTCATTTTCAATACCGATTATCTGCAACACTCCAAGGACGAGTCCAGTTTGAAGGTAAAGTTACTTTGAATGCCAATTTCTTTGACAATAAGAATCAACATTCTTATTTTGACATGGTTAAAATTGTGTTTTCGGATGCTTACGATAGCTGTGAAACAGTTAGTCTGGAGCCCTGTTGTGTTTCAAACTGAGGAGGTTGGGTTTGATAAAAGTCAGCATTTACGGAGCATGGAGGGCCTGATGAAAGATGCTTTTGCGTTGCATTATGGGAGTTGTAGGATCCACAATTTTAGGGAACTTGCCCGATACTAGGGACTACAAATCAGATGTTTCTTTGTTTATCTGTTCCTTGTGAGTTCCCCAACTTTATGAAAGCACAATTTATGAACTCCTTTAATCTACAAAACTACCTAATTCATTTATCCCTCTCATGATGTTGTTGCGTTTAATTTGCCAAAGACAGAACATATGAATGTGATGTTTTTCAGCAGCTTCCTATAGCACGTGATGTGATTCAGCACAGAACAATAATGACCGCTAAATTTTCATCCTAAATGTCAGCTGTGATGGATTGCCCATTTCAAGCCTGGGAAGTTCTTTTCCTGTGAAACTTGAGCTCTGCTGGTTGCCTGAATGATAGAAAATCAATCAATAAACCAGTGGAATAGAGTTCGCAGTAATGTAACTAATAAAAGAGTTAAAGGAAATGTGACAAAACCTTCAAGATTACCAGTATGGCTGTAAACTAAACAGCTTGTGTGTGTGACCTCGCCTGACTTAAACCTTCTGTGTGTGCCCTGATCAGGAGGACGAGGGGACACTGTGCATGGAGCCAGAGTCGGCCACGTTGACCCCGCCCACGCAACAAGGGGTTGCCTCTGGAGGCAGTAGTCCGGGGCAACCGCCGGCAGAGCTATTCACAGAGGGGAAGGCCTCCGACGTCACCTCCGGCTTCGCTCAGACGCGAGAGGAGAGGGACGAGGAGGGGCCAGACGCTTCCGTGGCAACCAACTGAGTTCCTGGCTGTCAAGAGACTCCTTATTACAAACTGACCGGGGAGTCAGCGAGGAATGACAAATAATACAATATATATCTATTAATCTGTTCCTTTTCAGGTATCAAAAACACCACTTTTTGGTTGCGAGATGAATTCTTAAAAAATGGTGGGAAACAGATCTGGAAGTGGACTCACAGTGAGACAGGAGCTGATGCAACAAAGGACACCTATTATTATTGAAAGCCTTACATCCCAAAGGTAACGGAGACACTGAGGAGGAGGAGGAGGAGGAAAAGGAGGAGGTAAAGGAGGAGGAAAAGGAGGAGGAACACCAACTGTCCAAGTCATTTCCATCAGGGGGAATGAAACCAAGTTGAGATGAAGAGGAGGGGAACGGAAACATGCATGCTTTTTATGAGGACAAGCAACTCGACCCTGTCATCGTCTTATAATAATAATGAAAATCTATCATAATAAAACGTTATAATAAGAATAATTTTGTAATAAAGCAACAAAAAAGATGAGACAAAAATCTATGTATAAGTGTATGATAAGATATAACGGTTTTCCTCCGGGGGAACTACTCTGTTTACAGCTGTCACTCAACATATTAGTGTTTAATCGAATTAATTTCCCTGTTGCATCGAAACACACACAGTATACTTTAACAACGGCAACCCAGACGATCTCACGTGTAATTAAAGTAGGCTCTGAAAATGTCAGCGTTTCAGTGAAACGCAGATTAACCCTCTAAAATGAATCCTTCTATGATGTTGTGGCACCAGGATGCCCAAGGCACAACCCAGGGACAGGCCCGTCCTGCTGACTGCACACACTGAACTCTGCACAGATAAGGATTGTACTGTAAGATAGTGTGCTTCCTACTCTGTCTCTCTGTATGCATGTTTCTTCAGAGCACTATGGAGTACCTGTACTATACAGCACTGTATAGACTTTGCACTGAACCATAGTTTCCAAGGTGGGCCCGTGAGCGGCGCGTGAAATTAAAAAAAAAGACAGAGCTGCATAAAGCGAATCTCTTTTGCACTGATGCAATCCAACAGATCAGAGGTTGCCTTTGGACGGATGATGTTAACCCCAGAACCCACTCTGAAAGCTTTCAGCAACCAAAACCGAGCCACTTAACAACACAAAACCCTCAGCTGCTTTTCTCCATAGATGTAGTCGCGGTAAATTGAGGATGATAACCACTATCTGAATGTACTGGAAGACAGACGGACGGATGGACGGCAGTACATGAGCGGTGTTTTTTT
>CAEMYA010000130.1:5336079-5349512 GCA_903131615.1 Diplodus sargus
TTTTTTTTTGATGTCTCCACTTGGGACAGAGTCAGACAAAGATAAACAAGTGAGGCTTTTAAAACGTGTGGGAGGGAGCCGTTGGAAAATAGATGCTTGCTCACCACAGCTGCACACACACAAACACACATACACACACACACACACACACACACACACACAGACACACACACAAATATCTAAATTGTAACCAGCAATAGGCAGACGAAACACTGGCTTCCCAACCGCCCAGTGTCCCTGTCATATAGATGTAAATAGAGTATATAAGAATCGCCTCTCACCTACAGTCACAACTGTTCTACTACAGTATGATTTCTTTATTTTTTTACACCTTCTCAGTCCCGCTTTATTTTGGGATTGCTCTCGAGCTCACACTGTTTTGGCCTGATCTGTTTTTTTGTTGTTGCTGTTTTTTTTCCTCATGTGTACCGTCACTCAAAGGCAAAGGAAACAGAGGAATGTTGTGTTGTAAATAGAGCCGATCGCTCCAAGTCCGAGAACAGTTGTAGGTCTGAGCCACACGGGAGGGAGATTACAGCCCGTGCGCCGCTCAATCAGCCAATCAGGGAATAGGACAGAAGACTGGGGACTGAACACTAGAGCCGAAAAACAGA
This sequence comes from Diplodus sargus, assembly GCA_903131615.1. Classification (NCBI taxonomy): domain Eukaryota; kingdom Metazoa; phylum Chordata; class Actinopteri; order Spariformes; family Sparidae; genus Diplodus; species Diplodus sargus. Next base: position 5,336,694 of record CAEMYA010000130.1, read on the forward strand.
TCGGTGTCTTCCTGCTTGTCGTGATTACTGTGAAGCAGCTGCCTGGAGTGTGATAGTGATTATTAATGATGTTTGAGGAAGCATGTTTTCGTTTTATTTTTTGTTAGTTTTTTTGTTCGCCTGAGGAAGGATGGGTGTTTCCCAGCTACAAGGAAGAGGAGGAGGAGGAGTTTTAAGTCAAGAACTCACTGACAGACTTTACACCAACAACACACCACCACTATTTTCATCTTTTCTCTGTCGGGAGCACCTTCTCCTCCCACTTTGATGATTGTGTGAGAAACTTTCTACATATATATATATGTATATATATATATATATATATATATATTAAAAAAACAACAGTTTATTGACTTGAATGAATTTTATTTATTGATTGCTTCTTTATGCAATGTTGGGGGACAATGTTTATTTTTCTACTGACTTCTAATCCCTTCCAGTATAAGTTGGAATAGGTGTCATGGTCGTAAAGTCATCCTGTTTCGTGGTTTCGAGCACTTTAACACCGAGAAAGGGGGGAAAAAAAACACACCCCAACACCTTGTTGAGAGATTAGAGGTGGGTAGTTTGGCAGCTCTCAATTATAAACAAGCCTATCATCATTTTATTTCACTCCAAGGACCCCTGCTTAGTGATTCGAGAGGGCTCAAAACTGCAAAACAGAATGTCTTTACACAATGGCACATATTCATTTATTTATTGAACAATTACTTGGCAGGGAGGAGTAATGTGACAGCTTGTACAGAGTCTATACTTTCATGTAGGTAACAGCCCTTCTGGGAGCAGTATCTTTTTCTTTTTATGAGTCAACTCGGCTTTAAAGACATAATGTTGTGGGAAGGCCGACGCTTTATATTCGCTGATTGCAACAACCGCAAGGCTAATTTGGCTTTAAAAAAAAAAAAGAGATCACAGGAGTATAAAAAAGAAACTGCTTCAATTTGGGTGATCTTATTGCTTTTCTTTCGTTTTTTGTTTTTGTTTTTGTTTGTCAAAATCGCAATGAATGAATAAACTAATAACAAGAAGCCAAATATATTTCTGTGGATGTTAAGGTTTACTGATCACATCTTTGTTAACAAACGACTGGTTTGCGATTGAGTTCCTCTTTTTGTATGATTCTACTGCCATTCTTCCAAGAGTAAACGGTAACTTGTCTGCAGGCATGACGCTCAAAAATCTGCTTCTGGTCCTCTGCCTTTCTCCTGCGACTCTCTTTCTCTTTCTATCTCTTTGTATCTGTTCTGTATATTCGTGTCCGTCTCTATGTCTTTCTGTCTGTCAGTGTACAGTAAGTTGTCTGCTGTCTTGTTGGAAGAATCACTGCCTGATGAAAAAATAAATAAATAAAAAATTACATTTTCACATCAACCAAAGGGGATTTGAGGCAATCAGATCATAGATATAATTTGGAAATGTGTCGCAAAACAGGTAACTGCTGTAAAAAAAAAAAGAAGAAAAAAATGCTGTAAAAAAAAAAATCGGATGGCTCCTGTAAAAGTCTGTATAAAATTGGATTTACTTGTTCTGAAATGAGGCAGTGTGACTGGTGATGCCAGTTTGCACTCATGACACTCACACCTATGCATGCTCGTTGGACGGTTGTCACAGGACGGTTCTTCCACGTGGTCCCCTCCTCCCCCACCCCGCCCTCTCTCTTTCCCCCTCTTCTGTCAACAACTCTCTGTTTCTTCCTGTTTCTCCTCTTTTTTCCTGCACGACAGAACCTCCTACGACCCCCCCCCCCTCCTCCCCAGCTCCTCAACCTGTCTCCTCTTCTTTTCCTCTGGTGGAGAAAGAGCAAATAAACAAAGCAACAAATGCCATTTTCCTGTGCACATGTGTGGATATCTTTTCCAGGGTGTAAATAATTACATTCTCACACGTTCACCCCGTTCCCTCCCGAGCCTTAACACGTGTGTGATGTGTCTTTTTTTAACCGTGTTTGGCGGCAGCCGCCGTCTCTGGCCAACTCACTGGTGCTTGTCAGACAAAACAGCAGTCACCAAGGACCTGGCAGCAGAGTAATCCAGCCTGTCAGGCTTTTCCAAAAAACATTCCTCTCCAGTCTTTATCAGGGATTTTATGCCAGGAGAATATTAATGACAAATTCTCAGAGACAGGCCTCCTCTACAGGGACTGGCTGCTTATTTGTTCAGGCTCACATAGGAATCAAAGACTGAAACACACTGTTGACCTTCACAGGACAAAACTGTGTAGATGCTCAGAGATATTTGCTTTTAAAGTCTGAACACTGGAACACTATCACAGTGAGATTTCTTTTAAAGCCACTCTAGTAGCATATCAGTCTGTGAATCCTCCGCTTTGGTCCAGACTGAAATCAAACCGATGTTGGTGGGAGGTTTTGCTTCATGCACAGGTAACATTAAATAATATCCAGGATCAAAGGAAAAGCTCACAAAAATGAAATGTAAGTCCTTATCTACGCAACCTTACGCCAACTATAAGTCAGGTTAGGTTGCATAGCCCACTAAACCTTTCTGGAGCTTCACAGCGAAACAGCGTTGCAGCATTCTCCTAACCAACTGGAGTAGATAGGGACTGTTTTAAAATGTAATACAACAACAACAACATTAACAAAAAAACATAAAACGCTCCACACAGCTCGTTTAGTGTAATCCAAGTCTCTTGAAGCCCTAAGATCTTAAATGTATTTGAATGCTGTTTTGCTTTGCAGCGGACTTACAGCAACTTCCTGTTTTACGGCGAATCATCAATGCTGTCTCAGTCACACCCTGCAACAAAAACTCAAGTTTTTAATCAGTTGATATCACAAAGCTGTTAAGATTGGCCAGTGGGATGTTGATCAGGCTAAAGCTGTAGGAGAAGTATGTTAAAATACAACACGTGCAAGTAGCTGAATATGAGCAGAAAAAAATCAAAATGGCTGACTTCCTGTTGGGTTGAGATTGTGGCAAGAAGAGAGTTTTTTGTAGATGTATTTATGATACATTTGTGCACCGCATTCCATGCATGTGCAACAAACTAGCCACACGGGCTGTCAGAGGAAGTATAGAGAAAGGCAGTTTCCTGTTGCCACAAGGTGGCGCTATTACTGTAACAGAATATTGGCATATCAGCGAATTTAGGCCAGGACTCTTATCCAACATGTTAAGTTTGGGTCAGATTCGACTCTATACAGTAAAGTTATACAAGTTACAGGAACTTGACCAGTGTTTACCACACATAGACTTGATTTGGGGGGGGGGGCATGTATATCTGGCGACCCATTTTAGCATTTTAAGCTATTTTATTTTCATCCATCTGAGATAATGAGAGCGACCTCGCCTATTTTTACGTTGACCTACTTCTGCTGTTGTTTTGTACAAGCTTGTAGGCACACCTGGTTGTTGTGATGTCTTCCTCCAGTTCACCTGCTGCGATGACAAGAGAATAAGAAGTGAAAAAATCCTGAACGGTGTGTTTTTTAGGCGACTTTGTAAAACTTACTTGACAAAGAAAGCAGATAACATTGCTGTGACAGAGAAACAGGAAGGCGAGGCAAGCCAGTGTGTGTGCTTAGAAGGACAATTAAAGCAACACTATGTCATGTAGGCAAACTCTTAAAACAGTTCTAAAGAAAGATAATTGAATTTTGAGTCGAATTCTCAGGCATGGGGGTGAGTAGAGTGACTGAATTTTCATTTTTGGGTGAACTTTTTCTTTAAGGCCTCCTTGAGCAACAGATATATGACTTTGGAGGCATATCACATTATACGCACTGTAGTTCATAAAAGTCACAGACAAGATTTTATAACTCTTGAAATTCTCATGGGGGCAACTTTTTAAACTTTTGTCAGTTGCAAGCTCAACAACAAAAATACAGCATTCATTTTTTTAAGTAGTCTACCAGGAATGCACACTTGCTTGTATTTGATTTGGCACCGAAATGCCTTGTCAGATGATGATGATGCACTGCGGTAAAGCAGCAATGCCAGGTTCAACTTTTTTGCGAGAGGACTCCCGCAGTCCGCTGCATCGCTGGAGTCGCTCCACTCAAATGAATGAGATGGCTGCGTTTTTTCCGCCAGGGCTGAAGTCTGAATACAGCATACTTGCAAAACATTCCCATCGGCCTCAGTCGTACGTTGTATTAAAAGCTGATTATTAGCAAATGTTAGCATGCCAACATATTAAACTACAACTTCGTGACTACAGCATTTTAACATTTGGTATGCCACGGTGCTGTGCCTCATTACAGCTTCACAGAGGTGCTTAAACAACTGCAGTTTTTCTTCTAATCGTCATCATAGTGTTGTAAATAATTAAAATAAGCTAGTAGACAATTTTAATATTTATTATCTTTAAAAATTACAGACAGGTAATAATGATTTGAATATTTACCATACAGAAAATATATGATAAGATATAAGATAAATTAACCTCAATCAGTAAACTTTAAATGCATGATCTGTTTGACCTCTGGGTCAAATTAATTAAGTCTTCATCGATATATCATTTCATTATCATACAGTTCATTGCTGTCAGTTAATGTATAATCAACGGTACTTTGTGAAATTAACAGACGTTGATAAATGATGTACAGCTACATTCAACATTTCCGAGATATGGATGGACATTGAACATCAGTGACGTAGGACGGAACGTGTTTGTTCGTCTGCAGTTCAAAAGACACAGGAAGGCACCTGAGATTCTGAGTGAAAAAGTGAGATTGTCGTAAGAGTAGAAAAAATATCCAGTACTACAAGTTTCAGGAGCTGTGTGTGCACCAACCCGTCCTGCTCGCTGTGAGCTGAACGTCTGCAGGTGACCCCGACTCCTCCACCCAGACAGCAGCTGTCTCTAGGAGAAAGGAGCAAAATCAAAAAGTCTTTTCTCTCAAACCCCGTCTATATGGGCTCATCTGAGTCCTCGCTCTCCCGCTCCTCCTGCAGGGAGGACAGTGTGAGGACAGGGCTGGTGGGTGACACAGGTGAGGCAGAGGGTGAAGGTGAGGTAGGGGAGGAGGTAGAGGGGGACACTGCCTCCTCTGAAGCACCGTCAGCTCTTTTCGTGGTAGGGGAGCCGCTGCTGGTACTCCCCATGCTGCTGGGGGAGGAGGAATCCGTGTCACACCCGGGAGCTCCTCGGGAAGACGATGCCTTCTCTTGCGAATCCTCCTTGGACTCATTCCTGACCAGCTCCCCTTCCGTCCTGCTCCCCTCCCCCCACAGGTCTCTGTCCCTAGTGGGTGAGGAAGGGGTGGACGAGGGAGGCTGGTGCTTCTTGGCTTTCCTGCTGGCATCTCTGAAGCTGGCCAGGGGGGGACGAAGCCTCACCCCACTGCGAGTTGAGCCCTCTATAGCTTTCTGTAACTGTTAGAGGAGAGAAAGAGGTTGTAGCAAACACAGCAGTGAAACATGTGTTGAAGTGACACGTTGCATCACTGAAAAGAACATCCGGGGAGATGAGTTGTAGGCGGCAAGTGGAATAACCACATGAATTAGAGCGTAAAGCATGATGCACTCTGTGACAGAATGACTGCCCACAACATGAGATCATCACATCTCGATATTGTGAAGCATTAAACCAAGAGGGCTGACTAAAACATGCAGAAAAAGAGAAAAATGAAGAGGAGTAAAAAAAAAAAAAAAGAAGAAAGAAGTGACTTTACCTCTTTCAGCGCCACGACGCCCACCAGCTTTCCAATACTGGTGACATAGGCGTGACTGAGACCGAGCAGAGAGAACAGAGTGTGGGTCTGAGTAATGAAAGAGAAAGGACATCATCCAGTCAGTGTTAAACGCACTGTGGTGTGACAGTGCTCTGCTTGAATGACTGCTCTGATCCTCGAAAAAAACATTTCTGCACACGTAAAAGGGGAGATATATGGCTCTTTTACAGCATGAAATTTAAGATTTCAAGCGGACGTCCTGACTTTTAGGTCCAATCCCAATACATCCCCTGCTCCTACGTGTACCACTTAGCCCTACGTCTCTATTTTTTGCATTCAGATGTAGGGGCTCCATCACCCTAGCAATAAATCTATCACAATCAGTTTGCTGGTGTCTCAGTAGCTAACTAGTTACCTAAATAACATTATAGCGTTATTGCTGATTTGTGCCCGACAGTCCCCCTCGGTGCTCAAAATTTAACTGAAGGAAGACTTTATCCAGCACTCTTTCTTAGTCTCCTATAAAATGTAAAAAGAAAAAGAGAACATAAATACATAAGTATTAATGTCAAAATTTACATTGTCCTGTGTTTTAATGCCTGACCAATGCTTCCTGTCAAGAGTTCGATGAAAAGACTGACCACTCCCATGATTGTATGCTCAATATAAAACTAATGGCAGGACACAGTAAAATCAAGCGTGCTTTAAAAGTAGAGCCTGGTTATCCTTTTATCATGTGCAACCATGCATTTTATTTGTGCAGCCCCCTGTGCTGTTACTCCCGCCGAGTTAATGGATCCATTCAAATGAACAACAGGGCTGCGTTTATCCATGCAAGTCGGTCCGAATGCAGTCCGAGCCTCGTGTGTTATCTTGTTTGTGACAAAAAAGTACAAATGCGTCTCCTAAAATGTCAAATCATTCCCTCTACCATCTGCTGCTTGTACATATGAAATGGTTACTGTGCACGACTGATAACTGCATCATCACGGTGTGTAAATGTCAGCCAGGTGTTGCTGCAGTCACCTTGTGCAGAGACGTTCTTTCCACCAGCTGAAACGGGGAGGGGTCTATACGAATCTGCTCCATATCGACTGGTTTGTCCAGCTCCTCCTCTTCCCAGGCTTTGATCTGCAACAGCCAATCACGAGGCAGAGAGATGGACTCTGAGTATCTAACGTTTTTTCTTTGGATGGTTTGTCTCATCATTGGCGGTGTGATGCTGAATCAATAAGATACTGTACCTCCTCTGGGGACATGGTGTCAGTCAGCGTTGGGGCCGTGGTCTCCTAAAGAAAGACGGCAACAGAAAGAGCGGGGGACAGATGTATGGGTAGTCAGTCAGTATGAAAAAGCCATGCATGATGATAAGATGACCCCTGGTGGTTTAATGTCATCACCCACTGCAAAACATGTCAACTCCTTCATGTGTGCATCATGTCCTGCCCACCCCGTCGCGTTAGTGAAGTTGGCTCGAGCTGCCATGTTGGAGTGATGCCCCTGTCTGAGCTGTCACTGCCTCGCTCGACAGCAGATCAGTGATGCGCTCTGAGCTTTAGGGGTCAAAATGATGAGCATGCAAGGTGGATCTTAGCGGCGTACCTGAGTGTCAGTCTGGCCTGACGACGACGTGGAGGAAAAGAGTCTCTGAAGGGTCCTCCTGACAGACGGCAGCTTGCGCTTGTCTGAGGACGAGATATGGCAACACATGTAAGAGGAGAGAGGATGCGACACTTGATGGGTGGACTTGTCTTTATGCGCTGAGGAAATGTCATGTTACCGGAGCCTGTGTGGTTGGTGGAGGGCTCCTGAGGTTTAGGGAACGGCATCGGGCCGTTACATTCTTCCTGCACTGGAGCAGTCTGCAGGAACAACATGGTTGGTAACTGCATCATACTTTTTTCAAGCTAATCTACTTCCTATGAGTACATCTATGTTTTCTTTTCACCTTGTCTGCACCCTCCTCTCCGCCCTCCTCGTCCACGAAGCTGAAGGACTCCCAGCTGACTTTGGAGCCCTGGCCTGGTGAGCTCTGACCTCGTTCGAAGACTCGCCTCTCTGGTGAGAGCCACCAGTCAAAGACGGCTTGAAGCTCTGTCCTCTCAATGGAGCCCAGAAGAATCATGGACTCTGAAGAGAGAAGCGTTAAAGGAGGAGTTCAAATATTTTGGAAAATATGCTCATCTGCATTCTTGAGGTAGATGAGAAGATGGATACCACTCTCATGTTGGTACATTAACTATAAAGCTACAGACAGCAGGGTGCTGGCTTGGTCTGGCACTTCTCTAAACTCTTGCATTGTTGATCTGATTCTCTCGCAGGCAAATACATTTCATTTTGGACACAGCTAAGCTCGCCGTGACCTCTGTTTTCAGTCCTTTTACTAAGCTAAGATAACTTGCTCCTGGCTGTAGCTTCAACTACTGAACAGACATAAAAGAGGAATCAACATCAGGAAGTCACTCGACCTTTAGAGTCGACCAGCGGGATGGTTTTCAGCGTTGTGTTCTCCAGCAGATGGTTCAGTTCCCGATAGGTGGAGCGAGAAGACAGGAACTTCACTCTGCGCACCATGATGTCCTCCACAAAGATGTTATATTTGCTGAGGATACAGAGATACAACAATAAATACTTTTCTCTTAGCTGTATGGAAAACATAAACACAAAGAATGAGGGTTTAAGGTTACCTGATGTGCCCGAGGGCCAGCTCAGGCAGGTAGGGCAGCTTCTTCACCTGGATGATGGAGTCGTAGAGAGAAGGCTGCAGACCCTGGGCCACCATGTTCGCAAGGATGACCGCCACCATCATGGGCAGGATGTGGGAGATTTGACCGGTCAACTCGAAGCAGATTACTGCAGTGGAAACGGTATGTGTGACGGCTCCCGTCATCGCTGCCGCACCTGGTGGAAAGCAGAGGGTTGAGGTAAAGCGTTATTCTTTCATCTGATTCCTCTGAAAAGAGAGGCAGAAATCACAATGTATAGTATTTAAATACTAATAGTATTAAAGATTCAAAAAGTATTCAAATGTACACATCAAGCCAAGAGTTTTTAAAAAGGTTTTGGGTAATCACACCGTTTCCAGACATCATTTTGACCAAAGATGCCACCAAGTCAAGTGAAAATGGTGAAATTAATCCTAAACTGCTGCTGGATCAATGTATTTGAACTGTAGGAAGAGCAGTTTAAATGTCAGGACGGACAGAGGTCGAGCAAAAATTTACTTTAACAGTCATTCATTTAAGGCGTTACTTCATATTTCTCAAATCTACAAGCCTTCAATAAGTCTCCAGGTCAATGGGAACCTCAGTTCAGCTCTAAGATCAAGAGACTGACCAATGACAGCATAACCTCCCGGCAGGATGCGGTAGACTATCCCATCAAACAGGATTCCATTTGGGAAAAGAGTGGCCATGATCTCTCCGACGAGGCGACCAAAAGCAGCTCCTTGAGGACAGAGATAAGACATGCTGGTAAAGACAAATTGAACTGAAGCTCAGCAGGAGATACTGTGCTCGCATTACAAAATCCTCTTACCTAATATGAACACTGGCATAAAGGCGCCCGAGGGGATGGGCATCGTGGTGGAAACTGCTGACATCCAGAACTGCAGCACAAAAACAGGATCAAGGTAGAATGGAGACCAATCCTAGAGGGGTTTTTTCATGTCTCACATATATTTAAAGGAACACTGGCCGCACACAGCAGGGGGGAGAGGTACCTTCATGACGCAGAAGAGGACGAGGACGACAAAAACGCTGACGTGTGGATGGAGCCATGCGGATGAGCGACCCAAGCCGGGCGGAGGAGGATATCCTGAGATTTTGGTCCAGGTGAAATTATCAAATAGAGAGTTGATGCACTCCCTGGGCATCAGCTGCCAGAGGAGACAGACACACGTAAACAGTTTAATCTTGATTCTTTCTCAACAATGCAGCTGTGTGTGCATCACGTCCTACGGTAAGGCCAGGAGCAGGAAATGATATTCAATTATTCAATCATTACATTGTCAGACTCATAATGGACAGTTTAAAAAATTATGATAACATCTTAATATTTTCACAAGTTCCCGTGAAAACCTGCCAACTACCCAGGTTACCCATAATGCAACTCTCCCACAGTTCAGGCAGAGATTCACGTGCGTTTTGCTAGTTGACTAGATCACTTGATCTACATCCACCTGGCCTAGTTTTTCAAAGATATCATAAATATTGATGAAAGTACATTAAAGTGCGTGAGATTGATTCAGTCTCACCTCTCCAGCCATAAACTGTCCAAATCCAGGAGGAAACGTGAAGGTGGCGATGATAAACGTCACTGCACCTGGATAGATTAATCGACTGGGTATACACAAACAAACAATCACACGCACATTCACTCATTAACAGGAAGCATGGTGTATCCAACACCCAACAGACAGAATAAGTGATGCTTGTAACAGAAATAACATTGTGAGTGTGAGTGTGTACCACTACTGATTGTACAGCTGTCCTGGTGCTGCTGCTCGACGCTTTCTAATGGTGGAGACTAATGTTCCCTGACTGCCGAGTCTCAGAGGATAAGTGAATCTCCACATTGAGTGAATAACTGGCTGAAAGGTTGTTAAGGCTTTGCTGCTGTCCCGGCCAGTGTTGTGAGACTGATGAGTTCAGAGAGTGGAGCTGAGATACATTAAGAAGAATTGGCTTTGAACGCACAAATGGTTTGAGTTCCTTGGAACAATGTCTGCTACCAGAATTACTGTAGTTTTAGAGCCGAGGGGTTCATTAATCCACAGCAGCAGGGAATGCACGGTTTGTGTTTGTGTGTGTGTGTGTGTGTGTGTGTGTGTGTTTGTCTGTTAGGATCTCACTGTTTGGTTAGGAAGCGTGTGAGCGCTGTCGGTCTTCTCATGAAAAGAACCACCTGTCTGTTCAGGTAGACGAAGAACGCCCCCAGGAAGCCACACGAGATCCTAAAACATGAGAAAAAAACTTGTTCTTACTGCTCTCACTGCATCACACACACAGGTAGGACTATTTCTACAGCCAGTGGTGGAACGGAACCGAGTATCCTTACTGAAGTACTGTAGTTGAGGTAATGGTACTTTACTGAGGTGTTTCTGTCCTTATACTCCACTATGTTTAAAAAGAACTGAGTTTTACTTCACGACATTTGACAGCTTTATTAACCAGTTACTTTACAAATCAATATTTTTGTATATAAAACAAATGAATAGCTTAATACATGATGATTTGTTTTAATTTAAACTACAGTGTATAGATATGATATGTAAAATGAAATATTCCAGCTTCTCAAATGTGAGGATTTGCTCCTTTTGATTTTATTCATTTTCATTTGTAAAAACCAAACACTCAATCAATTAATAGAGAAATTGATGAGCAAATATGAGTTTGCAGTCCTGTTAAAATTGGTTCAAAATGAGTTCCACCTCAACCAACTCCAACTATAAAATCCAGTTTTTACATTATTGTATGAGGAATAATAATCTAATTTGTTATATACAATAATATAACAGCCAACAGGCACATTTAAAAGTTAATTCCTTGTACTATCAAGATGATCAATGCTGCTATAAGTCATATTTTCAATGCAGGAAAATTACTTTGTCTGGTTTAGATTTGTGCTTTTACTTAAGCAAGAACTGAATACTCCCCACTGCCCTACTGTCAATAGCAAACCAAAAGCTGATGCAAAAAAGGCAAACATTATCACTGCACACACACATACACACATATTCATAAACATCTTCACCCTATTATTGCGAATGCAGGCAGCTCCTGCAGGTCAAAAGGGAAATCCATCCGGAAGTTAGTTTTGAAGAGAGCTGTGATTGTGACTGAGAGAAAAAGAAAAGTAACAAAGAAAATCATAAACTTCAAACAAACATTTAATCTCAGTCCCTCATTCTTTCGTTGCTCAATATCTTGAGTTTGAGGTGAACATCAAATAATGGACTTAAAATAATATAGATAATGTAGTATTGGAAGAGGGAACACAGCCTTTTGTCATGAACAAAAGGGTTTACTCATTACAAAAATAACTAAATTACAAAACAGCAGATTGAATATATTTTTTTTGGCCACACTGGTGTTTATTTACATATCCAACAGACACGGAGCAACATTATTATCCCACTGGAGTAAGTACATGTCCACCTGATGGATTTAAGCCCAACATTAACTCAACTTCCCACCACCTCCTAAGAGAAATGTCTTGTTCTTTAGTTGCTTAATGCTACATCATGTTCACCATCTCTAAATGTCCACGTCCGTAGTGTACAGTGGGTTTATCAGAGCTTTTGTGGCTGCTTCCTGTGTCTGAAAAAAACATTGGGGGGGGATAGAAACTTAACATTTGACAACTGATCTCTGTCGTAAGATATTTTGGAAGATGACTATTAGACTTCTGACTTTGAGTTGTAGCTCATTTATAAAACGTAATATTAAGAGGATATTATAAACTGCAAGAATTAACACCGTAAAGGAAATACATGCTGCAGTGTTGTTAATGCAAGTTTTGAATATCTCATTCGTTGGTGCTGGTGGATTGTGAAACTACTGTAAAGAAGCAAATATTACTTAGCTGTCATATAAAGCTACTTTCCATTAAATGCCAGCTCAGCAGTCTCACAAAGTGTGTGTGTGAGTGTGTGTGTGTGTGTGTGTGTGTGTGTGTGTGTGTGTGTGCGTGTGTGTGTCCGTGTGTGTGTGAGACAGAGAGACAGTGTGTGTCTGTGTGTTCTGCTCCTCACCAGCATCCTTGTTCCAAACAGAGAGCACCCTGAATATGAAGGCGCTGAACGTGGCGGCAAAATATCCCCGCCAGTAATTCCTCACCGCAAAGTAGGTAGACGTGACCTCAATACTGAACAACACCCCTGGTGGTGGTGGAGAGCGAGAGAGGGGGAGAGAAGAGAAGGACAGAGGGAGAGGAGGGATTAAAAAGGAGAGGAAAATGAGGATGGATGGTGTGAGATATAAGAGGAGGAGGAGGAGGAGGAGAGTGAGAGAAAGATGACAGAGAGAGAGAGAGAGAGAGAGAGAGAGAGAGAGAGAGAGAGAGGAGACAGAAATTAGTTAAATAAGCAGAATGAGTCCAAAAACACTTGAAGCTGAGGGTGTAATTATACACAACAGGAGAACTACAGGGAATGAACACACACACTATAATTCAACCACACA
>CAEMYA010000130.1:5349986-5369690 GCA_903131615.1 Diplodus sargus
AATGAGTCCAAAAACACTTGAAGCTGAGGGTGTAATTATACACAACAGGAGAACTACAGGGAATGAACACACACACTATAATTCAACCACACACCCACCCACACACACATGCGCACGCACGCACACACACACACACACACACACACACACACACACACACACACACACACACACACGCGCACACACACACACAGGCGTAATCAGCATGTGAAGCAATAAAATAAACATCAGAGCCATCAGACACATTATTCTGAACAAGATGAAAACTGCTGAACAGAAGACAAGGATGCTATAAACAATATTTAACGACCCACAATGTACTCGTTTTCTTTTTTATGGTGATTTTAAAACTGAGCTGTAAATGTTGCTTTGAGATTGTGCATGTTGAGGGATGTTTTGTAGATGCACATTGATGGATATTGAGTATAGTTGCAACTAACATGTATCTTAAAGCTGCTGTAAGCATTTGTTCTGCAGTCCTGCTCTTTCTGTGTTCAGGAGCAGACAGGACCACCTCTTTATACAAATCTCTGTCCTGATTGGATAAAGAGAACAGGGATACAAGAAAATGAACGTTCTCTTACTTTCCTGTACTGCATGAGCAGGCGGAGAAGAGACATGGGTTGCTGACCAAACACTCTATAACACTGATTACTGTTTGAATCTAGAGCTATTTAACACTAATAAAAAAAGGTTTATCACATACAGCAGCTTTAATCATTAACATAAGCTAAAAATAAAAGTTGACCTTCAAAAATGTCTTGTTTGTCTGACCAACTGTCAACCAAGGGGTCAAAGGGTATTTGTTTTAACAAAACTGATAAATTATTGGATGTTTCAAACGCTTAAATAATATTATTGATATTGGGCTTAAAATTCCAGGAGGGGTTGGGCTTTATTCTTACAAGAAAGACATGCAGTTGCACAATATCTTTGGCTCAATAAAACACAGACTCATATAAGAAACATGGATAGTTTTCAGAACTCTGTGCTCCTGATACATTTCAGCTGGAACCTTAAAGACATAGTACAGTGTGTGAAGAGCAGAGGGATGTTGTGTGAAGTAGTTTTGATTGTAAGAGGCAGTGTGCAGTGTGTAAGTCGTACAGTACCTCCTAATGGAGTGCCGAAACAGCATCCCACCCCCACAGCACAGCCAACAGTCAGAATATCTGTGTAACCATAAGGGTTCTACTGACACAGAAAACAGAGAGGGAGAGGAAAAAAACAAGAGGGAAATAAAGGGATGAGAGAGACAACGAGGGATGAAAGGCGTGAGATGATGAAGGGGGAAAACGAAGGTGACGAGGAACAAGGGCGTAGACAGAGAGACAGGAGAGTGAGTTGGAGGAAGAGAGAATAAAAGATCAAGGTGGAGAGGACATAATGGGGAACCACAGGGGGAGAATTGACAGAGAGAAGCAAAATGGAATAAAGTGAATAAATAATGTTCACTGAAGTATGGTAAAAGAAAAAAAAAGTGATAAAGAAGGAAGGAAAAATCAAATCACGCACATGCTAATGACAGTAATCAGACTTAGTAGAAGCTATTAAGCAATCAGGAAACAAAGTGGTCACATTGTCCAAAGAGACAAATCCCTGCAGTTGATTGCAGATCAGACATAAAATATTTCCATTTATTATTCATGACCTTGAATTATGAGGTCTGATGTAAGAGTCTTTTATGATCTTTGGCGCGTTATTCTTTTAATTAAAGGAATATGCTTTTTTTAATCGGTTGCCTATTAAAAAGAGGATTGTGGTGCTGAAAACTTTGAAGCTCACGACTTGACAGCAGAAAGAACCGTGTAATTCAAATTACTGTCGGTGAGGAAGACAGAGGTAAGACTTAAATATTTTGTGAAATACATGTATTTGTTTTCCTGTCAGGGTTAGATAAGAAGATTGATGTTCTAATGTCTGTACACAGGACATGAAACTATAGCCAGGAGTATATTGGCTTAGCATAGCATAAAGTTTGGAAGCAAAAGGAAACAGCTAACCTGGCTCGATCCGAAAGTAAAGAAAAATTCACATGCACTTCTAAAGCTCATGGTTTTGATTGGAAGTACAGAAAGGTCTCCTGTCATTCATACTTAGCCTAAATGAGCTTTCTCTTGTTGTGTTACAGATAAGTAGTAATTAATTGATAAGTGAAAGCAGATACAAATCATGTCAATCTCTCTCTGAACTTAGCTGACTTGATTCTATCGTATTGATAACAGACTTTATTTAGATGTAACTGCCAGCGATGGTGCCTTTGCAACTAAGTTTCTTGCAGTAAACATTTTGTGGTTCTTTTCACATTTTTTCTATTTTGTTCTGACATAAACAGTTTTTGCCCCAAGAAGTGCATTCTTGGGGCAAAAACTGTGCCAGTACAGTTTGACAACAATATGACATCAAAACAATGCATTAATGTCAGAGCTTGAGAGGTGCTGATAGGTGGATTTTTAGCCCTGATGCAAAGCTAAACTAATTCTCTGCTGGCTGTATTTACTCTCTCAGGAGGAAAGCGTATGAGTGTATTTCCCAAAATATTGAACTGTTCCTTTAAAGTCACACTTTACAATTCAAGGCCAAGCTGCTTAATTTCTGACAGGTTAATCTGTACATTTAAACATTCAGTTTTATTCATCACTTCTGATGCAGAGCACTGGTCTGAGGTCAGATTTAACGTCCATGTGTTGCTGATGTTATTTCAGGAGGACGAAGCTGACCGCAGACCTGTGCCTGAGTGAGCTAGGGGGAAAGAGCAGAACTTGCCTCCCACAGGGGCAGCGAAACAGGTGGCCACTCCCACGGCACACGCACACACCAACAGGTCCTGGTTATGGGTGTCATTCTGGGGTTAAGGGTCATGGGTGGAGATGGATAAAGAGCGAGGGAGGGAGAAAGGGGGAGGAGTGGGGACACAAACGAGCAGCGATGAATGAGAACGCCATGGGGAGGTGGAGATAGAGAGAGCAGGGGAAGAGGGAGACAGAGAGATGGGAGGTCACTGTTAATACACATGCCAGACATTGCCATCACACTATTAATACAGTGAGACACAAACACAGACGATGTGCGAGGGGGTGAGCCAAAACAAAGACCAGGGAAGGGAGGGCAGGGCGTGGGCTGGGTGGGAGAGACAGATGGGAGACAACAACAGTCACAGGGTTCCCACTTTCATCAAATTCAAGCACCTTCCAATGAATGTCAAGAACTCAAAAATTGCATGTTTGGTTTGTAATTTAAAATCCTCTTGATGGTGAAATAATTTAAAAAGGGTTGATCAAACACAAGAATTTAAGTTAAAAGACATGCTAGCAGGTACAATGGTCCATCTCTAGTAGATTTTACAGTATTTTGGCATTATGGCTGTCGCTGTGTGTGTGTGTGTGTGTGTTTTTTGTTTTGTTTTTTGGAGCCAGAAGTTACTTTATTTGTACGAGATTGGTGGAACTGAAGTGGATATGCATTGCTTCACCTCCATCCTAATCGAAAAGTTGCTGCAGTAGCGAAATGTCAATCTCCAGGCAGCGATGCCCTAAAGCATACTCATCTATTTTACAATAAATGGGACAACAATTTACAAATGAACATCAGCTGCATTGCAGAAGACTTGAAACTAATGATTCATACCATAAACTCATGAGGAAAATGTTTACTGAGGTAATGAACCAAGTGAGAAGTAGGGTCATTTTCTCATAGGCTTACATACAATGAGACTTCTTTTTGCAACCAGTGGAGTTGCCCCAGGCTGGATAATTTGAAAGAATGTGGGTGTACTCGCATTGGCTTCACTTCTCAGGCGGTCTGATAAGTGGAGGCAATGCAGAGCAATGTCGACTTTTTTATAAAGGCTTTGTCTGCAACGTTTGATCAGCCGTACAGATAGTGCAGCGGTGGCTCATGGGAATTTCATCAGTTATTTCCAAAGCATTGTACAAAGTTTAAATTTAAACCTGACAATGGTGCTAGATGGTAGATGATAAAGTCAGTGGATCACCATCCAACAGTTGTTGATATATCTCTCACCATCAAAGCGGTGGACCAACCAACAGACAGACATTGCTATTCCTTGAGACTTGAGACTAGCATGGCTAAAATCATGACAGTTGATTTTATTCAAATCTAAAGCTTAAGATTTTTAAGAGCCTGTGGGAATCCTGTGATAATAATATAACAACGATGACAACAAAGGAGGTTACAATGGAAAAACTGCATTCCACATCTTCATTAGTGCATTGACTGTAATCAGCAAGGACACAAGGCTTCTGGGTATCTTAGGCTGTTTTGGTCAGGGCCTTGGCTTACCTCATAGACTCCAGAGAAGATGGACATGAATCGACTCAGCACAGCAGCACAGATACTGGCAATGTGGACGAACGGACCCTGGAGGTGACGGGAGGAAATCACTGACACAGATGAGCGACATGTAATGTTATCTAAAGAGACACTGTATACTGTCTGTAAAACAGGGAGTCTAAACTAGGACATGTTGTATCAGAACAGATATATCACTGTGTAATTGCTGGATGTGACAGTTGCCCCGCTAATGTAATGGGGAAAATGAATGCACTCCTTCACTGAGGATTTGAATAATTTGCTTCAATCCCGTGAGAGGAGGGAAAGAGGAAAAATATGACAGAAGATGATTTATTATCCTCCGAGCTTGGAGAAAGAGCAGATAGAGAAGTGGAGAACTAAAAAAAAGAGAGGAAGGAGGATGATAACAGCGATGCTGGATCAATAGTAGTAGATACACAGAAAAACAGATCGTGGAAAGATGAAAAAAGGGGTGTTTGCTTACTTCTTTGCCCACTGGCATCCCACTGCCCAGGCCAGCAGTCAGCCCGATGACTTTAGCTACAAAGGCTTTGAGGGTCAGATATTCCTTCAGCACTACACCCCTCAGAATAGTTTTCAGCTCGGGAATACCAGAGCCTGTAGAGAAAACAGAGGAGAGAAGGAGAAGGAAAGAAGACATCTAAGTGGAAGGATAGTGAGTGCAATAAATAAAGAAACAGCGGTGCTGCCATCCTACAACCAGAAAGCAGAAAATTGCGGTACAACCAATAAAAAACAGTTGCTGAGAGTGAATAACAGAGGCTGAGAGGTGACGGAGAGCTTACCGATGGCCTGTGGGGAAACCAGGTGACAGAAAAGAGAGGCGAACATGACAAGGATCATGGGATAGGTAACCCAGGCGAGGTACTGGAGCGGCACATTGCCCTTAAGCTCCCCATGTATCCACTTATAGGCTGAAAGAGGGAGAAAAGACAGAAAAAGAAAGAGAATAGAGGTCAGCAAAAGTGCAGTACACACTGGGGTATAAACTGAGTAATTACAGAGAGCAGTAACCAGAATACTCTGTTATCAAACTGCAAATCTGAGAGTCATAATCTCTTTGACCTTGGCCCGTGTTACCTTGCAGGCTCTTGGCGCTGGCGTAGTCCATACTCCAGCTGACCAGAGCCATAGTCAGTCCCAGAAGAACCAGGAATATCCAGTCCTCCCCCATCTTGGTCACTATGTACCGCCGCACACGGGCCAAACAATCTGGGACAGAGACGTACAATTAATGATTCGTCTTGTGTCCATCTATCCCTTCTGGAAGTTTGTTATCACAATCCCTGAGAGGGAATTATGCAATTATAGACTCAGTGATGTTGCTTTAGCTCATCACAGACATACAACAGAGAATGATCATAACGGTTTGTGGGTTTTTTTGCATTAACAATTGAATGTATGTGCTTTCGTTGGAAAAACCTACTCACTCACTTATTCACTGGCAGTGGAGAGATGAAAGTGTTTAAGTGATTCACTGCCGTAAAAGACGCCTCCCAGCGTAATAATACTCTGACTTCAAAATTGTGCTTGAAGAGGTTTTAGGGATCCATATCCATAAAGCTTCTGACATTTAAAAAAAACAGAGTGATAAAATTTGATGCAACACAGGCTGAGATAAACTGACTCTAAATCTATAATCTCTATAATAACACAGCTCAATGCAGCTTTTGTCAGAATTTCTTGCTCAAAGTACGCCTTCCAAACCTTTCCCACCCAGTTTATAATAGAGATGATGTTATCTTTTGAAAGTTTATAGACTAGAAGCTGATGATTTTGATATTGGATAGGAACGTTGAATGGGTAGCAAAATTACTGAAGTGATATCAGTTGAACAATTTTTCCACACTTGACAAACCTCCAGCAGAACAACAGGCATCATCTAACAACTGAAATGTGTTCGCGGTGTGAGCAACAAAACAGCATGAACACTCCACAATACACAATGTCCTCAACAATCACCTGACTGTTGAATCTGACACAATGTGTTCACAATATTAATTTATCAGCCGCAACTGATCACTCTAAAGACCGTCCCGTTTTCCAGAGAGTTAATCAATTAAAAAATTAATGCAGATAATGGATTAAGCAAAGTTTTACTGTTGATAGTTCAGGCAGGGTTGTAATATGAATATGAATATAATAATAACAATAATAATAATAATAATAATAATAATAATAATAATTTTTGGGACTTTGTTCTGTTTAAGTGTTGGTGGGGTACATTAGAGGACCCCTGACCTCAAATGGCCGGTCCAGGCTTCCTCGTGTTCTGTGTGGCAGCCTAATTAAACTATAGCAGTGAATCATATTTTATGAGCTCATCGTGTTGCATGTTAAATCATAATGTGCAAAGTAACCGGTAACTGAAGCCATCAGATAAATGCTGCTCCCTCCGGAATGTGGTGAGATGAAAAAACAAAAAAATAAGTGAAGCACCAGCAGCTCAGACGTGTATTTAGTTTAAAGTGAAAGGTGTGTTATTCAATTTCACCTCTGTTTCCTGGATATCACAGGGGGTTGGGGTTGTAGCTGTATACAAGTTTTAAGGTGTAATATGGTGTAAAAATCGAGGGTTATAGTACCGTATACATTTTCCTATCTAATGTATTAAATTCTGTTGTATTATTATCACTAAAAACATATATATTTGAAGTTTATTCAAAGTTTAAGTTTCAAATGACAAAACATTTGTTGAACCAAAAACCTGTTGATAATAATAATATTCACTGTGTAATATCATATACCGTATACTGCAAATCCATGATATATACTTACTTTTATAAAGCAGTAAGATGTGTGTGTTTAACTCGAATAAATACTCACCTTGGCATTTGGAGTAGGGACGAGGCTTCTTGGTGGAAGATGCCTGACTGTGATGCGTCTCCAAGGTCATAGGGTGATGTTGATGATGTCGCCGTCCGAGCCCTCTTCGGCCGGTGGCTGCCGTGTTGTCCCCTGCCTGTCTCCTCCATTGTCTCTCTGTCAGCAAACGTGCAGCCTCCCGTCGGGCGAAGTTTCCCAGCTGCTCCCTGTACTCCCCGTACAGCTGTAACGGAGGGGAAACACTAGTAGTAGTAATAGTAGTACTAGTAATTTAAAAAAAAGAGTGATAGAAACCAAGTGTTTGTTAGGATTGTAGAGAAGGAAAACAAGATGCAAAGGAGGAGGAGGAGGGATAAGAAGAGAGGGAGAAATGCCTCTGACAACTGAGACTTGAGGGAAGGATAAAACTAGATCCAGTGCGAAGAGTCTTGAGATAACGAGAAAGAGATGGGGAATGTGCGGCGTGTGTGTAAGGGATACACACCAACCTGAATACCCTGGGCGACATAAATAGACAAAACGGGCATAGAGATCGGAAAAACCCCTCCCTGAGAGGAGGCAGGAGCTGGAGAGGTGCCAGAGGAACAGATCCTGGAAGAGAGGACATTCCACATCTTCCCCTTCCGACCGTGTGTGCACTTTACACCTACAACTGCTCACACACTCACTTGGTCCCAAAACACGACACCCTGTAATCCACTGTGATCAGTTTGCAGCGCAGCACACTCGTTAAAACCATAGAGGCTTTAAAATACTGCAGATCCAGGTGCAGCTATGATGTGCAACCGAAACCTGCAGATCACATGCATCCTACTGCACAGCAAAGCAAGAGGCTAAATCATACGGAGGGCTGACTGCCACACATTTCTGTCTCATGTTCACACAGGAAAAGAGAGCTGACACATCCAAGCATGAGGCCCAGGACCAGAACGATTGCATAGCAAAATGCTCACAACCGCATCCAGCAATACCAAAATAACAAGAAAATGTTTCAACAATCACGGAATGACACAGACAAGTTGGTGTAATCTCAGTCTGGTCAGATTCTCCTCAGTG
The DNA here is from genome assembly GCA_903131615.1 of Diplodus sargus. NCBI lineage: Eukaryota > Metazoa > Chordata > Actinopteri > Spariformes > Sparidae > Diplodus > Diplodus sargus. The sequence continues at coordinate 5,358,204 of CAEMYA010000130.1, forward strand.
TATGCGCACAAAAACTGCTTTACACAACCGGCCCACTGTTACACATGAGTCACTACAACCACATGACAAAGTGACTGATTTAGAAGCTTATAATTAATACATGAATACACCACATAGCAGGTGGCCAGCAGTTACACTGTTACAGGCTCTTGGGAACTTTGATGCCTCTAAATCACATCGCAAAGTTATTTTAAACCTCACTAAACACTATGAACCACAAACTGTTATTCAGAACAGTGCTGCCCCACTAACAGCTTTCATGAGCACAAGTGTTTGTTACATCACCTTTGTACTTATGGTGGACATTCAAAACCTGAACTAACAGCAGACTACTGACCAACGACTATACTCAGTTTGAATCAAATGGCATTATACAAAGATGTTTCCTTCCATTCATTTGTTTTAGATGCTGCCAGAATAAAGGGGCATGCTGCTATGGGCAAGACAATGATAAATTTGCAGTTATTTTTCAAGAGAGAAAATGTACTTGCCATTAGATGAGTCGTCCAGATGTTTTGAATGTCATCCTTTGGTTATTCTTCACGAGTTAAACAAATTATTTGCAAAAGGTGTCGGACAAAAACCCAATGTGCTGTCTTTGCTTCTGCTGTGTAAAGGCTTAACAGATAACATGCAAATATGTTGAATAATTGATCCACGTTTTGATCTCATCTTTTTCATCTTATCACTGCTTTTACTAATACTGATTCCATTAAATTTAATCTCACATTAACTCTAATCTGCTGCACGACGGTGGGAAACCATGCATAAAATTCACATTTAAGCTGTGGTTCTTGTGGTTTTCAAGACCACAACAAAAGACAGTGAGTTTAATTATTATAAAGACATACCACACTTTTCAACTGCTTTGGAGTTCCGATTAAAAAGGATTTATCCAACTTAATTGTGTTGGTAAATTTTACATTTGATTTGGCAGTAATTAATATTAATAGTAAAAGTAAGTAATTGAGTACATTTAAAAAGAAATGTAACAATGCATTAATATTCTGTACACCCTATACACTATTTAATCTTTCAGGATATTCTTATAATGTAATTTAATCTGCATCTTTGTTTGAGAGACCACAAACTACAAACAGTCGCACTTCATCTAGTTGCACAAGCAACCCATTAAAGCCGTAAGTGGAAAAGAGAACTCGATCAAACATGGGAACAGATCCGCAAAAATAACTGGTGGAGATCAAAGAAAAAAGACACAGAAGAGCACATCACCCTCCACCATCTGACCAGATGGACCCTCTGGTCCTCCTGACTTTACCTGTTCCTCATCAGTTGTCTTAAGCATGATGTGTGAGCAGCTCTGTTCCTGTCCTGTCCTGTCCCTGTCCTACACTGCAGATAACCTCACCACCACCACTGCTGCTGCACTACACATTAACACCAAAGCACTAATCCATCAACATCATCAAACAGGCGCTGGCACCAGACACCATCAAAAGCACGGACACGAGAGGAACCTGTGCACTGCCCACAGAGGGGGAAGGATTTGTTACCTAAATATTGTACTTCCCATGCAGTGTTTTCACTGGTTACGTTTCACCATGGCAGGCCGCCACGGCAACATCTCTGCCACCATAGCAAAAAAGAAAGAAAGCGAGAAAATCACAAAAGAAACCAAAACAATACACAACCAATCACCTGATCCTATTACACAAGTGGTTGTTGTTGCTGTTCAACGCGTTTGTTAATCTACCCGCAAGGCCTGATCCGCCCCCCTCTTCCCCAAGGGGAGGAAGAGGGACGGAGTGAGAGGGTGAGAGTTGTGCCCCATGAGCAGATTTTCATATAACTAGAATCACGGCCTTGTGGTTGCATGTGTGCCTCTGCCGACCACCTGAGTTTCGGTTTACATCCATGTCTTCTCCAGTGAGACACATGCTGTCTTCACTTCTAGGCTATTTCACAGAGGAGCACAGAAGACTGCTAGTTTTATCACGTGGTGCAACTGCAATCAACTGAAGCCCGGTTTCAGCAAAACCAATGAGCTTATGGTGAACTAGAATGCTTCAAATATGGATGCTGCTGCAAAAAAATTACAAATTCCAAAACGGGGAGGTTTCAAACACATGTTGAACCCAGCAGCAGAGAGGATCTATACAATCACCATAACTTCAAGGTGAACACTCAAGATTAGTGCCAAATGTGAAATATGGTCATAATCTCCCCTGCTGTTCTTGAGTTATGGCATTCAGTAAAGGCTTTTAGCAGAATATTATGATGTCAAAGTGAAGTTGATGCTTGATCTTTTGGACATTAAATGTCATCACTTCATCATTTTACTCCATTAGCCATTTCTGTGAAACGCTGTCATAATTAGTTCATGAATTCTTGAGTTATATCCTTTGACCTGATGTTTGTGGAAAATGCAAAGACATTTCTGTGAGGTGTTTCAGAGAAATTAAGTTCATGAGAATGGTACAGCCTTGACTGATCTTGACCTTTGACTACCAAAATCCAATTAATTAATTCCTAGGTCGAGGTGAACAATTGCGCCAAAATTTGAAATTCCCTCAAGTTGCTCCTAAGACACTGATATGGCAGACGGTCAGTCCACAATATGCTTCCAGACATGGCTGTAGTATGACTGCAATATCCTGGACAGCTGGATAGCCACTACAGGTCCATCTTTTAAGACATACACATGAATTTCACCATATTGTTTATACTGACATTGGAGCACAACAAAATGTCATAAATAATGAAAGCCAGATGTTCTTCACATTTGTTGTGTTGTTTGAATCAGGAATATTAATGATTAATCATTAATCGCCATTAAGAATGTAACCAATTACATAACAACATACATAAAATGTATTAATCGACAATCACAGATGGGCACAGATCCAAAATTCTCTTGTCATAAATTACAAACACTTGCTGCACATTTCAAAATAAAATACAGAATACTGGTGCGAGAAAACATATTTGATTAATTTTCTAATTTTTAATGTATTTAATGTCCCAGACATGTTTCATATTATTAATAATTAAGTAAGTTATTATGGATTGTTGAGGTAGCAAACTATCAGTCAAAGAAATAGCTTAGAATATGCATCCCTGGTTGATTTCTATGAAATGCTTTTGAAATGACTAGCTTTATACATCTTTGTCAATGTACCCATGGTTAGTGTAATTTTCTGTATTGTGCCAGCCATTAAGAGTGTCATAGAGTAACTTCACTTTTGCTTTCATTTGGCTAATCTTTGATATATTGTAAATGTACTTATACATAGCAATACTTATGTAGCATTTGATATTCCTTTTGTTAGCTAGGTAGGCTAGCAAGCTAGTCAACTAACTGTGAGGTTAGCTAACTGATGCTGTTAAATATGAATAATATTTACTATTTCAACTGGTAAGATAGAAATCTTTTGTAAAACTGTATACATTACATTATACTCTTCTAACATTGTCAAACTCACAGGTGTCAGATATCTTCTTCCACATTTTCCTCTCTCTCTCGTCAAGACCTGGCGCCTACGTTACCCACAATGCATCTCTGTACTTCCAACGTTCAGTTCGGTTGGAGATTCAGGTGTGTTATGCTAGCAGCGGCTAATGAAAACTCAGCAGCCAGAGCTGAGATGATGAACGGACTTCTGCGGTCTGGTAAGCTTTCTAACAAAACACTAATAGATATTTTTAGTTTGAAACTTGTGGTTAATGAAACCAACTTGAATGACGGTATATATAAATATTTTTTAATGGCGGTTAATTATTAAGCTTCATGCAGCAGTAGCTTTCCAAGACCTGTAAACAGACTTCCTCTATCAGGACCTCCTCTAGCTAAAGACCCGCTGATGTCTGTATGTTTTCTTGTCAGTGTCTTTGTTTCCTTATATTTTATATGTTTACATTTCATGTATTCTTTCCTTTGACTGATGGACATGTAACCAGAGTATGCTAGCCTAGTAAAAATGATTAAGCGCAAAAATACTTACAAAATGCTGTCAAATGTTTCTGTCACCTGCCATGATTAGTTTTGCACTCTATTTTATTAAACTGGCAATAGATAAGATTCCTTTTTTTTATTTAATTTAATTTTTTTAATGTATCATGACGTTTAGATTGGTTCCCTATAAGCCTCAATTTCACTGCCCTACTTTGTCTGCCAGTGAGCATGGAATGTCAGCCTGGCACCATTTTATCTACTTCCATAATAGACCAAGTTCTCACTTTCCACCTTAATTACTGCTTCAAACATTGTGCTTGAAACCCAAGTCAAATGTAAAGTAGCCAGCTGCTGTAACACGTAGCTGTAAGGCAGAACATTAATCATAGACTATTTTAATAATCAATTAATTGTGTAAATGCACTTAATGATTTAAAGGTATCTCAATCAATACTCAGAAAGAGTCTTAAGTTGCCTGGAGTTAGTGGAGTTACAGTCTTCAAAGTTAAAGAAACACCATTGCGAATGAGTCTATCTACATGACACAGAAAAGGTAATGTTGTAAAGTTGTGCATTACGGTTGATCACGTTCTTCACCTTCCTTCCTTTCTCACCAACTCTCTCTTGGAAGTTATAGCCACAGGTGACCTTCTGAAAAGCTGCATGACCTTGAACAAAACTATGCAATTCTCTGTTTTGGGATAGTTGGGTACGTGAATTTTTGAAGATGTTACTTTGGAGAAAGAAGAAGAAACTGTGACAGACCTAATTTCTTGTAGTAATAAACTTAAGTTGCAGTCGTAGTATAATGCCTTCTAATGACCACTGAATTATCAAAAGGGGAGGGTGACAGAAAAAAAAGAGGCAAAAGACTGACAGCGTGAGACAGACACTGAAAGCTGCGATTCATTCACATCAGGTGACTTTGCTGTCTCCATCTCTCAACCTTATGTTTACATTTGTGTCACCGTGTAACCTTGCACACCCATCTGTGCCATGCAGGGCCAAATCATGACATCAACAACCACCATCGCCCCAACTTTCACACGCTTTTGAACGACTGCTGCCATTGTTTGACTCTCCAACTGTGGAATGACCTTCCCACTTCAAGTCAAGAACACCAGAGAATATTATCACCCACTCCCTACTCTTCTGCTCGCACTAATTTACTCTCAGCAAGATCCCCACTACCTCCCCTGGTGGCTTCTATTATTCTCCAGCACTTTTCTCTCTCTGCGGGCACATGAAAGTAGTCAGGCGTTACTGTACGGCTCTGACACTGGCACTGCTCATTAGTTCCTTGTGCTCTACTGTAACAACTCTTCTAATGTTGTGCTTATTGCCATCTCGTGGGATGAAGAAAATGAAAAAATGTGAACTAGTCCTCCCTTGGCTTTGTGAGGAATACAAATCCTGTATTAAATTATGCCGGCAAGCTGTCAAGAGCTTTGAATATATTCATAGATCTGCCCTTTATGAGCCAGCTTTAACAAGGTGATACTACTCTAAAGCATGAGGAAAAAAGAGGTAAGAAAGAGCAAACAACAAAAATCACAAACAAGCCTGGAGAGGGAAAGAGAGGCAGAGCTTCAGTCACAGTGAGTGCGGCTAATGGATGGCGAGGTTGAAGGGCAGTGTGACATTGAGAGTTAATTAAAAAAATAATGGCACATTCCTGCGTCCCTCGTGAGAGGGAGTCAGCACTGCATATTCATAAATATCTGTGTGTGTTTGTGTGGCTTCTTAAGCATGCTAACTTTGTATATGTGTCTGTTTATGAGTGTACTAAATTAATGTTTGTGTGCGTGCGTGCGTGTGTGTCTGTGTGTGTGTGTCTGTGTGTGTGTGTGTGTGTGTGTGTGTGTGTGTGTTTGAATGTGTGTGCTGTGAGGCCTTACAACAATATAGTCCTGTCCCGTAGCACAAGGTTAATGATAAAATCTGACCCGCTCACTGACGGATACATCAGGAGATTACCCCCTCCAAAACCCTCCCTCCCAACCAACAGACTTGCACACAAGCACACACACATGCCTCCATATGAATACACTAATTAACCAGCATAATAACATTTCCATGCCTAGTCTGAATACTGTACAAGCTGTCATGTTCTAATTAAGGCATGTCGGCGCGTCCAAAAGAGAAAAATAAACTAAGCTGTAAACTCACATGTGTTATGCATGAGCCCACAGTTCAACTTTACGCAGAGTAATCCAGGAAAAAAACAACGGTTGAGTCTCTTTCATGTGTTGTAAGGCTGGCTTGCATGAAATAACTTGTGCAACAACATGACATTTTGAATTTAAAATCAATAGACTGTAAGAGACTGTACAAGAGTTGCCTTCTTCTACATCTTAGTCATAAATGCATAATTTCTTGGAAAAACTGTCCCAACAGTATGAAAACACCTCATTGTACAAGATAATAAACCTTACCAGAAATTGATCTATATTGAGAACTGTTTCAAAAGTGTTGATCCGTTCCCTCATCTTTCCAGCCGTTCCTCCTGCAGGCTGCTGCTCACTTTCTTGCGTGTCTTTAATATACTGTAATCCCTTTCTGGATATCTTCGTCTTACATCTGTCCTTTGCTGTCTTTGTCAGTGTGATGGATACAGACTGTACCTGCTACCTGCCTGCATACATGGACCTCAGTGACTGACAGGTATGGTCAGTGCAGCACACACACATGCACACGCACGCACACGCGCGCGCACACACACACAAACACACACAGGGGAAAGCAGTAGAGGTTAATACAGACACTTGAGGCTTGACAATAAATTGTCAGCAGCTCTTAATTCAGAGGGGTAGATTCCCAGTCAGGCGGTTGATCCAGCAGATATCTGCAGCATGATCATAAATGATACCAGGCAGGCTGGACACAAGCTTAAGGTATGAAAATAATACCTGCTGACGGAGTGGACGCCATAACCATGATATGGTGGATAATACTGACCTGTACTTTAAGTGCCTTCTGCATAGATGACATGCTTTACTAAAGCCTGACTGGGCCGTGGTACAGCAGTCAGTATCAGGTTTTTTTGGGCTAACATTTGTTTTGTACACAAACAAGTGTTTTCGATGTGATTGCTCAAATTTTGTTATAAAGGAGTAAGTTCACGTTATGATGAAAAAATTCATTGAGAATTGTTTGCAGTAAGACAATATATTTAAAACATTAAAATGACATGAAAATTAAAATTGAAAAATACGAACAATTATATCTTAAATAAAGGAAAACTGAGAGCCAAAACACATTGATATGCACAATCAATATCAGTATACATTATGACCAATACTGATTTATTAAGATAAGATAGTGTCAGCCGGTAATATTGGCTAGCTTTTATATTGATTAGCCTGTATTCTTGACCTTTATTTTGTCAGGCCGTTCTCAATCTGCAGGACCTAAAATGGGTCACTGACTGTTCTGTTGTGACCCAGTAGTTCTCACATGGTTTCTGGGTCCAGGGTGCTGAAGATTTAATCTGAGAACTGTCTGGTTCAGTCAGTTTGGTGGATTGTTGTGTGAACTTTGTGTCTGCTGGGATTAGATACTTGAACACCCGCAACCATTTCCATTTCTCCCCAATGTAGCCAAACAGGATGTAAAGTGTGTCTGATTATGCCTTATCCTGCAATAGAATTGTGTCCTATACAGGGTAGTTCCCTGGCTTTTACCTGATGCATTTTGGGATACACTCCAACACCCCCATTAGTGACCCTTACCAGTAGAGAATGGATGGATGCATGCAGCTTTCAGTTTCTTTGCAGCAAGTGGAACACTGGCTAAAAATCCAGAGAAATATTCCAAACCTCATTTAGTTTAATCCATTTGTGAAGCTTTTCTCCTTCTCATAGTCAGCCTCAGTATGTACTGTGACCAATATCAGTAGTTCTGGGGGGCATTTTATGCCTTTATTAGAGTCAGCAGGGACGTAACAAGATATGAGGTAGAAAAAAAAGAGGGGGAGTGACATGTAAGGTCTCATGTCAGATTCAAGTCAGGGATGATGTAATGCCTTTTCCACAACAGACATTTTGACTTGTCATAACAGGAAAGTGCCCCACTTAGAAAAAACAATAAACACGCATAATACGTGGGCCCTCAAACCAAAATGTACACCACTTTATTTTCACACACACAAGATTAGATCATTTCAGATGATTAAAAAAGGAGACTTCAAGAGTTAGAGAAGCCATCCGGCCTATACGACAGACACCCTAACAGAAACAGAAACAACAACTACAAAACCTATAAAAGTTTATATTTCGGAAAATACAACTAAAAATCAAACCCAAAAAAACATGCAATAAACTTCAACTGAATATGATTCAATAATAACATATAATTGAACACAAATGAATAGGAGGAAAAAGAAAAACATATAGAAGAGGAAGATTGTACAAGAGAAAATTTGACTTCATGAAATAAATATGAAGTGTGATAATTACACCTGCTCTGTCCTGCTGTGAAGGGACAGTCTATGCACCAGTCCGATACCACATTAATTATGAGAAACGGGACTGTGCTACTTTCTGCAGCGTCCCGTACACCTTTATGCAACTCAGCAGATTGGAATGGATGGTACTCGGTATCGGTGTAAGACAAAATTCAGGTTTGGTACAGGTAGGCTCAAACATGATCAGATTTTTAGATAACTAACATTGTCATGATAATATCGTAATTATGATAATGGTGTTATTTTGCCGAATCATGAAATTACAATCTACATTTCAAGGCAACATACAGACACCTTGCAGTCATTTGTAAACCAAATTACTGGTACTGGTATTGCTGGTTTAATCTACTTTATGCATTTGTAAATAATTACTTCATAACAAAAAACACATTTATGGGTCCATGTTCAACAGCTTTTTGTAGTTTCTTGTGTATCTTTAGGCGAAGACAATTCTATTGCAATTCTAAGTGTATGTGTTAAATTAACATAGCCTTGAGATGCTTTTGGGAAATAAACTTTTGTTATGTATTCAGTTAAGCATTTTGTTTGTTTTCCCAATTGCACAGCCCTGTAAGGCAAAGAAGCATATTAAAAAAAAATCTGATTTTTGGGTCCTTTGCTTCCACAAACAGATTATCTCGTCCATTCTTCCCCAAGCCGTCTCACCTCCGACTGAACTCGAGTGTGCAGCCTTTCACCTTTCTCCCTCACTCTCCCCCTGAAACTTTCCCTCTCACCACCCCCTTGTCCGATCCATCCAACCCCCACCCCTGAGGTGAAACCTTACTCGTGGATAAATTTAGCAGCAGTGTGACCCAATGTTCACTGACACACTTCTCCGCACCTCTCCCTCTCTCACGCTGTTTATCTCTCTTTCGGCCCATCTCTCCCAGGAGGCCGGTTGTACAGACAGATGGAGGACTTTAACCTTTACACAAAAACAATGACAAGTTATTGATGCTATTTTGCAACATTAACATGATGTTTCATCTTGTTACTATTGATGTAACGACTAATAGTTTAATCATTACATTATTGCCACCTCTGTAATTGAAAATACACACCAAGTGACTGCGATATCATATGAAATTTAATGGCTTAATCGTCTACATCCCTGTCATTCCAGTCTGCGCGACATTTGGCAGGTGAACGCTATCCATTTTAGTAGCCTGTAACATTTGAGACTTATGAGATCTATTTCACTGCTGTTGACATTCTCGCAGATTGAGACTCGTCTCCTCACACAACCTCGCTTTTAACCATCAAAAATAGTGTAACACACAACCAGCTGTATCAAAGCTAGCACAAACAAATAGTAAGCGCACACACACACACACCGCTATGTGTTCTCTGCAACCATGCTGGAGCGTGTCTGTCAATGTGACACAAGCCCACAGAGGGTGCTTCCTCTTTGTTAAGGTCAAGGGTCAACAACAGCTGTGTGACTTGGAAGTAATTAACACAACTTTACAAACCCAGCAAGCAGTACTTTGGTGATTTGCAGGTCAGAACACGTCTAGACCAAGACGTCTTTGTTAAAATTAAACTAAATTCGGTTTAAAGAAAAAATCAGTAAGAAATTTAACAGACTTAATTTTATGGGTCCGTAGTTATTTTTTGAATAATTTTCTAATTGTTACCAAAAGGTTTCGTGAGAAGAGCTTTACAATAAGGCTGTAATTATGGGAAAACAACATGTTAAATTCTTACACACCAAGTTTATTAAAAGTTATATACAAGTCTGTGACTGAAATTTTTCACCTTTATACCAGGTATGCATTAAATAATACTTTGTTTGTACTAATTACAGACAATGTTCAGCTGGTACACTCCAATTACTTACTAGTGTAACCATCTTTTAGTCAGACAGTGCACATAGGGTCAGTTAACCTTCAAAAATATAACATTTAACTACAGACAAAAAACAATTCAACAAATGCAGAGAATAATGTTTTGAATAATTAATGAATAATCAATTAATAGAATATTGGGTTTGACAAAATTATGAAGAACAAACAGACCTGTTCATATAAAGCGTTGCCTGTTTGTTTTTAACTTGTCCTTTTTTCTTTTGACTCATTTTTATTCAGTTCTTAGTTCTTTATTAATTCTACAACCACATTTAATTGTGCAATCCTGTAATGTATAATAACAATACAGCCAGACCTTTAACTGAATTTTGAAGGAAAACACTTCAGTATGAGGCAGGCTTTCACTACGAGTATATTTATAAAAATTAATTCATTTATTATCTGCTTACGCCTATGTAAATAAAGAGTCGGGCAAAGTTTTGAGGTTTTTAAATTTTGTAGCAAAAAATCATTGTGGCGTTCTCTGATACACCTGAAGAAGAATGGGACTTGCGTTTTAAAAAAATGTAATGGTTCCATTCAGCTTGTCTGGTGTATCCAAGTCTCTGGAAGCTTGACATCCCAAACTGATAAAAGACGTTATTTACTTTCTTTTTAAAGCCTAAATCTTCACTGTAGCTGTTATGTTAAAAGCGTTAGTAGTCTGGGTCTTATGTCGTTTTGGTTTTTTTTTTCATTTCAAAGTCCCCATCTGCTTCAGCTGTTTAGGAAATGCTGTAATGCTGTTTTTCTGTGAAGCTCCACAAATGCTTTCTGCACTAAAGAAATTCAGCCGACTATCTGTCGGTGTGATGGTGACTAGATAATGACTAAATTTTCATTTTTGGGTATTTATCATTTAATGTTGTTATGCAAATGCAATTACTTAACGTAATCTAAACATCTATAATGCTTTCACTTTTACAAATCACAACAAAGAAACAATAAAAACCCAGTTTTTCCCTCACTAAATCACAGGCCTTGCAGCATCAGTGTACATCTGTGAAGATTAAGCAAGATAAACTATCAACCTGTATATATACACGGCTGCTGATCAATAAACAAATTATATTTGGACGATCTATTAACAACTCTACACATAAACTCCTCAAATCCTTCAAGGCTCTTATTTCCTCTCTCGCAAACACACAGACGCCATCACCACTTTCACACCTGAGAGATGTGAGATGTTGAGACATTAAGCCTCTAAATAGTGTGGTTAATTGAGATTTCTTATTTATATCTGACCTGTGGGGCCC
>CAEMYA010000130.1:5369809-5403326 GCA_903131615.1 Diplodus sargus
CTGCTGAAAATGCCCTTTAAAAAAAAAAAACCCCGACCACAATGCTTCAGGTCAACTGCTGAAAAAGACAATGATGCTGTGAGTCATTAATGACCATAGAGCAGCAGAAAGTCAGTGGCGGACATGATGCTCCTGGGAGGAATGACCATCTTTCTGGGTGAGCATTTAAACAGATGAACCAAAGGATTTAGTGACATGACTTCATCTCAACGCGTACGTCTAACCTGTCTGCTCAGGTTTCCTGTATATTGGTATTTATATCCGCCAACACATGAAAACAGCAATGACTTTACAAGGCTGTAGCTTGAAGAGGTGACTGATAGGAGATAAGAGGGTCACGAAGAAGATATGAAGCTAAAAACAATAAAGGAAAGACATTAAGTTGTAGACTGGTGTCAAAATAAATTATAAAATCCTTGTATTATTGCAGGGATGACTTTCCATTTATCGCTCTCACTCAGCGTTTCATAGCGTGGGCGGTGTGAAAGCAGCAGAGACTGTGAATGTTTCAGGGCTGTACTAATAAACTTGACATTAAGTTGCAGAAATCTCGTTCAAGAAGTGACGAGAACAGAGGAGGTGAGAAAGCACTGCTGGTGGACAAGAAAGGATGCAGCAGGCGAAACATGACTAGGAGATAAAAGTGGAATGAAAGTCTGGAAAGGTCAGGGTGAAAGAATGAGGGAAAGTGGTTGGAACAGACTAAGTGACAGGTGGGTAGATGGAGAGATGAAGGAGAGGCAGGTCGAGAGACATGAAGTGAAGAGAAGGGAAGGGAAAAGACATTTAAAGAGACGAATAGGACGGCAGACAGGCAGGCAGGTAAAGGAAGTTTTGGGAAAAGACCTACCAGGGTCTGTTGGTATCTCAGAGCCTTCCTTTGCGACGCATCTGCAGCCATTGACACGCTGTCACTGATCCAAAAATAACCCAGCTGGACACCCCAGCATTTCCAATGGCGTGGGCAACACCATACACAAACACACACACACACACACTCTCTCGCTCACTATTATGTACACACACATAAACTTCACACCAGGTCAAATAAACATCTTCTAAAGTTTCTCACTCTACTATAAAGTCACTCTCAAACACACTCGTTACACGCAGAAAATCAAAGAACGCAGATGACGTCCTTCCCGAACGCGTTCTTCTCCAGATGATCCAGAGGCTGCAAGCCATCCAGCTCCACTGCAGACCTGACAGACGCACGGACAGAGATCAGACAGGCGGACAAAGCAGAGCAAAGCCATCTGATGAGGCAGTGAAGGACGCAGCGCTTTCCTTTATTAGAACTGCAGACACCTAATAACACACACACGCGCGCACACACACAACTTGTTGCCCTTAGCAGCTCCCTCCCTGCCAGTCAGCCATTAGGTGTGTGTGTGTTTGGATGGACTGTGCTTGTTTGAAAGGGTGGGTGGGGGCAGGTGGTGGGGGTTGGAAGGGCACCCCCCCATAGGGCTGCCCCTGCAACGTGAGCAGGAAGGTGCACACGACACCCCTATGACAGCTCACACCTAATCAGCCAATGATGCAAGGCAATCCCCATAACGCTCACATGCTATGACAGTCCTCCCTCACTGAAAAAAAAAAAAAATCACACCCCACATTAAGACACCCTCCCACAAACCGCTGTGGAGCACTGTAAAGTGATCTCCATATTGCTTAACCTCCTCAGCAGGTTCAGATATCTACAGGAGCTGCACAGGAAGGAAGCTAAGCGTAAATACGCCACACATCATTCGCTGAAAAGCTCACAGGCCTTCTGGTTAGACCACCACCCCTCCACACCCCCGGAGGAACAACATCCCACGCAGACGAGTTAATCTAAATGTCTGTAACTCGTCCTCTGGTTCCTCCTCTCAGGCTGATGCGACTGGTGGCCATTATGACAACCACAAAGACACACAGACACACGCAGATCCCCCTTAACCCCGCCCTGCTTTGTGGTCCACACGCCAGCGCATAACAGCCTAATCTCACAGCTACACCGGAGTCCAGCGAGAAATGTGTTACTCTGACCGCCGGCGTGTGTGTGTATATGTGTGTGTCAAATGAGAATGACTGTGGACAGCTGGCCGGGCCTCTATCTGATACACTAAGAACATTATCACTGGGCGGCAGGCAGTGTGAGAGATACATACGTCCCAGTCACAGCATGGAGAGACCTGAGCGCAGCCAAAGAGTGGGGAGCCAGTTACACTATACCTGAGAACGGAGAGGACAAGCTGTACGCCGGGAACAACACACACAAACACAGCAACAAGGAGGATCAAATAAAGTGGAGCATGCACAGGAGCAACATTCATGCAGAGGCCGAGCACTCTCTGTGCAGGAGTCAGCTTAAACCAAACATATGCACATACAGCTGTAAGAACACAACCAAAAGCTTGTCTTGTTTAAAAAGCATGGCCTGTTTATTGTATAGAACATTTGGCAGTCATTTGACAGAAACAAAATCCCTCTCAGCCCCCCCAACACTTGGCAGCAAACAGCAATCCTCAAAACGTCTCACCTTGCAGGAGAGTTACCCTTGTATAACACTCCAAAGTTTTCATATATTAAATCATATTTCCTCATTACAAAAAAACGAAGGATTAGAGGAGTGAGCACCTTCCTGACCAGGGCGAACTCTCCTACAAGCATCTCACACACAGCTTAAAAGCATCTTTGTTTACAGATGGTTAACAATCAATACTGTTTCGACCACATATTCTGTTTTCTTCATTACAACACTCACGTAACTAAACACACTTTGCCTGGTCAGGGCCTTTCTGGGAAACATCAATGCTCACACAGCCTTGATAAATTGATTTCTGTGTGGGGTTGCCAAAGCGACACAATATATTGTAAGAGCTTGATGGTCATAAATTCATTAAACAGATCATCGTCACATGGCACAGGCTGCTGGAGAAAATTGCATATCGTTTACGGAAGACATAGGAAATACATTTTTTATCCTTACTGTATCAGATACAGTAAAATAACACAGAAACTGCAGGAGGACTAACTAAATGTGCACCTCCCACATAGAGAGAAACACTATGAGCAGTCAGAGTTAGTGTAAAGGTCATAGTTCATACTTTAGGTGTATGACCCGTAAGTAGCACCACATTCCCCTGGCAGCCCACCACCAGGACAGGAGGACACACACAGTAACATAGCTGATATGAAGTGAAATTTACACTGAGTGCCTTCAGGATATTTAAGGTTAAAAACTGAAGTTTCCTGAATTTTACAAATAAAAGCAGAATACAACTGAAACAATGCAGGATCTTGATTTGAAGCTGCCCTGTAGGTGTCTTTGCGCTTCATAAGGCAAACTGTGAGAAAAAATTTGAATTTCACTAATGAGAAGCTGCAAAGATTCATTGCGGTAACTGACTATAATTAAAATGAAAGCTGTCTGCAATCATGGCAGCAAATATCATTTTAAATTGCAGGAGATATGAATCATATCTCAGAAAGACAGAAGATGAAATGCATTTGTCTCTGCTGTGCTGCCCCCTGCCTGTCACTAAACTAAAAACAAGAGACAGACACAACTCATAACAAATATTATATACAAATAAAAAGGAATGGGCTTAAAAATCCTTATAAAAACAATTTCATACAAAATAAAGCCACAAAAATAGATCTGTGTACAAAATACATTTTAAAAAGCGAGTGAAACCTCAAAGTAGCTGTGCAGTAGGAAAAACAACAAAAATACTATTCTGTTTTTGACTACAAAGGATTAACATCTAAACCCTCTAACTGGCATAGACACAGACACACAGATACATGAGTAAGTTGCTAATACGTCGGCCATTTCCGAGTACATGTTGATTACCATAAGCTCACTCCTTCCTTTCCAAAGTTTGTGTGTATGTCTGTGGGTTTGAGGGGGCAGTATTTACACCAAAAAATGAATGAATAAATCCTCTGTCTGGATGTGAAGTTGTAACAGGGGAATGTGTAAGTGTGTGGCAGTAATTGGAGTGGAATGAGCAGTTGTACGCCCTTCATTGAGAGGCTTCGATGCAAGGAATGGTCTGTGTTTGTTTTTAATATGCGTATGTGCGTTTTTGCAAATCAATACTGGTGCTGGTACTTGGGGAAAAGGAAGAGGTCTTTGCACAACGAGCTGGTGAACTCCGACATCTCTTTGCAGCGATGGTGAGCTGTGCCGGGAGCGTAACCCTCCCGCTCCTTAATACGCCCGTTCACCTGGAGACAGAGAAACAAAAGGCAGGAGGATTACACTCATGCTTTAAAGAAACGTAATAAATTCATAGGTCGCACTGGCAATGCAGTATAAGTAAGTTCAGGATATTTGCTCACCTGCACCAGGATGTCTGCAAGGTGTTTGTCTCTGGCATGGAGGCGAAGCGTTGTGTTGATTTCTTGGATGAACCAGGATCCTCTCTTGGTGTTACGCATGGCTGCTGTGCCTTGAGGAGGAAGAGATCAAACAATAAAAGCTTAATACAGCGAGATGAGATGCAGGGAGACAGAGCTAAGGTGGTGTCTGGTATTTACATAACTGGAAACAGAAACTGTGAGTCACCAAACAATGTTAACATCTAAAGCTGAGATAACTGTTGTGGAAAAGTAGCCAAAGTACACTAAAACCGAAGAAGGTAAAGGTAGAGGTCAAAGGAAACTCCAGTACTCCACTGATTTAGCAATCGCACTTATACAATATTGTTAGAACCACTATAAAAGTTCACTAAAAGTATAAAAAATTGCTTTGGTCAAACATATCCCAAACATTACAGCAGGGGATTCAGGTGTGCTGCGCTAGTGACTGCAAATGTATTCCTGAGACATTAGCTTCAAGAAGAGACGAGAAGCTTGAAAATTAAGAGCCTGACTGATTTTTTGGGCTGTTGCCAGTAACGATAAACAATAAAGTGGAAACATAAAGGCTGATATGATACATCTGTAACAGGCCAATATCGGCAAACTAATATCTCAATTTGGCTCTAAAAAAGGAAATTAAAAATGCCGATCACAATTCCCCTGAGTCCAAAGTTGCATCTTTAAATTGCTACTTTTATCCAGCCAACAGCCCAAAACCCATAAATGACACAGAAAGGCAGGAAATCCCTTAAGAGGCTGAAAGCAGCAAATGCTTGTCATTTCACTCAAAAAATGACTGAAACAAGCACTCACATATGCAATAGTATTCCCCAACACCAATAAACAGACTCCGGCGTGTAAAATCACTGGACTTCCCCTATAAAGCCACCACTATGATCCATTTAGGTTTTGCTGCAGTTATTTGCTGGAAAAGCTGCATGCATTATGGGTACAAAGCAAGAGCACATTAAGCCACAGTTGGATACCGCATTGGAAAAAAGACAGGTGGTCCACACACTGATTTGTTTTTTGCTTGTTAAAATGCTGCTGCCTCACATCTTTACTGCTGCATTCATTTCCCCACACATTCCTTTTCACAAATCTTTTACAACGGAGTTAAATAACACATTTCCCTTATTAGTCCACCCCATAATAACAAAAGGGACAAACTTACAAATTCTCTGACCTTTGAGAGATGCGTAGCCACAGATCATGTCAGACCGCTGGGGCAGTTTAATTCTGGGCCGGCCCATGTCCCCTCTCTGCCTGGAGTCTGCATCCCCCTGTCCTTCCCTGCCAGCATCCCGCTGTTCACAGCTGGGTGAGCAGGTCCTTGCTGGCCCATCTATCTGCTCCACGCCACAGTCCATCTCCTCTGGAAGACAAGGCGGTTTCAAATTAACCTCAAACATCCATCAGTCTTCTTAACATCTGGATGAAAAGCCAGAGCTGCAGCACTTGAGCTTGGTTTTGTTCTACTTCAGGAGCAAAGCTACAGTCTGAAAATGGGATTTGGACACAGATTTAAGGAGGCTTGGACTGCAGCCTCGATTCTTTAAGTAAAATCTGAAAAGAACATCACTTGTTTGCATGAGCCTCAACTAAAAAGCCTCAGTTTATTCCATTCCGCACCTTTTTTAATTTATTTAGAGACCAAATCGTTAACCTGCATCATTTTTGGCAGGATTTTCAAGCATACTGGAACAGATTAATTATTGGTTTTGACTGAAGCTATTTGCAGAAGCAGAGGCCGACTTCATCTAATGGCCTTTCATCAGCACACCTGTGGTGGAGCGAGGGAGCGTGTGACAGTAATTAAGATTGCTCCTGAGGGGTCTGTGGATTTGTCAGGGGCATCATCAGCCATGTAGTCAGATCATAACCTCCATCTCAGAGACTGACTAATTAGCTGGGAGCCTGATTAGTCACAGATTAAATACATGTTTATAGACGATTATTGTACTACTTTGAATTCAATTTTTCTTAAGTCTACAACAGAACATTGAAATTTGACCAGCTGGAGCTGTGGTGCTGATGGATAGCTGTGATGCTGTATGCAGTAGCTAGGAAGGTGACTGCAGACAACATCTGGACATGTGGAGGGACAGGCTGGCTGCTGATTTCTTTCTCTCAATCTTACAGTACAAGGTTTTATTATGTTGCACAGATTCTGACAATTAAAGAAACGGCTAGTCTAAAAAACATTCTAAGCCATTTTAACAATAATATACTCTGGTAAGTCCAAATACTCAGTAAAAGATGATGGAACTTAAATCTACTGTTTAATCTATTTATATATAGATTAGCATATTGACTGGCTATTGTAAGAAGACGATATAGGTTTACAGATATTGATAAATATGTTTTCCTAATTCATTCACATGCCAATGAGTGGGGGGTGCACAATAAAAAGAGCCTTGAGGTTTCAGGTGTGTTATGTGAGTCACAGTGAAACTTGCCTCCTCTGCAGGCCTGGATGAAGAACATCTTCGGCTTGTTCTGTAGCAGCGGACAGTGCGAATTGTCAAACGCCTCAAACACCCAGTCCAACTGAAATCAAGTAAGTGACACACATATTAGATGTCTCATCTTCACCCTTGAATGGCATTAAACACATCAAGGCTTCACCCAAACAGACCTGCAGGAGCTGTCCATCTGTGCCATATATAGCTCCTTCCACACCGTGGGAGAGCAGACACACCACACAGCTGTCCACTGTCCGGTGTTCTGGTCGTCGACAAAAGTTCTCAATGCAAGTCCTCATGCCCTACGCAGAGAATGAAGAGTCAGGAAACCAGCAGTTAACACAGATGAGCAAGTGTCTGAGGCTTTCCCAGTCTGTGTTTGCAAGTTGCTATTGTATACTGAAGAGGTTGGTAAGGGAGCCATGTGGTTATATACAACCCTTATTCCAAAAAAGTTGTCATGCTGAACACTGTAAGCATTTGCAAACTGTGTTTAGGAAATTGGTTTTACAAAGTCCTTCTGAGCCCACATAGTAACATCCTGTCAACCATCGCGTCTCACAAAGTGAAACCTGTTTACCTGTGGAATGTTCCACTTCCAAGCAGGTGTTTTTGGAGCATTCCTAATCCCTAAGCATGTTTCAAACATGTTGCCGGCATTTCTCGGAATACGCTAAAGGGCTGAGATGTTAAATGTGTTTCTTTGTGATGACACACTGAACGGCACTGAAAATGGGGAGCGAGTGAAACGAGTGAAACACTTTTACAATTTCATCTTTCTACGTTTTCTACCTTGTCAAGTAAATAAAACCCTCTGTAAATACAAAGTGTGAGTGTTTGCTACCTGAGCACTGAGGTCTCTGTGGACTGTAACCAGGTAGTCCAGCTCTGTGAAGACCTTCCTGAGGACCTCGTCATCCACCTCACCTCCCTTCCTTGGATCAAGGTCAGGTGCAGCACAAGGATCAAAGGTTACGTTACTTATCACCAAAGCAAAACCACGAGGGGATGAATTCATTCTGTAAGACTGGAGTGAAAGAAGAGAAACACAAAAAAGCATTGTGAGGAAACAGAAAAGGATGGGAAAGAAATATTCTATAGAGGTTTAATAGCTTGTTTGCGTACATTACATTACACCATTATAACTGTAATATTTAGTATTTATTACTATAATTTATAATCATATTTTACTGCATTTGATGCTCTACATCAACTAATATTAAGATCGGTAATATGAAGACACTAAAGTATTTCTCAAAAGGTCACAGATAAAAGATAACCTAGTTTGTTGCTGCAAACCGGCTGAGCTGACATCTTGAAGAGAAGTATTTTACCTGCTGGCAGTGAGAGAGGTAAAAGTCAGGTGTGCACGGGAGCACAGGGGTGTTGATGGGACTGTCTGCATCCAGACTAAACTCCATGGACTCTGCCACACACAAACACACAGAACCACAGTGTTAAACTCTGCTTGATAAAAGCTGAATTGCTGATGCAAAGTTTTCACACCACTGCTTGCCCACCAGCCATTGTGTGACAACAAACTTTGTACTACAATGCTGTGAATGAGTCACTCTTGGGGCGTGGTGCCTGTAGGTACAGACACAAGCCAAATAGTAGAGCAGCTATACTCCTACACTTCTCTCAGTATCTCAGTGATACGATTACATAATAAACAATTCACACAGACTGAACTCTCTCGAGCTGCTGAGGGTTTTGTTTTGTGTTGAAGTATATTCAATTACCTGTCTGTTTATACTGGACAGGAAATAAACACTTCTCCCGACAACACCCCTCGTCTCCACGGAAACAAGAAAAATATTGACAACAAGAGAAATCCATTTTACTCTGAATGCAGGCCACACTACAATGCCACTCACCATGTGTCCTTGCTCTCTTGGCAGCAATTCCTTCTTGTGTGGAAAGTGGAAGAGAAGAGTCCACAAACCTCTGAAATTCAAAATCACACATTAATGATTAATGACAAAACATCAGCTTCCTAACTCAAACAACTTAAGACAGATAATGAAGGATTTTGTTCTTTGTTTTCAGCAGCAGCAGCTGTTATTTGTCGAGGGAATATGTGAATTAGAATCATAACTTAACTATTAAAGAATCTTCTGCCTGTTGTGTGACTACCTCAGCAGGCCATCTGGCCGTCTAAAAAAAGATGGATGCGATTTGTGAGCCTCACATCTGTCTTCTCATCTCTTCCTCTTTTCTTTGTCCTCTGTCTCTTTCCCTGACTGGGACCATCTGAGGCTTGGCCTGGGCACGATGAGGTGCTGCTCATCTCGCTCTTGTCTTCTCTGTCTACTGAGGATGTCTGCAGACACCCATGTAACTGAAGCAGACAATTATCTGAGATGTGTGATTTTTTCTATGAACAATTGAGCTGACAATTGTGAAGCAATGTGAAAATCGGGATAAAAAAAGTGTCTAGCTAGCTTTTGTTTCACCAAAGTCTCCAAAAGCGGTAATTCTGGTTGAGGGATTATAAGTGCTCTCCTTACCTCTATCATCTTTTCAGTTGCCTGCATGACTAGTTGCTCTACCTCTCCCTCTGGCTCTTCCTCAGGCTGAATACTCTATGAGCAGAAAACAGTCCAAGAACTGCACCAAGTCTGACAATAATCTGCTGTGTATACTGTAGCTTTCTGGTGTGTGTGTGTGTGTGTGTGTGTGTGTGCGTGCGTGCGTGTGTGTGTGTGGCGATGTTTGATTAACTGCACACTCACCTCTACGCGTGTTTCTCTGCCATCTTTTTCTGGTGATTGTGTGAGCAGATCATACAGGTGCTGCTGCTCAGTTTCCAGCAGAGCTGAGCAGAAGCTGCTAAAGGCTTTCGGCCCTCGCTTTGGTAAAAGTAGTAGTAAGCGCCAGCTTCGTTTCTGAGATGTTTGTTCAGCCTAGAGCAGAAGAGATCAGATCAGAAAAATTAGGATCCCTGACAAAGATTAAATCTAATTGTACATTTGATTTACTACTGTTGACTCTCCACAGTAGACTGCCACCACAATTTGTCTAAACAATAAAACAGTGTTAACTTAGGCGCTGGTTGTTTCAAGACAAATCCCAGGTGGTAATCAGTAATGTCAGCTAGGGAGAAAATAATGCATTTCTATGGAATACTTTAAAAACGGAATGCTTCATTGTTGGCAATTTGGGCTGTTTGTACATTTAGCCATGTTAATTCATGAGACTAACATCAAATTCACCTCTTAACTTACTGCTGGGAATAACCCAGCGGTTTCCAACCTGTTTGGCTATCTTACAAATAAGCAATATCAGATTGAAGGCTGAGAGAAAGCAGAGTTATCATGGGACCTGTAAGATGTTTTGACTCCCCAAGTGTTGAACCTACAGGCCTAAACTTGACTGTACAATGACCTATTGACAGGGGTGGAGCAAAATATTGATACATCTATATATGGTATCACTTCCTCTTGCGATACCATGATCAATGTACTGGTGCCAAGTATCTATATTTATTAGAACATGCAGACGCTCTGCACAGATTCCTCTGCCAATTTGACTTAACAGAGTCAATATTTCATGACTCTTGGTGGTGTGAAGTTCTATACAGTTATTTTACACAGATTGAAAAGATTTTAGTGAGCCATAGCTGTATCCTTCCTTTGAACATTTTAACTCCAGAACTGTTGTGTTTTCTGTCAGTTTGGCCTTATGCCAGGTTTTGTACATTGTTTCATCTCAGTTTACATCAAAAACATACTGTAATTCCTGCACTTTGCGTTTTTTAAAAGTATTTTGTACACTTCAGTTGCAGATATTGAGATGTAATGTTCGATTTTTGTCCTGTGATGAATCAAAAACTGCTGTATTGTGATATTATCCTGGGCAATCGTATAGTGAATCTCTGTGATTCCCACCCTTGTAGATATCAATTTAAGCAGGTATTTAACATACAAGATTTAGGCAGCTGGCATAGGTTACAGTCCGACATTTGTTAACAGTGAACTGACATTATTCTTTCATGACAATCAGCTTATTGATCAATGACAGTCAGGCTGCTTATTACCCTAGTACAACCATGGCTCAACACAAACTTTAAATCATGCACATCTCCTTGTTGTTAACATACCATGATGCCCTCTGCCATGCTCTCTGTTAGGATGTCGTCTGCCTGTAAGGACTGAATGAGCAGCTCATCCACCACCAGCTGCTTGCAGAGAACGGCAGAGCGTCTCCGCAGAGCCCGTCTGTCCTGCTCCAGCATGCCGCACTCCAACATTTTGCTCGAACAGCCTGAGAACAGGACAGATAACAAGACACATGAACCTCCATAACTATAAAATGGAGATTCAACCACAGTGTAACAGGTGCTGTCATGAACTTCAGGTACTGTCATGAACTTTGACTCACAACAACACTGTGTTGTCGTTTTAACTTCATTCTTCAGGCAGCAACGAGACAGTATTACACTTCACTGTTACTGAGCTTTCTTAATCGGAAAACTCGTGAAATAGTTATATATCAGAATACTTATGAATCAAGGTTATCATGAAGCCATTAAAAGTAGAAACACAATCAAGGCTTCCTGGACAACGCAGGTGTACACAAAGAAACGGTTAATCAATACTTCTGCGAAGACAATTACTAAATGTGCAGTTCTGTTTTAATCATTTTAACAAAGCGTCATGCAAGAGACCACAGTTGGGATACATTTAACTACACTTACACGTTGATGGCTAATTACCAATGCTAACTAGCTAGCTAGCATGCTTCGGTTTGCCTTTTTCTTTTCTCCTCCCCTGCATTTAAGTGCGCGATTTTTCATACCTGTCAAACCTACTTATCGCCGTTCCTCTGTTCCTGCAACACAACACCAAACCGCCCTGAAGAACTACAGAGAAATGTCGACGCGTTTCTCGCTATTTCACACAAATTAACAACATCCCGTACTCACTCCACAAACCAACTTCCGCGGGGTATGCGCTGCAGCTACAGGAGGGGCGGGGCTACACAAGTCGTTGTTTTGGATTCCGGCCAATGAGAGCTGAAGAAATGTTGACTGGCATTCCAAGCCTCCAATCAGCTGGTATCTTTCAGACAGGCGCCACCCAAAGAGAAACTACTGTAAATAGTGGATTGAAGGGCATTTTGAATTTGAATCTGTGGTCTGTAAATAAGTAGCCAATTGATAAGGAGCGCTTTGAAGATGAGAAGAAACAGTTAACTGTGTAGATCTTATGGAGAGCCATTTAAATCGAACAGGGTGGCCTGTTATTGGCGGAAAATAAAGAAATGAATGGGTGTCAACATAAACAGATTTCCATTCATGATGATTTGTTTTCAAAATCATTTAAGTAATATATGTAATTAACATTGTTTGAAGGAAAAAATATATTTTATTCAATTACTTAACTTGAGTAAAATTTGGGAGTATTTTTACTTTACTCCAGTACTTCTATTGTTGTTTTATACTTCTAATTCAAATAAATAGTGTGCATTTATTTTAGCTATTTGACAGATGTATTTGTTGTTACTTTATTACAGATTAAACTACCCAACAGAATAGAGAGCAGTGGGCTTACACATTAATTATCAGTAATAACCACCCAGTGTTTTATAATAATACAATTCTGACAAATTCAACTGTAATATTTTTCTGTTCACACGCATTGGATTTTTAGAAAAGTCAGTTATGTGTTTCTGAAACCTCAAATATCAGCTTTTTAAATGATCAAAAACAAGTTTAAATACAGACATAATAGGAAATGGAAACAAACAGGGAACTAAGTTGCAGCAGGGAGGGTCTGCTGCTGAGACACAAAAAGTTACAAGTAAAACGAAGAGTGTAAAAGGAGGATTTTTGAATTAAAATCCACAGATGGAAAGAGAAAGCAAAAACAACGTATGTACCAGCTTTATTTGCGTCATTTTCAAATCGAAAATGCTATAACATCTTATCAGAAATGTGTTTGACTATGATAACTTGCGACAACAGTGTCTGTTTAGGAATACAACTTCCTTATTCTGTACATAATCTATTGCATCAAAGATATTATTCATCATGAGTTGACCGATAATTACGATATTGTACAGTCATTCTGAAACGTGTGTCAGAGTGTTTGTATCTATCTTTGGCAGCCATCTGAGACGCAACAACCTACACTTAACCAACTAAAAACCTAGTTTACCTCTTATTCTTTTAAGACAATAACACTAATGAAAAATGTCACTAAGTATTTTCACTTAATGATACTTTATACTTCTGCACTATATCAGGGGAAAATGTTTAACTTTTAACTCCACCTAGTGACATCTATAGTTTCAGTTCAGATTAAGATTTTGGGCTGAAGTAAACTATCTAGCTCCATATAAAGTAATGAAACTTAGCTCCACCTCGACAAACTACAATCGCAAAATACTACTCTGTAATCATGTAACACATCGGGGAATTGTTTTCTGCAGAACAACTAGTTCTGGTGGATCTGTGTATGGCTTCTACTTTTGTTTAAAGGACATGATAAAAACCTTTTGTACAAAATTTGCAAGTCAGGCTAAAATTAAAGCTAAAATGTCATGTTTGTCAGGTTGAATGATAAAGAGCCTGCACACCTCTTTCACCAACCATAGTAAGGCTACAACTGATGACTTTTTTTTTCATTGTTGATCAATCTGCTAATTATTGTCACGTTTCAATGCTTAATTCATCTATAAAATGTAAAACTGTGAAAAATACCATCCCAATTTTCAAAAGCCCAAAGAGACATCTTCAAAGTGCTTCTCCAACCAAACGACAAAATACAAAAGACTCTCCATTTATTCCCCTAAATTAAAAAGAAAAGCAACAAATTCTTCCATTTAAGAAGCTGGAACCAGCAAATGTTTGACTTTTTTGCTTGAGCAATAACTGAAAGGATTGATCCATTATGAAAATAGCTTGCAACTTATTGTCTTTCCATCAACTAATCCACTACTCGCTGCAGCTCTAAATCATACGAACCTTATTTTATTGTTTGAATGGAGACACTATTTAAATGTGTGAACCCTCTCTCGTTCATCCCTTTCTTACCTCCCTTTCTCTCGTTCCCCCTCTCTCTCCCTATCCTTCACCCTCCCCTGCTGTCTATCTCCTCACCCTCACTGTGTGCGCTGTCAATAATTGATGATCCTCACCGACTCAAAGGGTAACAGGTCCCCAGGAAAATGTCTCACCCATTTCTTTCTTTATTTACAAGTCTATCCTTAAGTTCAGTCGGTCTGAGAAACCACCTCGAGCGTTTATTCAGGTATGAGGATCGATGGGGGTGATGCAGCCCGGCCGTGTCCGTTTTGCAGGTTGTGGCGGCAGCTGCACCTGTGACCATGAGCGGGTTAATAATGCTGCCTGTCTGGCTGACAGCAGGACAGAGGGAGGAAAGGGAAGCTTAAATGAGTGAGAGGCAGGGGGCAAGAGAGTAGGAGGAGTGACAGAATGATAGAGTGAATTAATTCAACCTTAGCCAGCCCTGATTGACTCGGTAGCAAACTGGCATGTGCAAACATAACCAGTGACACCAAAGCCATGGAGAGAGAAAAGAGGAATGACATGTCCTTCTCCAGAAAGAGAAGTTTCACTTTCGGGACTTATGGAGGGTGAGTAAAGACACAGTTTGTCTCATGTTAGAGCTGACATTTAACAACACAAGTCAGTTAAGTAGCTACATATACTGAATAAATGTTATCTTTAGATTATCCTGTCTGTGTATGATGTTTCGTTTTCTTCTTCGAGTCGTTCTCACTTCCTTGTTTACAGTGTGGACAGATTCACATGTGGGGATGAGACGAGGTGAGGGTTTCTTTTCCATTTTATTGCAGTTTATTTTTATAGCAAACGTTCAAAGCTTTATTGTGTATACTGAATGAGTATTGTGCGAATGAACCTGTTGCTGCAGACCTGAATGTCCAGAGGACAACATGCTGGACACGCTGGACTCCCCTGACAGTGAGAGGAAGCCTCTCGTCTCTGCCAGCAGCAACCAGAGGGTGATTTCATTATCATATTCAGGCCCCCTCTCTCATTTAAATTGAATAATGTATTTCCATGTTCTGCGTTTCTGAGAGGTCAAGTTTCCAGTCGCAAACTAAACAGTTTGTCGTGTTCCTCTTCCTCCCCATGTGTCTCCTTCCCTTTCTCTCTGTCTGCATGTCTGTCTGACGTCCGCTGCCTGTTGCTGGTATCAGGACACAGAGCTGTTTGAAATCATAGAAAAGCTGCAGGTGAGTGACAGTATGATTGATCTTTTATACTGGGAGAGTTCCTAATCATCAATACTCCTCTTGTCCATCAGGGTAGCCGGATCGATGAGCAGCGGTGTGAATTCCCTCCTCCTCTGAAGGTTAGTCTTCAATCTGAGAGTCTATATACGGGTTTGATCCCGCATATGTGTGTGTTTTTGTGTTGTGAGTGACCTTCTCTACGAACACCATGACATTAGTTTCCCAAAACAACAGTAACGACAGGCCCTCATCGTCATCGGATGTTTCTTTGTGTCTATGTTAGTCTCAGCTTTTAACGATGGGTGGAGACCTGCCGCTCATCCTCCCCTCTAAGTTGGGGGGCTACTGGATAGACCCCCCTCTGGAGAGGCTTGTAGATGTGAGTCCCACCGGGTCCTACTATGGACTCAATCCGGACAGCTACGACATCATGGAGAGAGACAAAGAGGCCAAAATCTACCAAGAGTTCTTCAGCTCAAGAGTAAGTAGACTATACGTGAAGTCACATTATGATCTTTCTATGACTGGTATTTGTGTTTAATCATCTTTTTTTTTCCTTTTAGTACCATCACTCATTCACAGCAGTAGATCCATCTCTGGGACCGCTGGTTCTCTCTGTGTGTTTGGAGGACGAGGAGAACAGGCTGCGGGTGATACTAAGGTTGAGATCATTCAGCTGTTACAGACGTTTGAGCTTCACAGGGCAGAATTATGTGTTTGCAGAGTTTGACACTAGAAGACAGTTTTCTCAATCTTCTGCTGAAGGGGGAATGTTTGTTTCTCTACCATGAATCTTAGTTAAAGATCCAGTGTGTAGGATTTGTGGTATCTAGCCGTGAGGATACAGATTGCAACCAACTAATCACCCCTCAACACCCCTCAATAGTCCCTCTCCAGAGTAAATGTTTGAGGTGTCCATACTTGGCTACTGCTGAAACGTGGTGGACTCTGTGGAAGAGGTCCCAATCTCTGTGTCAATTTGTAAGCACGAAAGCAGAAAGATTAATAGTTTAGTTTTAAAATAATAGGATAGAGAGCCTCTTAGTGTGGAATCACACCAGCCATGACGCCCGTCACCACGCTGACAATTCAAACCTCCGACTACTCAGAAATCATTATGATATTATTATGAGAATACTCTGTACTCATGGGCTGGACAACACCTGTATTTAAAAGTGTCCTTTTTCATTTGATCTCAACCAGGCACACTGGAAGACAGTCATAGTTGTGGGTGCTTAGAGGTTAAAGACGACATCACAGTAAATGGTGCACAGCATGATTGTTATTTTGAATTAATTTGAATGGCGAGGATAATAGTTATATAGTTATTACAATTTACAACAGTTTGGGAAGTTTTGCACTTCAGCAGGCGGCAAACATGAACACCGACATAAGTCAGAGCAGCCACAGCAACTACAGTCAACAAAAGCGAGGAGATGAAGAGGGAGATGAGTAAAAAATTGATGACATGAGAAACGGACAATATCTTCACATATTATTTGAATGTATCTGTATGTTGTAACTGTTCAATTCATTATCAAGTAATTCTGCTCACATGATACAGAGATTGTGTTTCTTGCCCCACAGGATGAAGGAGTGCTCTCTGCATGGAGTTTTCTCTGTCTCTCTTTTCCCCAACATCCCATCTGCTGTTGAACTGGCAAAGGTATCAAACTCCTTATTCTGTGGTGGAAGTATTCATAGCCGATACTTGAATAAAAGTAGCAGTGCAGACGTATTGTCAACACATTACACTTTAAGTATCAAAAGTAAATGTTGTCATTGTCCCTTTCAGAGTTTTTTGTATTGATGTAACATTTTACTGGATAATATAACTTTATGTGCACTATTGTTGATAAACTGATCATGAATGTATGTACAATTTGTAGGAAAAGAAAATCTTCAATGTATTTAATAAACAAAGCATTCAAATGAAATCGCTCATCTTCTCCCTAGATGCTTTGTGACAGAGTGACCGTCTCACAGTTTGAAGTGGTCAGCTACCTCAAGGTAATGCTCTAAAATTACCAATTACTAAAAATAAGAACACTTATTTCAAGCAAATTCTCTCAGATCTGACTCTCACTCATCCCTCAGGCTCCTGAACTCATAACGGCATTTGATGAACACAGAGTGTCTCCTAATTTCAAGTTTGGCATTTTATGCCAAAAGGACGGGCAGGTAAGAAGTCGCACTGTCATTGTGCACAAAACGCTCTGCATTCATAAAAATGACTGAAATATGGCACCGTGTCACAACTGCTCCCTCTCAGACAACATCCATCTCTCCCTAGTTCACTGAGGAGGACATACTCGGTAACAATGAAGAAAGTGACGAGTTTAAGGAGTTCCTATCCATTTTGGGAGAGACAGTTCATCTGCAAGGCTTCACCGGGTAAAGTGCAGCATGTTGATGATGCTTCGCTGACACATGCAATGTGTGAGTCTGTCTCCTCACTCCCCTTTCTCAGGTTCAGAGGAGGACTGGATGTGTGTTATGGTCAAACAGGAAGTGAGACAGTCGTTACATCCTTTCAAGGAAGAGAAATCATGTTCCATGTCGCAACTAAACTGCCTTTCACAGACGGTGACCCACAGCAGGTCAGTCACTGCATCACCCTCAGCCTGCTGATGATTCACGGGTGGCGTTTCTGAGAATATTTTTGGGACTAGTTGGGAAAACAAGTATGCTGACACTCTTTTTCTCTTCTCCTCAGTTGCAAAGAAAAAGACACATCGGTAATGATATTGTAGCTTTAATCTACCAGGAGGGCCAAACCCCTTTTCTGTCAGATGTGATCAAGTCTCACTTCCTGCACTGTTTCCTGGTGGTCCGGAGGACTCAGGGGGCGGAGGACTCAGGTGAACCTGCATACCAGGTGAGTGATTTTTAACAAAAGTGACATCTTGTTTTTCCGAAGACGATTTACTTTTTTATTTAAAAAAAAAGCATAGAATATTTTACAGGGGCTAAACCCAATATTTTTATTTAAGAGATTGAATTGAACAAAATGTCCGAAGATATTCATACATTCATAAATTTTTTGACAAGCGTACCTCAAATTTTGAATTTTACATCTTACAATTAAACATATTGACACTGCCCTCTGGTGGACAAACTCCGTTTTTTAAATGACCTTGGCTCTGATATTGTTTCAGGTGTCTGTCACAGCCAGAGAGGATGTTCCTCCCTTTGGTCCGGTCCTCCCAGATCCTCCCATCTTCACAGAGGTCAGAAACAATACTGACATCGACAAGCTGTTTTAATTTATCTCACACAATGTCACAAGAACAACCAAATCATAATTCTTAGTGACTAATACAGTGTTATTTTTCAAACCTGCCAGTCTTTGATTGTCCAGCAGTTGTCCCCAAAAGACCTTGTTATGGAAGACATTTTATTTGTTAAAGCAGGAAAAGCACAGGTGTAATAATGATAATAATGATAATGATAATGTCTATCATGAAGAGGTGCTCTGCTGTAGGCCATTTTCCACAGAAGAAATTTTGACATGCTACACAAAAACACAGAATACCGGTGAGTTTGTCCTTCCAGAGACAAGAAGACATTTCACTGAGCCACCGGCCAAAGCGCGGTCTCCTCATCTTTTTTCCATCATACAGCCATGAGCTGCTTGGCACAGAGGAAGCACATGTAAATTAAAGCTTTCTTCTGTCGTCTTTGCTTTGATGATCCACCCAGTAAACTTTGTTGTAACTCCAGTGAGCATTTTGGTCCACACCTGACCTACCTGATTCCCGACAGTACAGATCAATTACTGAGAAGCTTCATAAGTTGCTGTTTCCTGTGTCCTGCATTTCAGCGTTCCCTGCTGAGAGAGTTTCTTCTCACCAAACTCATCAATGCAGAGATTTCCTGCTATAAAGCTCAACAGTTCAGCAGACTTGAGGTAGAGGAGAAAAACTTTTTATTTTTGCTCTTTATTGGTGGATACCCAACCTCATGTGTTCTCCTGTCCCTCCTCTGTTATGAAGCTACGGACTCGTTCATCGCTCCTGGAAAGTTTGCAGGCTGAACTCTCCACCCGTTCCCAGTGCATGATGGGGAATCGATCGCTGTCTGCACTCCCCTCGTCTGAGGGTGTAAGGGGGGCATCTGAGGGGAGTGGAGGGTTCATTGAAAATTTTAAGGTAAGTTTCAGAAACTCTCTCACACTCGACCTCCTGTTTTCTCGTTACCATTTATTATCTGAATCTATGTCTTCAGAGAGCCATAAGAGTGCGGAGCCACTCTTTTGAGACTCTCGGGGTACAGAGGAAGGTTGGTAGCAGCGCAGGACAGAAGCCGAAGGTAAAAATTCACAATGAGAGCAAACGAGTTTGAATGAATCAGTATTTATTTAAAGGTTTGAGCTTATATTTTCTCTAATTTCTTTTACAGCCAGAGAAAGATGGAGACAGGTAAGACTTATGAAAAGAGAAAGTAGTGTGATCTTTTGCATGATTTGAGTCATCATCTGAGATTGTTGTTTTCTCTGGTTCTCAGTGACAAATCTCCTGGACTTCTGCCTGCTCTGTCTGACAGTTTGGGACCAGCTGAAGTCAAAGATCAAGCTAGTCCTCAAGAGGATACGTAGAAGGAAATATTCATTATTTTAGACGTTAATATGCCTATAGACGTTGCTAGTCTATGTGGTTACTTCTTTATTATCGTGGTGGTTGGTTTATATGTAAATAGAGTGTAAAAGTAAATAGTATTTCTGAGAGTATAATTATTTTACTGTCATAGCAATGATATTCTATATTCATGAGAAACTGTACATTGTATTTCAGTGAGATGTTAAACATAAAAAAAACTGCCAGAAAAGGCTGAAGTGTTGGGACAGAGTTTACACTGGTGTGTCTGTATTTTAGATGAAAAAACATTTTAATTTGATGAGGGATAAAGGTGGAGAAGAGAGGCAGATTTCAATTAGAATAAGCACAATATGCAGAGAATGAAGAATGCTCAATTGAAAACAAAAAGAAGCAGAAGAGAGGAGGGGGAAAAAGCATAGACCTGATCAAAAACAACCTGTCTCCTTCCTGGTTATTTATGCAAATATTTAAATCTGTTTCTGAGGTTATAGGAGAAATCTGAGATCTGAGCTATTTCCTGCATTAAGTGTAAATACTAAATAAATAAAATGTGTTGAACTGGATAATACTCACTTAATGTTCACAGAAAATTATAATTATTACAAAATTTCACATAAAAGCAAAAAGGTATTAGTACAGCATATATTTGCAACTATGATTACTGATGCAGGAATGTAATCATCAAAGTAATCATCCATATACTAAATAAATAATAATCATTGTAATAAAAAAGATAAAACAGACGATAACACATAAGAGTTGGAGTAGCTTGAAGCTTTTGTGCTAGTGGGAGAATTAATATTTGTGTATTAAGCATTAATTTTGTGAAATCATGTATGCATTAGGGTGGTACGACAGCAACAGCAACAACAGAAATAATAATAAAACAAGGCTTTATTAATCCTTCAGCAGAGAAATTCAGTTTAAGAGTCATAGGCAGAGGGAAGTAGGGAACAACAGTGACTGAGTTATAGATTTAAAAAAAATGTAAAACAGAAGAAGATGGAAGTAGAATGATGTAAAGATAAAGTGAAAAAGTAACAATAATAATCATACGGCTGTATACACTATAGCCACTATTTGCCTCTTACTGACTTACTTACTTAGATATGACCAAGGACCTAATAATAATATTACTACAACTAACAACAACTCATTTAAGACGTGAATAAATACTTATACATTTGAAAATATCCATTTCATAATCTAGAAGTTTGTTAAAGAAAATCATAGTGAAAATCGTTGCCACTGCTCATGTAGTGCTCCACTCTCCGTTTGGGGAGGCGCTAACATGTCAAGGCTGTCTTGTCCACCGCGATTTAAAATCGTAGAAGAAGACGAAGAAGCTCGAGTAGAAGAAGAAAACAAACGTAGGTAAGTTTGCGTAGAGTTGTTGTCGGTCCAGAGGAGGGCAGTAATGTAGCCCTGAGTTTTGGTTTGTGTTCAGATATACATTTCTACTTTTTTCTTTAAGTGTGTAATGAAAAAAACAAACCTTCCTCCTCTCATTCTTTTCTCACCCTGTCCCTTATACTTGTAACTCAGCAGTGTGTGTTGCTTGAAAAGCTAGCTAACTGAAAGCTAAGCTAACTTACTTCTTTATCGATAAATGGTAGCAACGGATTTAAGCTAACTCTGCGCTGATACGTCTGATAACACCGACGAAAGAGATCTCTGCCTGCTTATTTAATGAGTAATGGTGCACAGACTGGACTAAACATTACAGTCCTCCGTCAACTCAAGTTGAACTTTGACACACTGAGCGGTTTGCAGGCTGGTGTGCAAAGGAGACTAGAGGAGACGCTCTCTGCCCAGTGACAGTGTTATTCACACATTACTGAACAGTTTAAACTTGACATTTATTAGCGTCGTGTTCCTGCAAGTTAAACTAAGAAGCCACTGACACCCAAGATGACATCCAAGAAAGTGGTCGAGTTGTTCTACGATGTGGTTTCTCCCTACTCCTGGCTCGGCTTTGAGGTTTGTGTCTTTCTGATTTCATGATCAGATCCTCTGTGTTGGTTAAAAATGAGGATTCACACAGCTCGTGTGTGTTTACAGGTAATGTGTCGCTACAGACACGTGTGGAACATAGAGCTCAAACTGAGACCTGCTTTTCTGGGTGGCGTCATGCAAGGATCAGGTAAGTGGTGGAAATTAATGAAGTACTTTTACTCAAGTAGTTACGAAAAGTGCTAATTTAAGCTAGTTATTTTTCTTTTTCTTCAACTTAATATATCTATTTCGTTACAATTAAGTGGCAATTGTCGTATTTGAATTACTTAACTTTAATTTTTTACCTTACTGATTCATATTTGTAATACCATTATACAAAGTATTTAAAATGAGATCCACTTTTGGCAGCTGCAACTGTAAAATGATGCTGACACTTATTTATGATATAATCCAATATACTGTATGTTATTCTGAAACAGGCTGTTAGGCATAAAGAGTACCTAAAGTGTATTCTTTATGCTAATACTTGCGTAATTTTACTCCAGTGGAGGACTTTCACTTTTAACTCTTTATTTCTTGATTGTGGTGTCACTACTTTTATTTAAAGGGCAACTATGTAGTTTTAGAGAAGAAAGTAAAACTCAGAATTTTACTATTAACACCATTAATGAGGGAATGATACAAACTGATGGATAATTGATTTTTTCCATAACAGAATAAACAATCTATTTCTCAGAGGAAAATAAGATCTCCAGAACACGGTTTGAAGCTGGGAAGGTGGCAGGGTCCGCCACATATAAACAAAGTAAAACAGTATGAAACTGTCGTCCTGTACGTTCCGTTTGTATAGTCTGTTTACTCAGTCAATCAAAATCTTTCTGTTCTGATGAACTACATAGTGCACCATTAATAAAAAGTGTTATGAAGAATTGGATCTTTAAAACTATTTGCATGTTGCATCTTCCCATCTGTGTTGACACTGTTGGTGCTGTGATATTTCATATAATATTTACCTTTCATTACAGGCAACAAGCCCCCTGGCGTGGTTCCAAACAAATTCATGTACATGACGAACGACCTGCACCGTCTGGCGGGATATTTTAATGTTCCCTTGCAGACTCCAGCCGACCCTTTTGAGGCCATGTTCAAAAAAGGTACATACAAACAGGATCTGATGTGATCATTAGTTGCAACACTAATCTGATGCACACCCCCCTCTATCATGTCAGTTGATTTTGTGCCAAAATGATGAATATTCCAATGTAACACAAACAACCAAATTATTGCCATAAGTGAACTGAGGGCTGTTGGTCTGAGGATAGTTGCTCATTTTGCCCAGTTGGTAATTCAACCTTGTACAAGACAGCGATTAGTTCTGTTTCTTTTAATTGGCAAAGCTAATAAGGCTGGGAGTTCACCAGTTCTTCTACTTTGCTCTTCTAGGCTCCTTGTCTGCAATGCGATTTGTGGCAGCAGTGCAAGAGAGGGAGAAGGGTGGAGACAAACAGGTTGAGCAGGTGTCCCGGGAACTGTGGAGAAGGATCTGGAGTGAGGACAAAGACATCACTGAGCCCGCATCGTTGTCCGAGGTACCAACTCACCCAGCCTGGTTGTGTCTGAGAAGATTAATAAGCTCCATCTAGTTTTATCACACTGGTGTTTCTCTTTGCTGCAGGCGGCAATGAAAGCAGGACTGTCTGACAGCGAGGTTAAAGAAGCGCTGGCGCTGTGCAACTCCAAGGAGATCAAAGACAAACTGAAAAACTCAACAAAGGAAGCGCTTGATTATGGGGTCCGTTGTCCTTCAGTTCTCCTTGTTGATTCACGCAAAAGAGACAAGATATGACAATGTCATGAACTTAATCTTCCCTGCTGTCTCTCCCCAGGCGTTTGGCTTCCCCATGATGGTCTGTCATGTAAACGGAAAGCCAGAGATGTTTTTTGGATCTGACAGATTTGAGCTCATGGCCCACTGCATTGGTGAGAAACCTGTACTGCACATAATTAACAAACACACAAACGCATGTCAAGTAAATGTCACAGAATAAAGAGTAACATGACAAATGACAGTCTTCCTCTACTGTTGCACGCTCTGTAAATCATCCCAGATAAGAACCTGATAGATATTGATATACTGTTACGACACTTAAGAACAGTCCTCTTTTTTGTGTTGAGATTGACGACATTGCAAACTGTATTGCAGCTTTTTTTCTCTCTTTGTTTCTCTGGGTTGTACAAAGTTCAACAACTCATTAGCAATTCAGGCTGAAGCTGCACTGAGTTCCCTGCCCAGTCTCATTTTCGTGTTGTCTGTTTCAGGAGAGAAGTGGCTGGGACCTCAGCCTCACACATCAGCTGCCAAACTGTGAGAGGAAAACGCTGCCTTCACACACTGTTGGTTTGACCACAGAGTTTTGAATTTGCATTTAATTTTCATGATTTTCACTAATTCTTCAAGTATCATATTTTCAATGCCGTGCCTTCTGAATAGACTTTGATAACAAAAAGTATTGTAAATAATGTAGCATGCAATTTCACTGTCAATTATGTGCCTATTAAAATTAATTTTGGCAACTTGCAGATGATAAATCTTGTTTTTTCTATTGAACTACTAAGGCATGAAAAGAAGATTTGTTGATCCGTAATATTATATTTGTGTGAGGTGGAGCCGGGGCTGTATGGATGGTAGGGTTGTTGGTGCAACACTTTGTCCAGTCCAAAATATCTAAAAAGCTACTAAATTCAACTACATTCATTGTCCCAACAGGATGAATCAAACTGTTTTTGCTGACTGTCCCTCGAGGATCACCATTAGTAGTAGTAGCATTTAGTGCAGACGCTATGCTCCCCACAGGATGAACTGTAATATCTGGTAATGTTTTGAGTTTTCATCTGCCGTCATTGGGAAATTGTTGTCTTACAGTCGTAGGTTATCCAGGCATTTCATGGGAGCATAAATAACTTTAAAGTAACATTATTTAGAAATTGTCTTTTTATTTGATTTGGCGCCCCCTACCTACAGTTTCTGACTAATGACTGTGGTGAATACAAATCCCAGGTCTGTAACAATTACAGACATAATGTAGGCGCTAACTACAAACAGAACTCTTCTCATCATGATAATGTGTTGAAAACTTGTATGTTGAAGTAAACATGTCTGTAACACTGTGATCCTTCCCTCTCACTGAAGTTGCATAGTGCAGAAACAAGTGATGGGTGGGCCGAGTGGCTGATACAGAGGCACCATTCACCGTATTACAAGACACTCAACTATCAACAGGCTTTTGAAGCTGTTATTTTAAGGTAAATAAATTACATAATATTGCTTAAAATATATATTAACACTAGCAGAGAGAAAGATTTCTACAGTAGAAAAACAAACAGGACATATCATGATAAGTTAAATAGCTGAATACAGTAGATAAGAAAAAGCCAAAGCATACTCCACAACAACAATAAGATGTATACCAATTGAATACACTAAATACTTAACAAACGCTTCTCTGCAAATATATACAGGTTATGTTGAAGGGAAATGTAATACCCGTAGCTATTAATATGAGTGGTTAGAGTCATATTGTCTTTTTTTGTGGTAGACTGACAAGCTGTGCAGGGCGTAACCATGCTGTTAACTAATGTGTGGTCATAACTGCTCTATGACCTTACAACGTTGAACAGGATGTGGGTGTAGATGGTGTTTGGATAAAACCCCTGTTACGAAATGTCAAATCGAATCAGTCACAACATCTGACAACAACATGGGACATATTCTCAAACTGTATGATAACATAATTTTGTATGTACTTGTTCAAACAGATCTTTTCAGCTGTATGATGCTTTGAAATAATGTCTTTTTGACAAATCCAGTTTGGTATTTTGGATGAATTTCGGATGAATTTGTCCAACAACATGGAGTTACAGTGATGATTTTTGCATTGAGTCCAGGTTGAAGGAGTTGAAATACATTCTTTGGATAAAACTTGTATACTTTGACTTCAGTAGACTATTTAATGCAGGACTTTTACTTAACTCTTCGTTATTAAATGTTTATAAATGTGGTATTGGTACCTTTTCTTCAGTATGAGGTTAGAGTTCTTCTTTCACTACTGTAACAATGCATCATTTTGGCAGTATACATTCATATATTTTACAAGATGTGGGATTAT
Source organism: Diplodus sargus (assembly GCA_903131615.1). Classification (NCBI taxonomy): domain Eukaryota; kingdom Metazoa; phylum Chordata; class Actinopteri; order Spariformes; family Sparidae; genus Diplodus; species Diplodus sargus. Next base: position 5,395,574 of record CAEMYA010000130.1, read on the forward strand.
TACCTACGCTTAATGTGTTAAACTGGCGAGAAATGCAGTTTATTTTTGTCGAATAAATCCTCCACAGGCTGCAAAGCTTGTCAGACTTGTACCAATACAATGAAGATCAGCCATGGCTAACAAAAGGACTAAAAATGACAAGGACTGGCAGGACCTGTTTTTTCCCAGACAAAGACAAGAAAGGCGGGGCCAGATATAAACAAGGTGACATATGTCGTCTCCAGAGAAGTGGGTAGAGCAGCTGAAAGAGAGGCAGGGCAAGACTGGATTACCATCAACCTGTTATCAACCTGAAACATCACCTCTTAAACCGAGAAGGAAGGAGGCAAAGAAAAGAGAGGAGGGATGAGGTGTAGGTGTGCTGGGTGGAGTTGAGAAGGCACAGTAGGTGGACAAACAGGGAGTAGTTCACTGAGGAAAAACAGAGAGACAATGAGGATCTGAAAAGCAAAGCTGAACCCGGACTCGACATTCAGCTGGGAGGATGTATGACAAGTGCCTGCAAGTGAAGTGTATAACATGAGCCTGGAATAACAGGATTTAACATTTTCTTTGGGATTGAAGACACAACTGAAGAGAGCTGAGGTAATGACTGTATACAGAACATGTCTTTTAAGTCATGTAATAGATTGTTGAGATAGCTCTGAGACAGAGTGGGTTAATGTTTAACATAAAGACTGTGTATCTATATGAGTAGTCATCCTCTGATGATCATGACATTGTTTTTAGCCGAGCGAGCCGGTGCCATTTTTTCCATTTGTGCTTGCTGTTTGTGTGTGAAGGAGCCTCCAGCTGGAACATTTTTGTGGCAAAAAAATGCAGATGAACAGGTTTAGAGATGTTGGATCTGACGCTCAACGAGGATGAGGAGTTTCCCGGTGTTACTGCTGTGTCATCTCTTCCTTTACACTCTTAACCGCAGATATACAGAATAAAGACTCCCGGGGTAGAGATGATTCTTTTAAATGTTTTTTTATTGTATACAGCTTTTATGAAGGTTGTGTGTCGTGGCTCAACTAGCTTATGTAGCTTTACTTCTCCTTAACATGGAACAGTGGGTGAGAGCTGTGCTAAAGTCCTGAAATGATCACATTAAAAACAACAATCCAGTGAGGTGTCAGAGTTTTTTGGCGATCCGCAGAGGTGGTGTACCAACAGGTGAAGTTTCTGGTCTCAGTTACACACTCGCTCAGACACCTTCTCGTGCTGGATACCTTGGAAAGTGTCACGTTACCATTCACTGATTCAACCCAGGAGGCAGCACAGGTTTCAGGCCGGCTGCTCCCACTTTGTCTCGTTTTTATTCATCTACATCTCTTTGTGTAGCCATGATAGAGATTTTTGCAATTGTGTGTTTTTTGTAAATAGAAAGTATCCTGAAGCTATAAAAGTATGCATGTAGAAATAGTTTGTGTGAATAAAATATCCCTAAATCTCTTTTTAACATGTGCCAGGATGTCTTCAGCATCAGAAGCAGGCTCCCGCTGCAATCAGGGAGATACAATTTGTGGTGAGTTTTTATCAGAAGAGATGGACTGTCCGGCCATTAGATGCCTTTTTTTCAGTGTTGACCTGAGATGAACAAACGGCGTGCCAGCTCAGACAAAACATGTTAGTGTACCTCAGACTTGCTGAGTGATTTTAAGGACCGTGACTGTTCCTGTTTGCAGAGATCCGTGTGTATGAGCAGGAGGTGATCATCGTGCCCACCCTGCTGCTGGCCAGCTTCCTGGTCACCCTGGTCTTCGTTCTCCTGCTGCGCTTTTGTCCGGAAAAAGTTGATCGAATCCGTCCACATGCCTCAAAGCCGGCCAACAGGAGAGTGCTGCATGGCATTGATGGTAAGACATCAGAAGCATTGTTGATTTAAATCAATGGAATCATATCGCAGACATTAAACTTGATCTACACAGACAGCAAGGTGTTTCTATATGTACATTTGAGTATATGTTAGTTGTTTTTGAGCCTCATTCCCAACTCATCAAATACTGACGCTTTGTTACGGTGACTGACCCGACCAACAATCTCAAAGCGTCAGTATTTGACAAGTTGGGATGAGTCTCAAGCTGAGACTTACAATCAACGTTCTTTGTCAAAGTGGACCTTTTTGAGTCCAGGTTCATTTTGTTCTTCTGTTGGCAACTTTCTACACACTCATTTTTGTCTTTGATTAGCACCTTTAAAACTGCCATTACTGTCCCCACATGCGTCATATAATTTTTTCCAGAACAAATTCAATTAATATTCTGATTTTTGTCATTTACAAAGTAGAGGGCAGTCAGGGACAACTTATCCACAAGCTACCTACTCTCATGTAAATCCTTTCATTTATCTCTATTGATAAGTATTCTCTCTCTCTCTTTTTTTCTTAGCTCCACCAGGTATCAATGTCCTGGAGCATGAAAGCATTGCTCTGGACGTGCCCAGTTCCTACTCCACCTTCCACCCACCAAACACTTATGCCACCAGAAACCTCTCCAAGTCTGTGGTCACGCCTTCCATCCCGTCCAGCCCCCCACCGCAGCCCTTCATGCCCAGTTTCACTCCCATTGTCCAGCCCAGAGAGTTGCCCCGCCAGAGGCTGCCCGAGTCCTTCAACTTGGTCACCCCTCTGACTGTTGCCTTCTCCCTGCGCTCTGACTCCTCCGTGTCCCTCTACAGGGCCCGTATGGAGAACAGGAACGTGGTGCTGCGAGTCCTGAATGGTGAGAAGCTTGAATTTTGTGTGAGAGTAGCTGGTTTCAGGTTTCTGCCGGGTTCCTTGATCTCCCTCTCTTTTTTGCCCCTTTACAGACTCTGCTGATGCCACAGAGAGACACAGCTTCCTGGGCTTCGCATCCTTCCTGGCGCAGCTTGGCCCACATCCCTTCCTGCCAGAGCTTCTTGGTGTCGTGTCACTTCGAGCTCCTCTGGTCACAGTCGTTGAAGAGCTGGAGAACAGAGACCTGCTCAGCTGCCTGTGGCGATGCAGACAGGTATATTTTTTTCACTGCTGCAGCGTGTGTTAACTCACTTTAACCATCAAAGCAAAATAAGCTTTTCTCTGTTTTTGTTCTTCAGGTTAATGTTGATCCTCCATGTGAGATGACTGAAAGAAGAATATTCACCATGGCCAGCCATGTGGCATCAGCACTGGTTAGTATTCTAATAGTACTGTATGTCCTCTTTTTTCTTTTTTTTTTTCTTTCATGTCACTGACATGGGACTGACACATGACTACTTGATGACAGGGTGTCCCTCAAATAACCCTGACAATCCTGGAAATTACATAAATGTGAATTTCATGTAATTTTGTATGATTGCCTTACTTCTTTTACTGTGTACATGTACTGTCACGCTAACAGTCTCACAGGGACAATGATATCATGATGATGTTTGTGGCTTATGTTTACCTTGTTGCACCTGCTTAGTTTAGCGTGTTAGCATGCTGACATTTGCTAACTGGCACTAAACAAAAACGACAGCCGAGGCTGACTGGAAGGTCATTGGTAAAAGTATTTATAACTGAAATGGCACTCAGTAGAGCGCATACCTCCACCAAGGCCCAACAGTACCATTTATTTCTCACTAGATCTATGATCCGCAGAAAATTGTACTCATTCTTAGATGCCAGCCACCTAAATACGCCTGATTTTCCTGAAAAAAATCTTGGATCCATCCCTTTTTCCGGATCTGCACCAGAAGTTCATGGGGTCTATTCTGGGCGGAGACCCGTCCTCCATCCAGGTTCCTAGCAGATCAGTTTAGTAGTTTTTGTGGAATTTTTCTGACAAACCAACAAATAAACGTACACGTGTAAAAACGTAATCTCCTACCCTGACTTTGCTACAGTAAAGTCAGGGTATCACCTAAGTCCGTAGGATTCATGCACAGGGGATAATCATTTATTTCTAAAACGTTATGCCAATCCTTCCAGTGGTTGTTGAGGTATGTCAGTTTGGACCTTATGTGTTTAATCCTGAGATGCCCCTCATCTTGTTCCCCAATCAGGAGTTCCTTCACAGCAAAGACCTCCTCCATGGAAACATCCGTGCCCGCAGCGTCCTGGTCACCAAGGACTTCACGGCCAAGCTTTGGGGCCTGCATGGGGTTTACACAAGGAAGAACCAGGGAGCCAGTCAGAAAGATGATCCCAGCAGGAAGAAATGGCAGGCACCAGAGCTGTTGGCCAAGAGACCTGCTGGTCAGAGCAGCGACATGTGAGTTTGTCTGTTTTCATTTGTGGTATTGTCTAAATTTAGATCCTTCAACACAGACGCTACTGCAAAAATATTAATGTTCAGTAAGTCTATTATTAAGAGTGTTATCTGAATGGAAGGATCTAATCAGTGTTTGCCTCTGTGTGTCCGTCTCTAGCTGGTCATTTGGCGTGTTACTATATGAAATGGCAACACTGGGTGAGTAGAATTTTAACTTTCAGCAAGATGCAGCGTAAATGAAATGTATTTGCTAGATACACTTGTATAGGACTCTCTACTACTTGAATTTGGAATATAAATGTACGTAACAGTGAAATAATTTCTTAAGGGGAACTCCAGCAATTTAACTACATTAATGTGTTAATTGTTGGACTGACCCTTTATCTGTCATAAGTTTTCCAATACCATTTGTACTGTGTCATCACTTGACATTACGTTTATCATTTGAATACAGAATCTCTACTTGAGTTAGGCAATTTGTAGGCAATAATACGAACCAAGGAAATGACTTTATAGCAATATTGGATTTTAATGAGATGAAGTACCTAAATCTCTAAGGTTTTTCATTTGCTGTATTGACTGAAAACAGACATGTCCATCTTGCTATCTTACCCACAAACAAACCCTATGAAAATATACCATAATAAATATTTTGGTGTTGCAATGTAAAACTACATAAACCTTAATAGAAGATTTTCTCCATACGCCTCACTCACACCTACTACATTCACTCCTTTCACCCCAGGTGAGGCTCCGTTTGCAGAAATCCCAGTTACTGAACTTCTCCAGTTTCATCAACGAGGGAAAAGTCTGAAAAAACCTTCCAACTGTTCAAACACGCTGTAAGTATCCACTGCATGATCCAGATCACACAACCAGACCTGAAGCAGAGTTTCTCTCCTCAGCAAAGGTGCTGTGAAGCTCAGACTGTTTTCCTCTCTGCCTCAGATACACCATCATTAAGGGTTGCTGCCAGTGGAAGGATCAAGATCGACCCTCTCTGGCCGAGGTGAGCCGCAAGCTCAGCTCAGGAGAGAAAAGTGCCTCTGACAAAGTCCTCAAGGCATTGGGGACGGTGAACATTGAGCAGTACCTGCAGGAAGCAGGGTACGGGGAAACCAACAGCTACACTGTTTTCTGATCACCGCCCGTGTCAGCGGGATTGATTGCACTATTCTCCCCGATGGTACCCCAATAGTGCACTTGTACAAAACAATATATCTCAAGTGCAATAAAAGTGTTCCTAGCTGAGTTTGAGAATCCCTCATCTTGGCAGTTCCTAAATCTTTGAGGTTCAGTTGGGGGAAAAACAACCTGTAATTTTGTAGTGGTACACTTTAGGATATGTAAGCTTGATCAATGTACAGCTGCTGCATCTTGTAGTCGATACTGTCAAAATATGATAGTTTACAAATCTTGTTTACAATCTAAACTAAATTATATTAACAGATGTAATATACATCATTACATTTTTGTATGATTCTATTTGAGAGAGCTATGGAAATTAAGGGCACATAAATGTATTTGCTATTATTACACTCACTGTCTCTTTAAGCTCAGTGGACATCTAAGAGTAAGAAATGGGCTCCAACTGTTTACACAAACTTAAATGTGAATAAAATATCACAAGTCCTGCAGTATTCTTCATTTTCAAGTGGGCATCATGGAGGTAAGAAACACACAAACAGGTCCAGTAACAGGTATTGTTTATTGGTAGTAGTACTGCATACATGTACACAGAGCACTTCCACTCAGCCCTTGAGAGAGCAAACCACGAGGAATACCTATTTTCAGGTAGTTAAGTTGATTAAAGCTACTAAAACTATATCATATTCATGAAAAAATAACTTTGATTGTAGTACAAAATGGAAAAGATATAAAACTAAACTTTAATAACTAGTAAAACTAACTAATTAAAATAAACCAGGCTTTTTGAGTGTCTTCTGCTTGATGTGATTGGAGCCTGGATTAGACATCTATGGTAAAATAACAACTAACTAGTAAAAGACTGAAACATTTGAAAGAAGTTTTTTGACATCACTCCAAATCATATATCACTAAAGTTAAAGCACCGTTTGAAATACAGCCAGAAGGCAACATATCTTTCTGTTTAACCCACCAGGTGAGCTGTCCTAGTTAAAAGACCTAGCACCAAGTACTGCAGGCTGGGTTTGCACAGTTTCACAAGAGTTTACATACAAAAGGCCTCTACTCACAGAGACAGGAAAAAAAAACTGACAAACACTACTGACATGGATTTTTCCGACTGTCCACCCTCACCGCTCACATGTTACAGTATACATACATAGTTTTTTGCACATTCAACGTCCAGAAAGTAAACTGTCCATCCCCATATCTCCATATGAGTGATGGCGCCGCACTGTTTAATAAAAAGCATCCTCACTGATCTCAGTCTTTTCTTACTAAAAGAGGAGCAGGTCCAGGTACTGATTCATCAATGAGAAAATGAGCCTGCTGTCCTTCATAAGCACTGACTCCATCACTCACGCAGGCTGTTGATGGAGGCACAGATCTTGAGAGCAGGACCCAGCTTGATGTTCATGGTGGAGATGAGATGGTCCTCTCGGAGAAGCATCAGAGCCTGCCCATCTATTTCCTGTGACAGGAACTGGGCAGCCAACTCTTCACAACCTGGACACAGAAAAGGACGACAGAATTGAGACAAAATGAGAACAAGAGACGCAGCGAATGCTTACGAATTTGTTATACAATCAACAAACACCAACCTTGAAGTGAAGAGATAAACCTGCAGACTTCCTCCACGCTCCACTGAGCAGGAGTTGCTGAGAGAAAGTTAGCTCCCTCTATCGGGAGGCTGCCAGGAGCCGAGCTGTCAGATGGAGGGGCGCTGTGCTCAGCTCTTGAGCAGGAGTGTGAGGAGCTCGGGGACAGTGAAGGAGAATCGTCCTCCTCTCCTTCTCCGTCGCTGGATACATCCTCTGAACGACTGGACTCAGAGTGACACTACGCGGAAAAGAGTGGAGATTCCGACGCAATAAGCCACAGATAATACCCAATATACAAAGCATTAGGCTGGACTGTTTCTATTTTTTTTCCTTTTGTCAACAAATTCTATGAAAAACCTAAAAGATTAGGATGAATTCATTTGCTGGTTTTAAATGTTTTCATGGGATTTTTTGACAAAAACTAAAATATGGAGCATCAGCAGCCTCATCCCTTTAACTACAGATCTTACCTTGACAGGTAGATGCCTGCTTGACAGTTTGTTACAGCTGTTATTAGAACTGCTCCTGCGAGAGGGGCCCCTCCGCCTCGCAGCGCTCTCGGTGGGTGTTGGAGGTGGTGCCGGGCCTGCACCGCTCCTCCCTCTGCTCGTCTTAAAGTGTTGGCTGCAGCTCACGTTATACCTGTGGCACAGTCAATACTCAGAAAGACATTCCCTAGGTTTTTCATTTGACTACGTGCACAAATCTCGCATTTTTTTACTCCACGGAATGTGCTAACTAGCTCTATAGTGACCTGAGCACAGTAGAATCTTTGGAGGTGTGTATGACATGACTAAACAGCAAAAA
>CAEMYA010000130.1:5403361-5440476 GCA_903131615.1 Diplodus sargus
AAAAAAAAAAAAAAAAAAAAAACGCCAAGAGGGAAAGTTAATGAGAACATACCTCTTAGCACAGGTATTTGAACAGAACCTCTTTGATCCTCTGAACTGGCTGGCTGGTGCGAGGCTTCCACAGTACTCACACTTTAACACTGAAGGGGAAGAGGAAACAATGAAACACATTACACATTTCGACAATACTGACCATGCACACAGATTTATGGTATCATCTTTAAAAGTAAGAGTTATTCCACCACTCACATGGAGGTCCATTCTCTGAGCGGCCGACCAGGGCAAAATCTCTGTCTTTGAGGAGTCCAGCAACCTGTCAAATCAAATACAAGCCTGATAGTGAGGAACAGTTTAACATGAAAAAGTAGATGGTGCACGTGTGATTTCATGTGTAATTTTGTGTTATCGTAGCAAAGCACACTTACAGGGAAAGGCTCAGCTCCCTCCTGGATCACAAAGCCCTCTATGAGGTGGGTGAGGACTTGAGGTTTGACCACTGCCTGGGGAACAGGCGCTCTGTTGTCTCCAAGCCCGACTCTTGACAAGGGCAGAGGCAAAGACAGGGTGGGAGGAGACGGGAAGGCAGCTGCTACAGAAGGAGCTAGGCCGAAACAAACAGTGAAAATGATAAGCCTTCAGACAAAATTGTACAGTTAAGAAATTCAAATATTGTTACTAATAAAAGTATGTTTGACTTGGTGATGGCTGATGTACCTGAGTCCTTTGTAGGGGCAGGGGATAAGGGAGGAGCAGAATCTTTCATGGGTGTAGAGTCTGAGCATTCTGTTGCCATCTCATTTGGTGCATCACAGTCAGATTTTCTCTTCAGAGAACTAATGGCAGGCTTTATCTAGTGGTATGAAAAAAGGAGGAAAAACTGTTAGAATTCCCTCTCCACTGGTTAGTATCTTTACACCTATCCAACAAAGTATACTTAGGATCATCCTTTCACTGCTTGCTCTTACCATAACACTGTTGCTGGAGACTGCATTAACGTTCCCAGTGGTTTCCTGGCCTGTGCTGCTTCGTACCTGTGCCAGGGCCACAGCCTGTGCGTTTCCTGCTAAGCCCTGCCTGGCTCCCACAAGCTGCACAGGGATGTGGGGAGTGCCCTGGCTGTTGCCAGGTGGTGCTGGGAGGATAGGAGGTGGGTGTCGAGGGGGTAGCTGCACAGGTAAGCGGTGTCCCTGAGCTGTTTTGGGCTGGATTGGCACCGGACCTTTGTCTGCAGTAGTGCTGGCCTGCTGTAGGGGTTGCACCACCAGAGTCTGCGTGTTAACGTTGGCTTTCTGGGTCACTGAGCCGATGGAGTAGCCCTGGGTGGTGGTGGGAACACTAGTGGTGGGTACCAGGATCACAGGGGCAGCAGAGGAGGACAGGAGGAGTTGGGAGAGAGGGAGTGCTGGAGAGGAGGTGGAGGAAGGAGCTACAGAAGCAGCGGGAGTAACAGTCATGGCAGCCTGGTTCCCAGTCTTTACAGTCATAGTGTTTGCGGTGGACTGCTGAGCAAAGTTGGGTTTGGCCATTTGTTGTTGCTGTTGAGGTTGCACCTGCTGCTGCTGAGTTCTCTGGACAAAATTCTGCTGCTGTTGACCCAGAGGAAACCCAGCAACATCTTTCCTCTCTGGAAGCTCAGACTTGACAGCAACTGCTCTGGGAGCACAGTGCAGAGCCAGATTTTGCACCTGGAAGATAAAATAAAGAGCAGGATGTGATGAAAAGAGTTTGAGTAAATAGCAAAAGCAGGCTTGGTGGAGTCCTCTGATGACCACCACATCTCTAAAAATCATATATTTTAAGACAGTATGACTTTAAATAGCTCAGATTTTACAAGTATGTGATGGTCCTCAAACCTGATCATTGTCAGACTGGGCACTCGCAGTTGTAGGAGCAACGTCGTGCTGTTGCTGCTGCTGTTGCTGTTGTTGTTGTTGTTGTTGTTGTTGTTGCTGCTGCTGCTGCTGCTGCTGCTGGGGCTGTGTTTGGGCAACTGTTGCTACAGTAGCTGTTGCTGTACCACCAGGCATGAAGATGAGCTGAGAGGCAAGGGGAGTCCTGAGAGAGCGGTTGACCTGTGTGAGGAGCAAGACAGGTGGGTCAACCTTGTAAAAAAGCAAATGTGAGTAACTGAGTCTGTAGCTACACAGAATATTTAATAATTGTAAACATTTATTTTTGTGGGTGTGTCAATTTTTCTTCTTACTAAAGATCACATGTTATTACTGGTCCTCTTGAGAAGTCTCAAGAAGGCACCAAATCAATAAGCTTTCACAAACAGAATATAAGTTGAACTGGTAAGAGGTGAGAGCAATATGCACTATACTATTTTCTAGTTCACAGTATTTCTTAAAAAACTGACAATATGTATGGTCCTTTTTACTCACCCGAAGATACATCTGTCCCTGTCCTGCAGAGTTTCCACCCAGCAACACTGACTGGTTGAGCGCTGTTGTCGTTGCAGACGTGGCTGGGCCGTGGGGACGGGGATTAGTCATAGTACCTCCCGCAGATGTGGTGCTTAAGTTGACCTGTGAGGAACAGAGATTTTTGTAGTTTTTAAAATCAAACCTACATTACTTTTTAAGGACTAAGCCTTGAAAAAGGCATTGAAATGTCAGCCCTAAATCTTCGATGGTTGACTTTGGACCATAGAATATTTCTACATTTTGTCTCATACTAGAATGCCATCTTCTGAGAGTGTGTTAAACATCTACCTTACTACATAAAACAAAAAACTTACTGTGGTGGTCGCCTGGGACATGCTGTTGCTTGGAGTATTGGACTGGCGACTAGCTGCAAGCGTGGCCTTGATTAGGGAGAAAAATTAAATTAAAGAGATGTAAAGCTTTTGCTTATGATCTTATTTTGCGTATTTCTGTACTGACTGTATTTTCCTGTCATATTCATGTTTACCTGTTGCACAGCAGCCAAGTTGTGGAGTTGGGCACTATTGATCTGCTGCTGCAGCATGAGCTGCTGGAAGTACTGAGCAGCATTCGGCTGTCTCTGCAGTGCTTGAAGAGCCTAGAGAAACACAAAGAGAGACAAATATTGTTTTAAGAAGATTCACAAAGTCATTATTAACATCAATTAAAGATGACAAACAGTCTTTTCATCACATGCAGTTGTTTATGCAGACAAAGGCTATACACACCTGTACAGCCTGCCTTTCATATAGAGACATGTGGGCTATTTGGGGTGCACGAGAGTTGCTGCCCGTTTGAGGATTTCCATTGGTGGTGCTGGTGTTTTGGTCTTCACCTGCGTCCATGTTTGCTGCTCAAAGAACAGAAGCCACTGATCAAAAACAGTTTTGGCTAAACACTTTCAAAGCTTACACAATACATATGTCTATTAATTAAAAGACTTAATATTTCTTGCCACATTACACAATAAAAATAAAAATGAAAAGAAATATGAAAACTCAAATCATCAGCTACTACCTTAATTATAATAACGTTACAACAAAACTCTTTATCAATTCAGTATTGTCTAAAAATGACTGGCAAAATTATAAAAAAATAAATAAATTAAAAAAAACAGCTTCAGCATTAGAGGAATCACTGATGGATTACACAAACAACGTCTAGTACTCGGATTGTTTAACAGAGCATCAGAAGGTTTTTCTTCTCAGGGCCCATAAATCACAGCTTGCTACACTCCTGCACATAGCAAAGCTTAAACTACATATGAGCTCAGCAGACCTTATCACTATGTCACCAATAATCGTGGCAAGCAGGGGCATCGTGGTATTTTCATTAGCAGACCAGTTGTCAACAACGTGACAGATGGATGAGAGAAAAACAACAACATGGAGGAAAGCTCAAAGCACCAAGTGAGAAAGAAGCTAACCAGCTGTGGCTAACCACAATGGACTTTGCTAGTTAGCTAACCAATCTACAAACAAAAGTCTGACAGACCATGAAAAAGTACATAAACATTTGTGACTGAGCGAGTAACACAGGGCGAGTGCCGGAATGTCAAATAAAAATGGAAACGCAGTTCATTTGGAGCTAACATGGACGTTAACGAGTAGAAAAGGTGCAGCGTTAGTTCAACACAGATAAGCTAACTAACTAGCTGCGCTAGCTTCTCCCTGCAGGCACAAAGCTAGCAACTAGCTGGCTAACACCCATGCAAGAAGTCACCGTTTTGTGTTTTTCGTCGTGCTTATGTGTTTACCTCTCCTTGGTATTTCTGTCCTTTTCACAGTTAATTGTAATCAAGTTTATGATGCGGTCTTGTTTTTAACTACAAACAACGATAGCCCCTCGCAGGGTTTTTGCCTCCAACGAAGCCCCGCCCCTTTCGAGTGTTTTTTCCTTCTTCTTCTTCGTGTGTGTTTTGGCGGTTGTCACAGTCCGGTTCAGGATACACGCCGCGCGCTGCTGTATGGACGTGGGTACAGCCTCCACCAACTCGAGTATATAACACATGATTTGGTTATCGTTTGAAAAAAACAATAACAGGCTAATGCTGTCTTTTAGTTTCATAGAGACAATAGCAACATAGCATTTTTATTGGAACATGTTTTACAGGCACAGTAGGTAAACTACTAAATGCAAATATAATTCCAGGTACTCAGGGCACCATATAATTATTTCCTAATGATCCCATTAGTACACATTTGTTTGCACTGTTACTGACTGGCTTCTGGTTCATAAACCTTTGATGTTAACCATGTAAATTTAGAATGACCATGTACTTAAAAACAACATTTTGTCTGAATTGTAAAGGAATAGTTCAGCATGTTTGAAAGTGTGCTCATTTCCTTTCTGTAATTTCACACATAAACAACAATAAACTATAACTTTATGTAATAACTATAGACTTTGTAAAAGATTGATACACACTGTAGTTCACCTATAAACATTATTTGACAAGCCGAATGTTTATAAGCTTTCACAAATGCTTAATAAATGATTTATGAGGCATTTCCTGGTGAGATAACATTGAAATAACTATTCATTGAAGTTTCACTAACTATAAATTTACCAGTTATTAATCATGTTTTTTATAAAATGTTGTTGTTGTTGTTGTTGTTGCCTCTGGCAGATCCTGCTGAACCGAGTGACCTGATACAAAAAGTCCTCCATGACTTATATGCAGAGAGTTACTCTGGCTGGGTGGTGCCAGTGTTGAATAATTGACCCGGGTTCCACCTGGGGTGATGAAATCCTAGAGCTGCAGCCAGTGATCTGAGGAGCGTCACTGTCGTGGTGGAGAGAACATACACCACATCAGAGCTGTGGACTCGAGTTGAGTCCAGTCACTCTTTTGATGATTTACAACTTCACATTACTTCACTTCATGTTTTCTATTCAGAAAATAAATGACTTGAAAATCAACTTGGAAGTTAAAGACTTGTGACTCGAATCATGATGACCCCACTTGTCTGTGTTCATGTGATGTTTTAAGTTTAATTTGATTTATCCAGCTGTCTTTATTTAAGTCTTTACAAGTGCTGGGGAGGGAATATATTTTGACAGAGAAAAACATAATAAAATAATAAATTCAATATTTATGAACAGATTGGACACACCTGCCAATAATATCATTAGTAGACATGTTTTAATAACTTGTCATTTCTCGTAATAAAGATTTGACCTGGGAGTTGACTTCCCTTAACTAAAGACTCGACTCACTTGACACTTGGACCAAATTATTTAAGTTACATGTCTGTTTAAGGGGTTGAGGGGCTTACTGTGGTGATGGGGTCAGGAACTCATGTTATTGTTTTTAGTTTTTAGGAAATATGCTGAACAGTACATGCTGGGGCTCAGTAGGTGGTGGTAGAGGAGAGTGAAGAGGCAATGTGGAGAGGAGACAGGAGTTTAGTAATGTCAGCGGTTAGACTATTTAAGCAAACAGAAAGAATGAGTTATTTGAAAACACTTCAGCTTCACAACACAATAGCAGGATTTATTTAAACTGTTCAGCCTTTAAAAATATTTCTGATTATAGGCTGCAAGTTTGCCTTTGTCTTAATAATTGTATTCATGTATTACCTCATCCTCGTGGCAGATGTTTTAATTCAAAATCTGAAGACTGGGTACACTTAATGACACAAATGTGGAAGTGGTTTTAGTGTAGGCTTTTTTCTATTGAGGTAATGGAGTGTACTGAATCATTTCTGTTAGTCATAGCCATGTTTTTGTTTCCATTTAAATTTGCTTTTAGTTTTAGATATGAAAGAAGAAAAAAACCCTGGTGAGCGGATTCTTTTCTCTGAAACATTTGCCAAGAGGTGTACAGGAAAAACACCACTGGACATTAACAAAGAAGGTCATAACAACAAAGTCCACCCAAAAAAATGTATAAAAATGTGTTCTGCATGAAATGTTTTTTATTAAAACATTTTTACATCCATTAAATCTCCAAAAGGTGAGTGCACTTGGGTGTGTACTGAGTTCACCACTACAATGGCGTGCATAAAACTGTCATTGTTTATTTTTGATGGACTCAGACAGCAAACAAAAAAAAAGGTTTGTGGCTCCAAATCATCATTGAACCAAACAAGTAATTATATCAATCTAGCGAGTGTTCGTTTCACAACAACTGTAGGTGCAACCGTCTCTACCACATCGGGATTTGGGAGCTGGTTCGCTGAACTAAGCAAACAAATGTCAAGTTTAACAAACACAATAAGGAAGTGATAGAAACAAACCAAAACAAACGTAAGTGATCACACTGACAATACAAAAGTAACTGGATACACAACTTAGATTTTCAAACACAAGTTTTCCATCAAGGTCCAAAACTTTCACATTAATAATTGGAAATGTCTCAAAAAAATATTCCAAACCTCATTATCGATATCCTCAGAGCTGTAACATTTCTACTAACACACAGAAAATTAAGTGCTTTCATTGCTGCTCTATCCTCCTGAAGATGCAAAGCATCAGACATGAAGCGGCCTGAATATTTGGTTGAAGAACAAAGTACAATCTACTCTTGCCTGGCAGCGCATCTGGTGTTCAGGTCTGTTTTATCATGACAGGTCAAAGTTACTCACTATAGTTTTGCGTTTATGAACGTTGGTCTTTTGCATGCCAATGGTCATTCTCCCTAAGAAAAGTACATATACTACATACAGTATATACCTTTTTGGAATAATAAATTATAACTACTATCATAAGCAGAACTAATATATAAAATTGCCAATAACAGTTTAATATTGACACCTACTTATGCCAGTTGAAGAAAAAAAGAATATATATATATATATACATATATATATATATATATATATATATATATATATATATATATAAATAAATATAAAATATATTCTCATGGAAAGTCATAATGACTCAAAGTTTTGAGATGGATGATGACATATTTATCTCATCACTACAACTTTTATTTCAGAATTTCAACTCTTTATCTCAGAATTTTGACTTCATAATTTCACCTTTTACCTAAAATCCAATATCTTATATCATAATTAGGACTTTTATATCATAATTTTGTCTTAACGTGTGAACATTTTTTTCATCAAGCTTAGTTCATTCTTTTTTTTCAACTGGCAGGTTTTTTGATTTCATTTGGATGCCTTAAATACCATTGTTGACCTTTTATTGGTTTTCATTATTGAAATAGTAACACTCATGTAGAAGCTTTTCCCTACAATGAGGAATAAAGGAAACTGGTACAGATCAAATTCTGTCAAGCTATGGTTTTTACAGTGACTTTGATTTCAGTGTGTAGCAAAGCTGTAAGCATGGCTTACTTGGACTAGAAATCAAACATTTACGTTCTCATGTTGTGTTTCCAACTTTCATAACAAAACATACATTGATTAAAGTCAAATGACAAAACCAAAAGCACTTGTGTGTTTTGTAATCTGTCGGTGCACAACCAAGACCCCTGCAAGAGGAACACTTGCTTGTTTCAACTTGCACCAACTTCAAACTACAATCAATCATCAGCTAAGCAGAAAAACATGACGATTTACGCTTTTGTATCATTTAGAAATCCAACTTCTTAACCTCTTGTGCCAGATTTCCATGGAAGAAGACTCACTCTTTAATCTTGGGTGAATCATTCAGTTGTTTGACATCAAACAGTTGAATGAAATGCAAGGGGTAGGGAGAGTTGACAGGTCTGTCAGCCCTATGGGTAACATGCCCTCTTTAGTGGCAAGCAGATGACACACTAGTTGCCCTAGGCACAAGTCTGGAATCAACACATTAGGTGTCAACAAGTCCTAACCTAAACCAGCACGAGAAAAACAAGACTTGTGTCTAACAGCAACTTCATCTAACCTGTGAAAGAGAACCGTGTCACACAGTGAAACTTTCTGTCCAATTTCTGACGTTTCGAGGTCACATAGGTAGTAAGTGGTCGTCTCTCTCCTCTGGCTCTTCTTCCAAAGGTTCTGCAACCACGCCTCTGTATGCCGGAGCCTCTTCACGGCTTCGTGACCGGCACATAAAGTCACACCCATCCTGGAAGAGCAGTTAAGATTGCTATGAATTTCCAAAAAACAAATGAGCCCGATCTTTCCATGATATTATTTATAAAGTGCTCCAGGCTTACCGCTGTCAGATTGCCCAACTCTACCCAGAAAGCGTAATTCGGGAATTGCTCCATCCCTTTGGCACCAACAATCAGTCGCTGGTAGAGGAAACCTCCAATGAGGTAAACAGCCAGAAGACAGAATCCACTGAAAGAAGAGAGGGCTTTTAATCATTGATTGTTTATAATATTATATGCTGAGGGGTGTTTGTGTCATTCCCTCCGCCAATAAGGTCATGTTTTCACTCTTTGTTCGTCAACAGGATTACACAAAAAACATTCAACAGATTTTCATGAAACTTAGACCGAGGATGGCTCTCAGAATACACCCCATCTCACCTTTTTTTAAAATAAATGTTTTTCATTAATTTCTTAGGGAACAATGCCTTGATCTTGATGAAAAAAATCCAGCATAATTAGGTAGTTGACATCTATGAGGGAGTACAATTTGCTGTGGCTCTTAGATCTGGGGAGCTTAAATTGTAGTCAAGCAGTTTTGGTTGTAGTTATAGTTAGAAGTAAAATCAAGAGTGATGCAGGGCAATCCAGTCTGATATTGGATTAGACTTGACTGAATTAAAGGGGACTGTTGGGACTTGGTGGAGGTATGCATTCTACTGAGTGCCTTTCTAGTTACAGACTGTCTTTACGCACATGATGAGTATTATGGAGCCAGCGCTGAGCTGGGACTGAATAGGTGGACACACTGCACTGGAGTCCATTTCAAACAGGTAGAAGCACTCCTGCGTTCCTTCCCTGTTCTCCACCACAACATCCAGCGGGCCCTGGGAGTGAGATGGAAAGAGACAAACGTAAATACAAGGCCACAAAACCTAAGAACAGGGGAGAGGGTGCGCGACTATATGTCACACAGGGGAAACATTCTGCCTTGCATGGTTAGTGACCATGTTATACCCAGAGCCATGCAAAGAGAGGGTTACAAACCTTATTTACAACAGTTACTATAAAGTTATAAAGTTACTGAACTTAGTCTATACATGTAGTTTTTGGGTCTTTCATAATACAAAGTCATAATAGCTCTCCTCATTTGTTTAGCTAGGAGCTATGTACTGTTAACCCAAAACAACTGCCTGGTGGCATTGCCAAGTGGCAAGCCCTGCCTATAAGCACTATGGTATCACTCAGAACAGGGACACTGCTATTCTTGTACATCAAGCACTTGATGAGGGATTCCAGCTCATAAGAAAAGCTGTAAAAACCTGACGTAACATGAATAACTGAGTGTTACACTCAACAAGCAATCCTATTAAAAATGTATGCAATTTATGCATCACTGTGATATTGTGATTCTGTGTGCATAGAGGGGGGTATTTTTTTAAATATCCACTTTGTCTGTGTTGTGGATTTATTCAGTATTGTTCCCATCTTAGAGCTCCATGTCAACTCTTCATGGTCATATTTTATTGACCATTTGGTTTTATTTGTCCAGCAACTTTTCCTCTGAACAGGTGGTAAATTCACATTTCTTTCCTCAGATCTGGGGATCTTACCATGTCCACTTTCCTGTTGCAAGAGATCATGATATAGGCTTTTCTCTTTTCCTTGTTGCAGTGTGAACCATATACAGCGCCGTCCTGGTAGATCAACATCACCCAGTCGCCTGCAAAGACAGTAGGGTATAAAAACAGGCAATGCAGAGACAGTGCTGATCTAAAGCACCCTATGAAATGGTTCATCTCATTTTCAGAGCTAATCCAAGAATCAACAGTAAACACTTGATAGTTTAGTTATGCTCATTGTTTTTTCTCCAATCATAATGCAATTCTGCAAACTACAATCCCAAAGATGATTAACATTCTCACATGGGATGTAAAAATGTGAAAACACATCGAAACACAGTACAGCTTAAAATGACTATGACGAACTTTCAGTTTTTTTTTTTATTATAGCGGCCCCTTTCGACAGAAGTGGTACGACAACAGCACCTACTGTGCACATGCGATTGTTTTGGAAGCGAGTGACAGAGAGACCGCAGTGAGGTAATGAATTCAAATGTCATTTTACATGTGACATATGTGATCGGACTCGAGCACAGACATAAATAATAGCGACAGAAAAATACCAGCCTTTTCAGGGATGGTCTCATTTGCTGTTACAGGTTATGTATAATCATCAGAAGAATTACAAGACTGTTTCAAAAACACTTTAAAGTTTCTCGTAGTCACTTTAAATTACGATTGAATTCTTATTTTGCAGCAACTTACTTCCTTTAATGGCCCGTGTTGCAGAATATTTGCCAATCACTATCTTTTTAGGAGGTGTTGTCTTTTTGTCAATCTGAACAACACCAGCGCCTGGATGACCCGCTGCATCTCCACACAACTGGAACACATAGGTGTAATTTCCGTTCTTGGCCTCAACTGTAAAGCTGTCCACATGAGGAAAAAACCCAAGAAAGACAATAAGAAACTGTGAGATAGAACGTTTTTAGTAAGTGCTGATTTTCTGATTGAACATATCGATGACATTGAATGTGCAGGTACACAACTGGGTCACTGCTTACTTCTTATTGGCAAGCGGCTCTAGTCGACTGAGGACTTCCCGTTCTGACGTAGAATTGGATACCAGTTGGCAGTTCTTGGTGCTGTCGGTGGTGTAAACTCCACTCCCACACAGGATCAGCTGGACAGTCATGGTCCAGATCAGGAAGGACCCTCCACTGTGACTATTGACCACCTGACACAAAAAGATGATTATTATACTAATCAGCACAGGCAAACAAATTTATTATTCATTTGAAATTAAGTTTGAACAATAAGACACCAAAGAGACCAAGTTGATAGTGGTGAATTTCCATTGACAGGATAATTGTGAATCATGATTATGGTGAATAGAAAAAGCTGTCTAGCTTGATTCAAAGAGCCCCATCTTAATTTCCTGCAGGGAGACCATGTGATCTATGACCATCGACTTTAATTTGGTTTGCAAACTCACAAAAAAAATGTGTGTACCATCTACTTTGAAGTAAAAAATATGAGTATCTTACCAAATATGTGATACTAGTATGTTTTAGTGTCATTTTAAGAGTGTAAAGCAATACCCATCTCATCCTGTGCTTAATATAGAGTAGTCGTTTAACTAATCAATTCACAAAAACACTGATGATGTTAATGATTCATAATTTCAGTATTTTTTCTTTTGCTGCTTTTATAAGCGATACATCATGTTAAATTGAAAAACTCTGGATCAACTGTTGGTCGAAGGAATCAATCTGAATATGTCCCTTTGGCACTTGGAAATTGTAATGGCCCTTTTTGACTGCTTCATTGCTTTCACTTCAGATTTTTGCAGATAAATCAAGAGTAAAAATAATCATTCCTAGATGGGCAACACAAAATTTTTTAAACAAAAACTGTTTTTCAATCTTTCAGAAAATGTTTCATATCAGCAGTGGTAGAAAAAATACTGAATATCTGCACTCGAGTACAAGTACAGTTACATTACCGAAATATTCAAATATAAGTAAAACTACTGTTATTTTAAAAAATACAATTATTATTCTCAAATTGCTCAGAGTATTGGTCACTGGTCACCTCCCCAAACCTGAACTTGCTACAGTTTTGTCATTTTGTCTGTGTGAGTTTTCATTGGCCTGTTTTGTGATTGTATAGGCTACACACGCTGATGAAAAAGGTGAATATTAATTGAAATTTTACTGAGTACTCAAAAACTATTTTAGTATTAAGTAAGTAGATTACATGGAGTATAACTTAGTGTACTTAAGAAAGAGTAATATTACAGACTTGAAACAGTACTATAACCCCACACAATGACTTGATGTTAGTAATCTGAGTACCAGTAATTAGTTATTTCCACCCCTGTATATCAGTACATAATTGACATGATTGTATCCGTGTAATCCATTCCTGTTTGAGATAAATTAAATTTGAGTGGCGAGATTTTCAATTGCAGATCTTCTGATCACTGTCAGCAACCACATGATGGTCACCTAATCGCTTCCTGAACATGGAACACAACGAGAAGGAAACGACCTCTCGGTTTCTTGGAACAAACTTAAAACTATTTGAAGTGTAAGCAACGATGTGTAAAGACAGAAAAGCAGAATACGATCCGTGTGAGTTCATCCCGTCTCTGGGATACTGACGCCTTCGTTAAATGTACAGTATGGGCATGCAAAATGTCTGTTCATCTCCACATGAGGCAGTAACTTTTCCTGAGGAAACAATTAGCCCCCTAACAAGCTTAACAGAGTTAAACTTTTGGCAGCATTGTGCACCTACCTCCATGGCTTCTCTGACCGTACTTTGTTAGTTCCAGAGAAGCTGACAGCAGCTTAAAAATATAGCCAGTTGAGGATGAAGTGTGCTTCCTCACGCTAACGTCGCTTCCTGGTTTACTTAATCAAGAACAAAGCTGTTATTTTGATGTTTCAGATCAAATAAAGTAAATCTGAACGTAGCCGCGAGTTTTAAATGAATCTTACTGACTGCATGTTCTTCTGTCCTGGATAATAAACGCGCTTTTCCTCAAAAATGCGCGAAGTGGCATCCCACAGGCTAGCAGGCTAACAGGCTGCAGACAGGAGCAGAGTGCGGAAGTGAAACTAAACACACACGCGCATGTGACCGTTCGTCCAAATGAAGCGCGACCAATGAGCGGCTGCGCGAGCCTCTCGCACCCACGTCACCTGACCAGAGACCTAACAACAGCAGAGTTGAAGGGCGGAACATCTCTTACATGACCACAATACATATTTTTAATCAGCATTTAATAAGATTCAGCTCCACATGCAGCCAGAGCTGCATTCTGCTGAGTGACGTTCTACTTACACACTGTCTTTACGCACATATGGGTATTATGGAGCCAGTGCTGAGCTCGGACTGAACAGGTGGGCACACTACACTGGAGTCCATTTCAAACAGGTAGATATATCTACAGCGTCATGTGATTCCCTGAAGCCCAATAAGACAATTCCCCATAAGCTCACTTTGTGAAAGAAGGGTCTGTAAACATTTTTTTGAGCGTCACAATCCACACAAAACAACTATTTTCACATAATGTCATAATTTGAGCCATGCGCTCCAATAACATTTGGAAAGTCTAGAAGAGACCCATGAGTTATCTACTGAAGTTAGCATGCTAATTAGCTCGCCTAGCCTGTCCCAGTCAGACTCCCCTGTGTTAGTAGTGTAAACATAGATACTCCCCTCTGAGCTCCAGTTCAGGATCGCTAGCTGCACAGCTAACTGTGCTAACTAGCTAACAGCAGCTACATATAGCAGAAATGAGCAGCTACCCTCAATAGGCTGCCTGTTATAGTGTCTTGGTTTTGCAGATGTTGAGCTGATGGTGGTCCCTGCCACACCATCCTACAGAGATCTCGATTTTTTCCCTGTATTCCACCTCCTTATTGTCTGCGATACATCCAACAATGGAGGAGTTGTCAGAGGACTTCTGCAGGTGGCATGTCCGGTAGTTGTAGCTGAAGTGTACAAGGTGTTAGAGCCACAGGTCTAAGGTTGTTTGGAGCACTGGAGACTATGCAGGATGTTTTCCATAGTGTTGGCACCTTTTTAAGTCTCAGGGAAAAGCCAAAAAGATGTGTGAACATTCCTGCCAGCTGCTCTGACCTTGACCATGAGCACCCTCAGGCTGATGTAGTCCGGTCCTCTGGCCTTGTTAGTCCTGGTCCTGCCGTCTCACGTGGCTGGTTTTGATGGTTGGGGGTGTGGTGGGGGGATGACTGTCCTCTGGGTTGGACAGAGGCCTGAGAGAGGAGAGGGTGGTGCTGGGAGAGGTGCGTAAACTGTCCTGCCCAGGGGTGTTAGCTGGGCCGCAGGTGGTGAGTCAAATCTGTAAAAAACAGGTTTAGCTCGTCGGCACGTTCCTTGTCCCCTTCTATGGCTCCTCCCGCCATTTTCATGCCTGTGATGTGAAAAGGGCCGCCAACACCTCTGAGCTTCCCCTCTATCTACTGCAGCTTCCCCTCTATCCTGTTCTTGTAGCAGGCTTTAGCCCTCCTTCCTGGTGGGGACAACACTATTCTCAAAGAACTTTATGTAAACGGTGACACACTGAGTGAGACCCTCAATGTCGTCACTACATGTCGTCCTCCTGAAACATCTCCCAGTCATTTATCCTGTAACACCCGCCTCTCGCTGCGGTGCCGGAAGCAGAACATAGCGACTACATTGAAATGCAACTTTTCTTTTTTTTATACAAGTGTAGCAACAGTCATGCAATAAATTACCTGAACGGTAAAATGCACACTTTTCTTTAAAGAGTTGTTTTTCAACTTTATGGTCATTTTTGGAGGCCTTCATATGTGATGTTGTTCACATGTATCATGTATTGATTTGAACTGATGGGTGCTTCTAATATTTTAGTGTACCCACTTTTGTATTACTGGGGTGGGCAAAATATTATAATAATCACTTATTATAATGCAATACAACACGGCCACAAACAACAATTGAGGTAATCATAATATTTTTAAAGAATGGTCGAATGATGGTTAATGGTAAACCTGAAGTGTAAAGTGATTCTTCTGGTTATAACTTTTTTTGTAGATATGTTTATAGCACTGTTGGAGATGATGTCACCTAACCAACCCTTATCTGCTTTTCGGAACCAAAATAAGTCTCAGACTTTGTTTAATCCTTGACTTTAAAAAGCTGTGATTTAATTTCCCTCTAATGAGACTAAACTAAACTAATGCTGCCAAAATGACCATAAAATTGATTCAACACCTCTCTAAGATACTTTCTCTCAAAAACAAAAGCAATCTAATGTTCATGGTGGCAGGATTTATTGCGGGGCTGTAGTCTTAGACTGCATTAGTTGGATTTTTGTGTTTCAAATGACCTGTTAATGGTGACAACTCAATGTGTTTTGTCACTGAAATGTCTGTTAAATGACAGTGCTACAGTAGAGATATATACTACCATTCTTAAAGAAAATACCTGTTGTTAAAATAATGATCTTATGTGCCTATTTGACTGTGTGAAACACTTTGCTCTGGTATCCACTATACTGCTTCAATTGCAGCAGCATTTTTCAGTTGCATTGGCTACACCAAATTTGTTATCCTCATTCCTCCAATCTATCCTCAAGAAATTGAATGCAAGACAACCTTTAACCTGTTTGATTAGGTATTTTTTCCTGAAACATTGCCCCTTTCTTCCAATCATCATTCAGTATGCAAACTAAAGAACAGTTCGAAAAGATAGGATTAAAGGTGATGAACATTCTTCAGCAGCACGTGTTTGCTCAGTGGATTTAGGCACTGTTTTCTCTAATTTATCTCTGGCTTATACAACAGTCAACAGTCTAAAAATCCATGGGAAGAGAGTTTAGTTTGTATGGTGATTAACTGACAGATTTTGTTAATTTGGGTTAGAACCAGGCAAGCGGTTTCATCCTGCATCTAGCTTAAATGCTAAGCTAAACTAACCAAATGCTGGCTGTAGTCAAGTGTAGTGTATTTACATAGCCAAAAATCACAATCACATTAAGGCATTAATACAATATATAAAAAAGGTTATAAGTACATGTAAATTGTGACACATTGTTACATAGAGACCTTTAAAATGAGGATCAGCCATGTACACTCAGTTGCCAGTTTATTAGGTAAGACTGATGCCTTTATGTATGTAAATGATAGAATAAGATACTGTTTGGTTTGACAGCTCGACACCATTGTAAATGAGGATATGTCCTCAGTGGTCTTTCGGGGTAAAATATAAAGCCAAAGCTTAAAATGAATTATAGCGCAACACAATTCAGCGGCACCACAAACTACAGTCTACAAAATAACCATTACATTTAATTAAAGGTACTTTTGGTGAGATAGTTGATTTTTGAGCCTAATTCCCAACTCATCCAAAATTGAAGCTTTTTGGATGGCAACTGACCTGACCTACAATCCCAAAGCGTCAAATCCCAAAACATTTGATGAGTTAGCAAACCCAGTCAGTGTTGCTATCTTACCAACAGGAGCTGTAAAGGAAAGGTTTGCTTAAAAATTTACATTCAGGCATTATCTACTCACCCTCATGCTGGCTGAAAGTCGGTGATGTTTTATAGTCCACAAAACATTTCTGGAGCTTCACAGCAAAACAGCATGGCAGCATTGACTTAAACAACTTAATTAGATCGAGACTTGCCTTAAAACATACAAAAACAACTGCAAAAAAAACCATTATACGTCTTCACAGCACGTCCACAGTAATCTAACTCTCCAGAGGTCTCCTAAATTGAATTTGAAAAGATGTTATTCTCTTTTAGCATCTTTTTTTTCAAATCAGTTTGGGCTGTCAGGGCTTCTGGAGACCTGGATTATTTTATCTTTATCTTTTTTTTCCTATAAAACAAGCCTTCATTCAGTTGTTTAGGAGAATTCTTAAACTGTAAATGTTTTATAGACAACAAAACTTAACCTGACATGCCATCGGCATAGGGTTGAGTAGGTAATGACTGCATTTCCCTTTTTCTTTTAACACCTGAACAAAAACCCTTGTGAAGGTAGGATTTATTGCAGGAATGTATAAATAGACTCCTTTACTCATACCTAGGTGTAAATAAGCTGTCAATTTCAGATGTAAAGTTGTGGAATTCATCAAATCAAGAACAAATCTGAATGAGAACATGTGTTAATGCACACGATAAGAGGAAAAATGGTAATGAGGCAAGGTACAACAGGGTAGTGTAGTGTAGTGCAACAAAATAAGGGAGCAAGTAAATGTGACAGGCTTGAGTGAGGCTTTTATTTGGTGACGTTAATGACACAGACCTTTCATCTCGGGTCACTTCGCCTCTCAATCAACACAATAAAACAGCCCTTGTAACACAAATTAGTCACTGGTCAATCTTGTATTGCCCCTCCCTTGGTTTTCTCATCTGTGATTGCTCAATCTTGTTTTGTTTTGTTTAGTTTGTTCAATCGTAAGAAAGAGTTGTGTTTCCACTTTTCTTTCCCTCTTTACTACCTCTCAGGGGAATGTAGGGGAGTTTTTACAGGCCTCAGTGAGCTCTCCAAAAGCCTGTGTGTGCTCTAAATCTTCACTCTCTGTCTCCCCTCCCCCCACTCTCCCTTGTGTTATCACAGCCTTTACTTTACCTGGTTGTGTGTTATGCAGACACACCCGGCCTACTCCGTATCAACCAATCGCTGCACCACGACAGAGACACCAAGGAGGTGTACTTCCTGTGTTTCGCGAGAGAAGAAATGGGGCAGGAGAGAGGAGAGAGTTCTGTACTTTCTTTTGCCAGGGGGGGTCCACACAGGCGATCCCATCGGTAGAACTGGGAAGGGAAAAGGACTGAACTAGTGGGCAGACTTCAGGTTGATTTATTAGAGATCTTCCTGTTCAGCAACAGCCACTGGGAGGACAAGACAGAGGGAAAGGAGGAGGAGAAAGATAAGTGTCAATCTGTTGAGACTTGTTTGGGAATTTGAGGAAGGAGGGGAGGTGGGGAGAGACAGAAGAGAGGCAGCAAGAGGGAAAAGTGAGGAGAGCTCAGGCGTAAACATAATGTTTTTCACCAG
Source organism: Diplodus sargus (assembly GCA_903131615.1). Lineage (NCBI taxonomy): Eukaryota > Metazoa > Chordata > Actinopteri > Spariformes > Sparidae > Diplodus > Diplodus sargus. The sequence continues at coordinate 5,421,411 of CAEMYA010000130.1, forward strand.
AAGTTGAAGTAGTGATAGAAGAAGATAACGTTTGAAAAGAAAAGGAGGAGATTTGTTGTGTCACCTAGACAATGTGAAAACAGGGAATCGATTCTTGTGTGTTGTGCAATCCCATGCTTTTGAGCTGAGCTGAACCGGAGGGGGAGACCACTGATCTCCCCAGGAAACTACATTCAGGTGAGTCGCTCTGCTATTTATTTGATTTTAAATGATTTTCAGATGAACACTTGTGTAAATGGCTTCTAGTCTGGACACAGATTTGGATCTAGCCTAGTTGTGGTTTACATGTTACATGCCGTGCCTATGTGTCACAGGCCTCGCTTTCTGAAAGACGTCTTTTGGTATGTATGTGGTGCTTTGCAGGTCTGTGCTGCATTCTTAGTGAACAGTAAGAGGGTGTCACCTCTTCTGCATCGTACCCTTCTTCTGTAAAATTATTATACAACCAGACTGGTTTCACACTCTTTTTAGCTTCAATGTACAAGTGCAATTTTGTGTGTGTGTGTGCGCATGTGTGCGTGTGTGTGTGTGTGTGTGTGTGTGTGTGTGTGTGTGTGTGTGTGTGTGTGTGTGTGTGTGTGTGTGTGTGTGTGTGTGTGTGTGTGTGTGTGTGTGTGTGTGTGTGTGTGACAAAATAAGATAACAGAAAAGGCCTGGAAAACACAGCTAAATGGATGCCATTTTCATGCTTTTTCAAAAGTAGCAGTAACATGAGTGACGTATCATTTTCTAAAGTTTATAAACCCAGTGTGTGACATTAACTTAATATGTAACAGTTTGCAAGGGCTCCTCTTTGACCTGTTGCTTAACTTTTGAAGGTGCACTATGTAGTTTTGGAAAGGAAATTCAAACTCAGAATTTTGATATTTACAATCTCTGAAATATTTATTTTTCCATAAATTAACTGAACAAGGTGTTCTCAGAGTAAAAAAAAAAACTTTCCTAGAACACTGTTTGAAGCTAAAAAAGTTGGCAGGGTCCGCCAAATCTCAAGTAAAACAGTATGAAATTATGTTGTCCTTCAAGGTCAGGTCACTTTCTTTTCTGATTAAAATGTTATCCTAAAACTACACAGTGCACCTTTAATCTTTGTTTTCCAAGCTGATTATGTGGGGTGTTTCTGTCTTTTAGGTGCTCCAAATTATGATACAATGGGAACCAAAAGGCCCAGCTGCACCCTCTTCGACAGATCTAACATAAACACATCTGACCGCAAACTTCAGCCAGGTGGAAAAATCTCCCGGGATCCAAGTCCAAGGCCAGCCATGACTGCCCAGTCGGAGCGAGAGAGAGACGCCAGGCGGGAGGAAGACCGGAGGAGGGAAAGAGAAACTGAGAAAACGAGGGATAAAGCGAGATACAGAGACATGGACCCACGGGAGAGATACTACGAAAGGGACAGAGGTACTGCGCCGCGGTCTAGAGAGGGAGAACGAGATATGAGGGTGAGAGAGAGGTGGCAAGATGACATGAGCAAAAACGGGAGGCCGCTGTCGAACATAGAGAAGCAGGCTGAGAGAGAGGTGGAGAGAGGCATGAAGAAAGGCGACACATTTCCTAGAATAAGAAAAGGCAGCCCATATCGGGACAGAACATTGACGGCCACCACGGAGATGGGTGAAGAGAGGAGGCGGAGAAGAGTAGAGGCCGATGAAAGAGAGAGGGCACGGCAGAGAGAGAGGGAGAGAGATGAGATCCGAAGCAGGGCAAAGGAAGAGTGGAAAAGAAGACCTGTGGAAGAAGAGAAATCACGACAGAGGGAAAGATATGAGGGGTATGATGTTGGCCGTCAAGACAGAAGACAAGCGGTTGATTCATGGGACAGAAGAGATGTGGATAGAAAAAGGGAAAAACTGAGGCCTAACATGGGGGAGAGGGAGGCCAGGGTGCATTCTGCGCAAAGGAGAAGAGACAGAGAGATCCACGCAGACAGGAGGGAGAGGGGCAAGAGGGACACCAGGAGTGAGGGAGACAGTGACGAGAGAGAGCTGAAGAGGGAGAGAGCGAGGGACAGAGAGAGGGAGGAGTTGACATATCAACACAGCAGAAGCGAGGGTGACAACGGGGGCATAACAGAGAGGGAGAGAGATCAAGATAGGCGAGGAGACAGGGAAGAAGACAGGCAGAGATACAGAGACAAGGATAGAGAAAGAGAAGCAGACCGATCCGGGAGGAGGGGAGTGGAGAAAGATCGGGAGAGGTACAGGGAGGAGGAAAGGTGGAGGGAAAGTGTGAGAGACGTGAAGGATGACAGGAGAGAGGACGACAGAAACAGAGACTACAAGCAGAAGAGAGAGCAGGACAGAGATCCTAGGTGGGATGATTCAACAGACAGAGGCAGCCGACCCCAGAGCGAGACGGCCCCTAGGGTGCCGCCGCGAGCCCAGAGCAGCGGAGAGTGGAGCACCACTGAGAGTGACAGAGATGTAGAAGAACAGAGAGCTGCTGAAAGAAGTCGTAGGGAGAAAAAGCGAGGTGAGAGACAAGAAAGAGACAGAGGAGAGACGAGAGGTGGCGTGCCAGAGCAGAGGAGGATGTGGTTAGAGCCACAGAGGGGCAGGAATAGTAAAGACGAGTTTGTAGACAGAGAGAGACGGACGAGGGCCAATGAGGGGAGGAGAGAAGAAGAGAGGAATATGGAGACCCGGGCTGAGTGGGGAAGGGAGGGGGGGAGAGTAAAAGAGGAACCACATGAGAGGTACAGAGGAAGGCATGGAGGGAGAAGTGAGTGCAGGGGTGACGTAGAGTCAGAGGGTGTGAGTGTAGATGGAGAGGAGGTGGGTGACGCCTGGAGAGAAGTAGATAAAGGAGGGAAGGGACATCTGTCTGACAACGATGGAAGGATAGAGGGAAGCCAGCAGAGGGATGTAGAGGGACAAAACCTGACAGATAACACTGAGGAGAGTGACAGAGAGGAAGAGGGAGGAAGCGATTACTGGGTCCGTTCCGAGAGCGAAGGAGGAAGTGAGACAGGGTGGAAGCAAGACAGGGACAGAATGCTGTCAGGAGAGGACGGCTTTGTAACCGTGTCCAGCGGCGGAGATGAGGAAGACGAAAGAGAGGAGGATGAAGAAGAAGAGTTTAAGGACTGTCAGGAGTTTTGGGAAGTTGCACATGGTGACGTCAAGTGGCGGGAGGCAGACGGCGAGAGGGAAGAGGAACGGACAGTGGGAAAGGAGGAGACGCTTGAGGGTGACGAACAGGGGAGGGAAAAGAAGTACGTCTTCTGTGTGATTGGGCAAACGTTGCCCCGGTCAAAGAGGTCACCATCACAAGATGAACAGACGATGGGAGTGGAGAGAGACAACCCAAACTTGGAAAATGATGACGCCACACTGCAACCTCAGGATGACCTGCATCCGACACAGAGTAGAGATGATGAATACCCGATCATCAACAACCAGGACATAGAGAGCAGGAGTGAGTGTAGCATGCCAAGAGAGGAAAGAGCAACTGAGGAGGATATCAGGATGAGGCCTAAAAAGGAGCATCCATATGCTGAGATAGGCCCGATAAACAGAGACTCACAGACTGAAAGACTCCTCATGGTGTGGAGAGAGAAAAATAAAGAAGACGTGGAAAGAGAGCAGGAGCAACCTTCACCTTCACTCCCGACAAATCCCTACGCTGATGTTTTTTCTCAAGTGAATTTTGAACAAATTCAACCGATCTTGGATGGACTTAAAACTGGTGCGATGAGCCCAGAAGAGGTGGAGGCCATTCGGATCCGACTGAGCGGAGCGTGGAGCATGTCCGATGAGCCCAAGCGTCATTCCCAAGCCCCCCACCTTAAATGGGCCAAAAATGTGGTGCGGGAGATCCTGGGACGTTCTGAGGATAACACTGTGGATGAAGCAAATGAAGACACCGACCAAGGGGTCAACCAGACGGCAATGGACTACGAACAACAACAAGAGGAGGTTGCACAAGAGCCTGGAGAGACGCCCGTTGCTAAGTTGACAACGGACGAACAGCACTCAGAACCAGAGCTGGGGGAGGAGGAGCCGCTGGAGGAAGAGGGACTGAGAGGTATGGGGCAGAGCCAAGCCGACATGCATGCTGACCAGTTCTCAGCTATGCATGGTGACACACCAACACACACTCACGCTGACACACTGTTAGACACAGAAGGAAAGGAGGATCAGAGTATGGACAAAGAGACTGAGCCCTCTATTCACCTTCAGTTAGAAGAGGCAGATATAGAGGTGAAAATTAGTGAACAGGTCGAATTATCAGAAAGGGAAAAAGAAGCGAGAAAGAGGAGAGAGAAGGAGGTGGAGATGTATTTATCCGTGAGCAACACGCTGTACAAGCCGAACAGCTGCCCCATTCTTAATTATGAGCCTGAGTCTGCCTCCGGAGAGAGTGAGGGCCAGGAGGTGGAAGACAGAATGGTTGAAAGTGAAGAAGAGAGGCAGGGAGAGGAACCTGAGGAGAGGCGTGCTACAGAGGATGGGGGAGAGATGAGGGAGGGAGAGGGAACTGAGGCGGATAGCAGAGAGGGAGAGGTGGTAGAGGAAAGAAAAGTAAAAGCGGGGACTCTGATGAGCACCTGCAGTTTCCGAGATTTGGGTCCTGAGGCTCGTATACGAAGAAGGGGAATCCGTAAAACAACTGAAAGAAGAAATGGAGAGCGTGTAAAAGTGGAGGAAGCGGAAGGTGTTGGAAGGGATCGCAGGACCAGAATATTCTCTACAACAGGTAAAGAGAGTAATGGAGACGCTGCTCAAAATCAGCCTTGAGAAAGCCCCATGATTACCTCTCCTTTGGCTTTCACCTGTCATTTCTGTCTCTCAATTTTTTTTTTGTTTTGTTTTAATCATCTAATCAGGTTGAAATTTTCCAGCCCCCACCTGGGAGGCCCCCTTTAAATGAGGTCGACTGTCGTTTTAACACACAGACAGTTTTAATCACAGACAATTTTGATCACAGACAATCTCCCACTCGTTTCCTCTTGTTTTGACAGTGTCATGCATCATTTTCTTGTCACGTCAAACACACGAACCCAAAATCTAACACAGACATCTGGCAGTAGGTGCAGTTTCTGAACGCAGCACTCAACCATACACTGGAAACTGCGTCAGTGTGTTGTGGTTTCAGGTAGTGGGCGGGGAGAAGCAGAGGTGAAGATAAAAGGCTCGGGTTGATCCTGCTTTGAGACATAGCGAGAGAAGCACAAGTTTTGGACACACACTGATACTTTCTGTGATGTAGGATTCATCTACCATTATTTTATTTATTTATTTATTTATTTATTTGACAGATATTTTTGTTTGTTTTACTTATTTCTTAATTTGTTCAAAAGGCCACTTTAGTTAATCAGAACACAGTGCCCTGAGAGGTATGCTGTTGTACAACATTTCGACGAATGGATACTTTTTTATTCCAGATGATGAAGATGATCGGAGCAAAAGTTGGGGAGAGGTAGAGCTGAGGTAAGTCACACAGTGTGTTAAATTTGATGTCATGTTTCTCATTCTCTAATTTAGATATTTGACTGCATGTCCCTCCTCTTAAAACTGTTATGGTTTAATACTTGGTATGCTCAAAAACACAATTTCCCTGAAATGTTGATTTTATGTACCTCAATTACATTAGTTCTGTGTAAAGTATATAATGTAGTAAGTAATCTATCAGGTTGCCTTGATGTGAATAAATTAAACAACAAACTGCCTAAATTTATAAATATGTGGTAATATGTAATATGTGTAGATACGTATTTACATAGAACTTAGGTGATTGACTAAGATTGAAATTTTATATGCAATACAGCTAAATGAAATACATAAAGTGAGAATTTTAGGTAAATAATTTTTTTGTGTGCAGGATGAAGATTAAGTATTTTGTATGGCAGCACAATCCTGTTTCTATACATTCAATGTCATTATTACACACTGAAAAGACATTTCAGACAGTTACAGTCTGCACAGTCATAAATATATATACGTTTTGTGTCTTTCTTCGCACTATAGGAATGTTTTGGAAACGATCGACAAACGTAGAAGGAACTCAAGGTTCTTCAGTGAGTATCTCTGTTTCAGTTTTATTATAGTTTTTTATGGTTTTGTATTTGTCATTAGTTTTGATTTCGCTTTTAATTTTTGTTTTCAGTTTAGTTTCGGTGAATTTCCAGAGTGGGTTTGCTTGTTTTAGTTTGGTTTTCTTGTTTATGATTGAATTTAGTTTTTAATTGCGCCAGTATTAGTTTTTTTCTGATTAAAATATGCAGGAATTTGTCAGGTAAGATTTAAGAGGTTTAGATGAGCTATCAAAATACAAACACAACACTTTGTGAAAGTAATTGATCAATTAAACTTCGCAGTCTGAAAACACATACGCACCAGTGCCTCATCCTGCGTATTCTGTTGACAAATTTGACCACCTTTACATAGTTTGAACTATAGTGACCTTGCTGCGTTTCATCCTTGTTATTGCTTCATTCAGGTCATGCGACATAAAAGTATTAAATGAAATTCTTAGGCACAAAACCACTTTATTAATGCCTTTTTATGTTGTTGCATATAATTTATTTTACAGTATCACTATTTTTTTTTAATTAATTTATCACTGCCAGTTTGGTTTCAGATGAAATCTTAAAATTGATGAATGGAAAAAGACTGTGTGGGCGGCACACTGACGTATCTTCAGATAATATCTTTTCTGGCCGTGGTCGGGAAAAGCCTGACACGGCTGAGCACTTCCTTTCTGCGTGCGTGATTCATCTCTGTGTTAATCCAGACCCACTTACTGTTTATCTCCCCCACGGCAAATGCTGGCTCAGAGTTTAAATGAAATACACAAATGAAAGGAAATCTGAACGGTGCACTGTTGGCTCACACCACTAAAAATTGTAAGGTAAACAACCTAAAATGGCAGTGCATCTTGACCTATGATTCACGTGGATATTGCGATAAATGGTGCAGGAGGGTGTGTGAGCTGTTCCTGTGTATATGTGTGTCTGTGCAAGCCACAGACAGGTTTCTGCAAGCATTCATATCTCAGCTCAGGGAAAAACAGCTGCCACTTCGACTTTGCATTCCGACAAGTATGTGTAAAAGGAATGTCAAATGCAAACAAGCCCTTTTGGCAAACACTTTTTTCCTTTGCTTCCTGTATTTTTCAACCTTCTTTTCTGTTGCTCCCTCATCTCCTCTGTCTGTCTTACTTCCTCTCTTTCTCCCAGATGCCGCCCAGCTCTACCAGCAGTACAGCGAGGCCGCCCAGAACTTTGAGATCCTGCGCCAGGCTCGCTCCGATGTCATCTCCGTGTGCGAGGAATCCACCCCATCCCCTGCTCCTTCACCTCCTCCTGCCCGCAGACCCCTTCCTCCCTTACCTCCTGTCCGGCACCCCCACTCGTTGTCCAGCACAGGCTCTATTACCAGTGTCAAAAGCTTGCCTCTCCCTGAGCCCCCCAAATGTGAAGGCAGGCCTTCCTCCCCACGTCTGTCCGTCTCTCTCACACAGTCGTCGACGCTGTGGAGGGAGCTGCCTGGAGTCAGGAACAGTGCAGGGCTGGAGGAGCTCACAGAGGACCAGAGGCGACTACAGGAGGTAATACTGCACATATGAATGTCTAGTCACCATTTGGTGGTAGAGAAGACTTTTTTTTCTGAGGCATGAATGAACAGTTCCTTAATAAATGCTGGATACTTTCCAGGGAATGAAACACTGAGAGGGAGCTTTTATCAAAATTCCTGATCTTATTCAAAACATGCATTCACACTTCTTTGGAAAGTTGCAGGCACAACATTCAAACCTCAGTGAAATACAAGATTTTAAACACTGATGTAATCAGTGAGCTTTGTTCTCTGGAAAGTTGGCCAGACACTGCAGACAATTAAACACATTATCTGTCACTTTTCCTTCTGCGTGACATATCTGATGTTTATGAAATGAATAGCTCTCATGTAAAAAAAAGAATCAATTATAGTTTTCCTGATTCAGCACCTTGTGCTGATTTACCGTTAGACTGCTTTGAGTGTCGTTTCACATCAGCAGTGACTTCTCGTAAATGGCTCACATGAATCAGCTCGTCACTTATTGCGTCACACCTCAAACTATAAAAACGCAAGAAATCTTCTGACTTGCCACATCTCAGAATAACCCGACCAGTGATCCACATTTAATAGGCAGGTAGTGTGATTGTGCAAACATGTTGCATTTCTCTGGTACTGTAGGTGTTTCCCTGTAAACAGGCATGTGTCTGAGCTGGAGAACTGCTGATTGTGAAACCTTCCACCTCAGTTAGTCACATCCTTGTCAAAATGCCCAGGTCTATAGAGACACAGCAACTGAGAACCTATGAGCAATCATTTACTGTCTGGCTTTTGCTCGTCTCCAGTATCTTTCTCATTTATTTATCACACATTACTCTTTTTATTCCTTGTAGGTAAGATTTGAGGTGGTGACCTCAGAGGCCTCCTACTGCCGGAGTTTGGACATTGTTGTCGAACACTTCGTCAAGTCCAAACAGCTGGGGGCGCTGTTGACCACACAGGACAGGAACTGGCTGTTTTCCCGGCTGGCAGATGTTCGTGCCATCAGTCACAGGTCAGACATGTTACAAATTACTTGGAGCAAGTTGTGAATGCAAAGTCCACATTCATGTTTAAGTTGAATGACATCTTTTAGATCCAACGTGGAACATACATGAAGTGATTGTGTTACAAATACGTGGGAGAAATGAACCTTAAAGACTTTTTCTGATTTTGTGACAGTTTTTTATCAAAACTGGAGGAGCGGGTAGAATCAGACATCATGGACTTTACTGTGTGTGACATCATCGCTCGCCACTGTCAACGCTTCAAAATGGTCTATGTGCCCTACCTCACCAACCAGTCCTACCAGGACGCCACCTACCAGAGACTTATGTAAGACATTCTGTCAAGCTTTTTTTTGTTGCTTGCCGTCTTCTCAGATTTCGTAGAAACTTCAGTTGCACTTTCACTTTTTCTTTCAGGAATGAGAATCAAGGGTTCAAGAGGATTGTGGAGAAATTAGAGAGGAGTCCTGTTTGCCAGAGGCTTCCTCTTCGTTCCTTCCTTGTCCTTCCTTTCCAAAGAATCACAAGAATTAAACTGCTGGTCCAGGTGTGTGTGTGTGTGTGTGTGTGTGTATGCGTGTAAGACTGATGGCTCACAACATGTTCGACCCTGCACGTTTTATCTCACTTTAACACACACACTGTTTCTGTCCAGAACATTGTGAAGAGAACCGCTCCTGGTACTGCGGAGGCGACTCAGGCCATCAAAGCTTTAAAACTTCTGGAGAAGGTACAGCGACATCCGCTTTTCACTTTACAATAATGCAGAATTGTAACATAAAAATACTGCTTAATAATATTCTGGATGACTCTGTAGTGATAAACCTGTCTTTGTTAAAATTTCCTCTTTCATTAGCTAATTCAAGAGAGTAACGACAGCATCACTCAGATGAAAAGCATCGAGTCCCTGGTGTCGCTCAGTGCTAAGGTGGACTTTGAGTGCAGGGTAAGTAATCAGTTGATCGCATTGTCATGATAGGAGTGTAACACGTTAGTGTTTTACAGTCGATTTATTGATTCTCAACCTTATCTGGTGCTTTAATCTATACAATCATTCACATGAACCAAAAATCCTCTAACATTTGAAAAGAAGCGACTTCATCTTCCTATCTGCTTGTCTTGTCTCCTGGTATCAAAATGAGCAAGAATTAAAATATCATGATCAAAACTGCAAATCAAAGTTAATATTAACAGCTGGTCAAACAAACAGGTTTTAACGGAAGTCTGCAAACTTTATTTTTTGCAACATCATTGGTAGTAAGCGTTCAGATATGATGTTAATGTTTTGAGAGTCTGAAAATATACTCCTGACCATGAAATATGGTTTAAATCTCCAGAAACAGTTCATAAGTTAACTTTGAGTTAACTAAGATAAGATAAAGATAATTTTGTCTTGTTTCTGTGATGAACAAGAATTAAATAATGTGCTGACATTATTTTCTTTTTGTCTCTGTTTTACAGACTCTTCCTCTGATCAGTCAGTCTCGGAGGCTGGTGCGAGAGGGGCCGGTCACTGAACTGATGGACTTCTCTCTAAAGGACACAGAGAGGAATATTTATATGCACCTTTTCAATGACTACTTGCTGCTTTCACTACAAAAAGAGTGAGTCCACAAACATGTTCTGTAATGTTAGAATAAATTATCCCTAGCTGGCATGGCTCTCATTACCGTTTCCTACATCCTGTTTACTTCATATCTTGACCATCAAGCTCATCACGGTCTTTCCTTCCGTCGTCTCATCTCGCTTTTGTGCTGTTTCCAGGGGAGGAAAGTTCACAGTAATCGACCACTCTCCCGTATCAGAGCTGCGTGCAGAGAACTGCCGTGTTAAACTTCACTCCCTCCAGAAGAACCTGTTCCGGGTGCACATGTCACACAAAGCCCTGCTGCTACGGACTGACACACAGTAAGAGACTCATTCAGTGGCAGGAGAATGTCTTTGTCTGCTGTTTCATCACAAGAAGCAGATGTACAAACATCTTTGCTTTATCTCCCATCAGGAGTGATAAGCTACGTTGGATATCCGCACTTTCCCGGCCACATCCTGAAATCGATTTTTCTGCTGCACAAGGTAAAGATTTTGTAAAAAAATGTAGGTCATAAGCTGTGTGAAAACCCCTTCGGAGCCCACTCACTCCTTACATCAGACATTCCCCAACTTAAGAATGACACAGCCCAAGTTGAAATGAGAATATCTGAGACCCACCCGAAGGCAAAGCAATGCAAATAGATAATCCATCCACATACACGTAACAGTTTGTGTACAGCTGCATATCTTGCAACACATTTTATGGTATTTTCAAAACAATTTTTAATTTGAAAACACTTTATTTAATCATTGTTAATGACCTCTTAAGCAGTGACATGGTATGGTGATGCTGCATTTTTTGGTCAACTTAATTTTGCATACATTGAACACTAACAGACAGTTATAGTGCTATAGCAGCCGAGTGGGCAGTAAAACTTTCATGTCACCATCATGGGAAATTTCTGACTCTGACATGAGATCCCACATGGCAACACAAACTGGCTTCAAAGCCCTTCTCGCCAGTAGTGCAATTCAAATAAAATACAGAATTTGAACCATAAGGTTCCTTTACACATTTCTACATTTGAATGAGAAATGTAACATAAATAGTACGCGCACTTCTGAACATCCAACAGTACTAGATTCATAGTGCTCATTTTGTTGGGAGTACATACATTTCCTGCATTACATAGTTAGTAATATGTACCTTCTCTTTTGTCCTTACAGATGTTCCACAGATGCAGTGTATCCGAGCTTTTGTAGCCCAGCAGCCCGATGAGCTGTCGCTAGACAAAGCTGATGTCATTCTAGTGCACCAACAAAGCAGTGACCGTAAGTCCCCCACACTATTATTCATCTGTCATCATTCCCCTGCAGAAAGTGCAATTCGACTGTGTAACGTTTCAATGATTGTAGAGCTTTCCTGAACTGGTCATTTTTAGATGATAGTTATTCAGTGCCGTAATGTTGGATTCTTTTGTCTTCCAGATTGGGTAGAGGGGACCAGACTGTCTGACCGGCACCGTGGATGGGTGCCTGAGTCCCATTTGGAAACCATATACAACTCTAGAGTCAAGCAACGTAACCTGTCAGATGCCCTCAAACTGACAACGGCCACAGCTGCTGTTTGAACAGGAAGCTCAGAGCGGGACTAAAATGAGGGGCGACCTGGCTGCGCCGTCAAGAACAAGAATCAGTTGTTTGCTTCAGAATGCTGGAAACAGTGCCATTGGCTTTCAGTGCCATAATATGGAATTCTTGAGAAGCATGCAGTGACTGAAATGCTGTAAGGGTTCATCTCAATGAAGCATTGGGTCTCATTTGTTTCACTTGGCGGAAAAACAATATGTTGCCTTTGAGCAACGCATGAACTGCTGAGGCCCAAAAGGCTTTAAGGTAGATGTGGCTGTATTAACTGTTATCTACAGGACATTACAATCTTTTTGTGTACGTCAATACATCAATGAACTGGTGTTTTCGAGAAATAGTTGTAAAGGGAAATCACCTTTTTCCAAGAAATGTTATTTTTGGAAAATGTATTATTATTTGTGTATATTGAACAGAATCGACTTGTTGAGTGAATGATGCATGTCTATTGAGAAGCTGACCCCTGCATGCAGGAGAGCTGACGGAAATCATACTGTCACACATTGGTAACATTTCAGTCAATTCATATGGTGGAATAAAGACACTTTTGAACATATTCATGCCTTGTTGAGAGTGAGCTGTGGCTTATTTCCTTCATCTTAGGAGCAGCTAACGAAAAAAAAGATGAGAACTTGGCATTGATTTGGGGGGGGGAGGAATTACTAGATAGCTTCAGACTTCTTTACTTTTTATTTAATAATGACTTCTTCATCTCATACTTTCGACTTAATCTCAAAGTTTTTTATGACTTTTATCTAAAAAATTCTACTTTCTTATATGACTTTTTGATCGCTAACTTTTTGCTTATTGTCTCATAATTATCGCTTTTGTATCACAATTTTTACTTTTATGTCATAGTGATGACTTCTGCTCTCAATTTCTGAACAATTTCAAAAATGACTGATGATATGATGATAAGATATATGATTTACATTTAAAATAAAACTGCACTTTAGCAGTCGTGTTGCACATTGACAGCGTGAGCCTTATGTAGTCACCCAGATGTGTGTGCAGCAGCTGTTTACAGAACAATACGAACTGTGCAGATAGAGAAAAAAGGCCTTCACGTTAGACACGTAGGCTGGCCAAGGCGTGACCAGAGGCGTGACCCAGCCGCGGCCTGGCCCAGTTTACGAGAGCTACTATTGGTTACATGTGCCATCAGTCAATGAAAACTAGGCCACAACAAGTGAAGATGGACAGCAGTATTCAGCCAATGAGCGCACCGACACCCAGCCTTCTCCTTCATCTGATTGGACAAATTCCTCTATCAGCCTACACTCTTGTCTCTGATTGGTTACAGATGTGGTGGGCGGGCGTTGCAGTATTTGTTGTTGTTGTCGTTCAGCAGTCGACATCTTCGACATATATATCGCGCTGCCGTACGTTATGATTGTATTTTGACCTAATAATTTGAACTACGGGTATTCTTTTGAGAAGCTTGACAACACAAGGGACCAGTGGTTTCTGTCTGGATCTTTCCTGTTTTGTGAAAACGTGTTTTTGTCTATTTTGAAGGTAATAACACGCGAGCAGCAGCGTCCTGTCGATCGGTTAGCTGCAGTAGCTAGCAGCATAAAACTGCCCTTTTTGCTACAGTTAGCGAAGCCATAATTTGCATGTTGTGTTTTAAACGAAGAGACGTGGTTCAGTCAATTCCAAACAATCTTGGTAGCCAGCGTCAGGTGGTTGTGTTGTTTTCTGTGTCGATTTTAAAAGGAAGGTACGTTTAGGTAGCTGATTTCGACATCGCTGTGTAAAGTGACGTGGCCTCATTTCGCGACGAGCAGCCAAACCTCCTGAACCCAGAAACTCGTGATCACAACAATCTTTGCACTAACAAAAAAAAAAAATCGAGAAGTATGAGGAATGTGGTCCTCATTAGGCCTATATAGTTCCTGAATATTAAGCGATATTGTTGCTGACTAGTATTTTCGTCGCTAGCTTCACTCTCTCACCACTGATACTGTTGTTTACCAGAGCCACAGCTGATTTTGTCGTCCAGCCCGAGTCAAGAGTTAAAATCCCCGAATCACACGATGTGCATTCCATAATATTCATATATTGTTATATTTATTGACACATTTTAACATTAGAAATTTAACTTAGAATCCACTCATAGTTAAAATGACACGATTGGACTGTTTTGGGGTCGATTCGGGAGATTAGAAGAGGGTTGTAAAGAGTGATTGTTTTGATTAATGATTAAACTGCAGACTATTGTTGTTTTTTTTCACTCCATGACACTTGGAAAGTGTTGCATTGTCTCGTTTTGTTATCAATTCACAGCAGTATGTAAGATATTAAAAACAAATAATTGCACGAGTGATTAATCAACTCATCGTTTTTGTCTTAAATTAAATGCTTTAGAAAACAAAATATTTCATTACATTGATGCAAAAATGCTGTCAAATCAAAAGTGCTGTAAAGCAGTCTTGCTCAAGGATCCGCTAAAACCTTTGATTAATAAATTAGATTAGTCAGTTGATTAATCAATCAGCACTACTGATTGATGATTGATTTATCCTTTAAGCCATTAAAGCCAAAAGCTAAAAGCAGATATATAGAGATACAGTGTATAATATGCCATTTACAAAACCACTTGATTAAAAGATGTCTGCATTTCATCTTGCAGTAAACAATGATGTGCTCTTCAGGCGGGCAGTATCACTCGTTGACTGAATGCACTGGTGCACTGGTTGGTGAAGTCAGCCAGTGCTCTTTCTCCTTTGTCTGCTTGGTAAATAATGCCATTGTGAGGGACTTCATGTTTTCTGGTGTTGTTTTCTGTCCTTGGGTTGTTTTCAGATGGGCAGTCAGTACCAGCGCTCAGTGCCACTAGAGGTGAGGAGAGCAGAGGGAGAGAGAGTTCGGGCCAAGCATCCTGACAAGATACCGGTCAGTATGACATCTAATTTTTCATTTTTCAGTCAGTGCGTTTACATGCACAGCTTAACTGTCAGTGACTGTTTGATAGTCACGCTCTTGTAGACCCATTCCTAATGTCAGCGCTCTCATTAGAGGAGGGTAGCTATGAGTTCTTAAATTCTTTTTAACTGTTCAGCAGTGTGAACTCTTTTGTCATTGTTTAGATTTCAGTGATGATTGATTACTTTTGGCTCTTTTCGACCAGATCATTGTGGAGAGGGCCCCGAGATCACGAGCTCCAGAACTCGACAAGAAGAAATATCTAGTGCCCTCAGATTTAACAGGTAAAACAGACAAACCCATGCAAAAACTTCCGAAGCCCAGTTTTACTCTCTCAGATTACATGACCGTTTTGTAACTTAGCTGTTGACATATCCAAAGACGTATCTGTGATTAGCCAAAGAAACAACACACCACTAACGGCAGACTACTGCTTGGTTTACATTTGGCTAGCACTGCTAGACAAGATGGAGAAATACAGTATGTGTCCAATAACTATAAATACTTAAAAATGTGTCGTCTGTGTTTTTAAGTTACTACTTCTAGAGGAGAATAAATAACACCACATATGTTCAGAATGTTCTTCCTTGATATTTGCTGACTCTATTGCCACCTACTGGCTCGGCATGCTTTCTTGAATGTGTGGAATTCTTTTGCATTTCTGTGTGTGCAGAGATATTTTGTAAAAGGAATGTTGTGTGGACAGAATAAAAACAAGAAAAGAAACTAAGAGATATATCCGTTCACATGTGTTTAAGGTCTAAATTGAACTGAGCCATCGTTAATGTTATCAATTTCACCCGTACATTCTCTGAAGTGACGAATCAAAATGCCTACTGAGAAAAAAGGTCCATAAAGTGTGCTGCAAAGTAAAACTGCAGGATTCAGCAGGCTAGTTTGAGTGGTGGGGATCAAAATTAGCTTGAAGTTTTTGTGGAAACGTGTTGTTTTCTGTCACTGAATCTATCTGGAGTCTGACCTGTGACCAGGTCAGGTCCCACACCCGTTTGCCCTCTTTCTTTTAAAATTAAATGAAACTACTGAACGTGACCTCTGACCATCCTTCTCTCTTTCTCGCCTTCCTGTTTTAGTTGGCCAGTTGTGCTTCCTGATACGCCAGCGTGTGTCTTTGAGACCGGAAGAGGCACTCTTCTTCTTCGTCAACAATTCCCTTCCCCCATCCAGCTCCCCTCTCTCTGCTGTATATGAGGTAACTGCACCCCTCCACACATGTTGACACAAGGATCTTCTCTAACACACACACACAAACACACACAAACACAAACACACAAACACACCCCACCAGTAGGAGTACAAGCATAATTACCAGATCGCCGCTCTCTCATGCAGCTATTTGTGAGTGCATATTAACAGCTAACATAATTGCAAAGTTTCCACTTACGCACAAACATTTTCCCCCCTTCACACAACATGCGAGAAGTGTCATCACAGCCAGACTGTGTTAGACAGATCTGCTTAGGCAGCAGTGTTGCTTCACTTTTCCAGATCTCACAAATATCCTGTCAGTAAGCCACAAACATTTCAAAAAAAAAAAAAAGAGAAGAACCAGAGGCATGTAGCAGTGAAAAGACATAAAGCTCTAGTCATTTTTCGATGTGAATATTCTAAGAAGCTTTGTATTCCCTCTAAGTAATCAAGTGAGGCTGGGAGATACACTTCTGACTGCATTAATCATGTTCGAACAGTACTTCTGTGGGTGTGTCGGTCTGTTTGCACATTCTTCGGTACGCTTGTCACGCTGAATTATGCGTTTTCCTTTTCTTCGTTGTGTTCCAGGAGCACCATGAGGAGGACCTGTTTCTCTACATGACCTACAGTAACGAGAGCGTGTACGGTGCCTGAGGGAGGACGAAACGACTGGAGACAGAGAGAGAGAGACGCAGAGAGAATGAGAAAAGTCAAAGTGAGACTGAGGAATGAGAGTTATGGCTGTTTGTAATGCTTCACACCACTATTATCCTTTATATTAGTTTTGATAAGTCACTTCAGTGCATGGTGGGAGGAGGGCTTCGCACGAGGCAGAAGGGTCTGTTAGGTTTACCTTTGACAGTATTTTGGGGGTGACCGTAAAGCATTTTTAGCTCTTGTAGTCATATTGATTCCTTACTTGGCGAAAGACGAAAGAGGAAGGGTGAAGAAGAAAGGAAGAATGCATCGCAAAAGGAAGTTATTAAAATTATGTTGAGGGAGCTCTCGTTATCTTTCTCAGTCATTTGTATTTAATGCAAATAGTATTTTTTTTTTGTAAATTAATATCATAAACTTTTGTGGAAAATAAAGATGAAAAATGCATACGTTTCTCCTTCTTTTTATATGATTATTTCTGTATGTGTGTGTCCTTTGTTTGCAGTATCTGTGGTTTTTAGATGTCAATAAAAAAGACATAGAAGTGAAAATATGAATCTTAACCTTTTTATTGCTAGCCGAGCCTTTGAATTAAAGGCGGTCATCACATTGTGTAATACTTAAAAAGCATGTTGAGATAATTGAGATAAATTAGGATGATAATTTACACACAAGGACGGTACCTCAAAACTACTTAAACATTTCTAACATGTGGTTTAGAGGAAGATAAATACAGAAGAACTCTTCATTGGGGAAGTAGTCTGTCTTTACCGATCAGATGAGTCACATTCTTAACTGGACTCTTGTCAATTTTAAAACATAATTCTGCAACAGCAGTTTCAGCTGCATTTGTGTCAGCTTGACCAGAGCTTACGTAACCTCGCCAGTTGATTAGCCAGTCCTGAAAGACTCTGTGCAAAACGAAAGTTAGAGAAACAGAAGAGAAGAGCTATGGAGATGCACGAAATCTCCACAGAGGGGGAAAAAAATGAAGAAAATGTAGAAGCAAGTGAGCCGACACCGGAGGCCAAAACTGAAGGTACAAGACATTTTTATTAAGTCAGGACACAAACGCATGCTTACATTGTAAAACCGAAAGTCTGCATGTAATGTATTAAGTGTGTGTGTGTTTTTTTCTCCAAAGTCTTTCCAAAAAGTGTTACTAAATACCAAGATTGTGCTAATATGAACATATTTCTTCTTTAATATTGTGTTAATATTCGTTGCATTGCAGATGTTTTTGTCTCTGTCTCAATGTGTCTGTCTATTTTTATCTGACTTTAGAGGAAGCAGAACCCGATCACTATTCCAAACTACAAAGTCCATCGGATGATATCTATTCAGAGGCTTATTATGGTGGCGCTCTACTGAAAGAAAAAGCAGGTACAGTTTTATATGTAATGCATGTTTAACACATGCAGACATCTTGTTTCAGCACGCTTTGAAGTCTGCGTGACAGAGAAACACATCATTTTGATTTAACAGTTAAACTGCTAAGTCAAATTTTCCCTTACAGTAAATTTGGATTTAAAGTAAAAAGTGATTTATAAGAATTCATGACATGAGTGTTTCTCAGAAAAAAAGATTCAATCAAAAAAAAACAAAGAAAGCAGAAGTTATTTGTGACAGTTTTGAACCACAAAAAGAATTGTTAGATCTTTCATGCTCACAGGAAAGTTGCCGTTATGTAAGTAAGACACATACACTTAAGTACTGACTCTGTGGTTGTTTAAAGTTTTAACATCTCCTAATTTCCTGAAGAAAATTGAAGCACCTAAAAATAGCATAAAAACATGTTAAGGTATTTTCTCCTGTGTAATATAAAAGAAAAAATAGATATTGAGGAACTTTTCATATAAGTTTACTATTTGCTGTCTCCAATTCTAGATGAACATTGAAATGCTCAAAACTTTCACAATTTAAAAAATCACCCCGCTTAATGTATGTTCTCCTAATATTGTTAAACTTTCCTCTTTCATGAACTAAGTTGAAATATAAAGTAAGCAGTTATTTAATAAAGTAACATTACTTAAGTTCTGTACTTAAGTGGCTTGTACTTCACTTTAGTATTTCTATTTTCTGCCACTTTATACTTTCTTATACTTAGTTTCTTCCACTACTTCTTTTTTGAGGGATATATTGTACTTTGTTAATCCCACAAACCAATAAAAAGGGATAAAGTGGTTGACATGACATACTGTACTTTGTACTCCACCACATTTGTTTGCTACATTTTGTAACTAGTTACTTTTTCAGATTACATGAAGCACCAGAGTCAAAGTAGCTAATTTTCAAATGAGTATGTTATCGGCAATCAGATAACATTTTTGAAAAAAAACAAACACAGACGGATGACCTACAACCATAGGCGGAAATCCCGGGGGGGGCAGGGGGGACATGCCCCCCCTCCAGTAGGGCTGTACCCCCCAGAATAATTTGAGACACAATTAATAATTTTTGAACAATGCAGTAGCGTTTATTGAAAGCACAATGTAAGCAATGCTCATTATAATCGCGCAATAATGTGCTATTTACATCTTTAAAGATTTA
>CAEMYA010000130.1:5442725-5475077 GCA_903131615.1 Diplodus sargus
GAAAAAGTAAACAGATGTGGCGAAGTAGCACAACTGAGTGTGTTGCTGTTGCTGGAAGATATGTCTGTCATCCAAATAGTGGTCAACAAATAAAAATGGTGTAAAGCAATGAACATCGATGTACACAAGTTACTAGTTAACAAAGCACACATAAAGGGACAGTATCACAGTTTACTTATCTTTTTTTTATTCAAAAGGTGCACTACGTAGTTTTGGAGAAAAAGGATAAAAGATCTTCATCGACTGTTTTTTTTTTCTTCTGCCTAAACAAACTAAATAAACAAGCTCTCTTTGTTTTCATGACTGAATAAACAAACTGACCTGAAAGGACAACAAAGTTTTATACTGTTTTACTTTGTTTATATGTGGCGGACCCTTCCACCTGCCTAGCTTCAAACAGTGTTCTCGGGAAATATGTCTGAGTTTGTATAATTACCTCATTAGTATTGTAAAATTCTGAGTTTGAATCTCTTCTCCAAAACTACATATTGCCCCTTTAAAGTATTTCACCAATATGAAAGTTAACCAAAAATATTAAGGATCTCTTGTTCTTTGTTATTTTTAGTAATCTGAGGTTGTAGAGCACAGTCACACTTTGTGCAGGAAGTCAGTCACTTGAGGGAATTTAGATGATTAACATGAACAATTCAACAGGCATTTGCTTTTGGCCCGTGACCCTTAAAGGCGGGGTGGCCCCCCTGGTGTTGATAGTTTGTTTTATGTGGAAGTGTCTTCGGCCGTTCCTCGTCCAATCCCTCTCCTTAATACAGTACAGAAAAATGATGAACTTTGATCACATATGCATCGTCTCAAAACTCTATCGGATCTGACCGTATGTCCTGTCTTTGCGCTGAGTTTGACACAAACACTCCTAAATGACCTCGAGAAAGGAATCTGTTGTTTTGGAGTGTGACGTAACCTGAACGTCAGGATCAGTCTGTCCCTCTCCAACACTCTTGTCCTTGAAGATAGAGACAAAGAGGGACACAGTCAGAAGTTAAAAAAGAAATCCAAGGACAAGTCGAGCACTGTGCTTGATGAATAACTCAATAAATGTTAAGTTGCTATGGTGACGAGACAATGAGGGGAGGGCGGGGGGGCCATCTTAAAAACGGCACTCTGGCTGGCAGACAGAGCAGGACGAGGTAAACAAGCTCCAGAACAAAGTCCCAGGACAGTTTTCTCCATGTACATCAAATTCTGTCGCAGTTATGGCGAGGATAAAAAAGACGAAGCCAGTGAAAATTTGTCTCCTGGGTCCAAGTTATCTGTTAAGCTCGAGGGGGGAAAAGGTATGACAAAGCATTTTTTTTCCCTTTCTTTTTTTTATAGCCTTGATGGTGGTTTTCTGCTGCGCTCATTTAATCTTTCAGTGACATCCGGCTGACTCTTTCTTTACAGACAAACCGGCCGAGGGAAACACACGTCTGTACCGCGCTGTCTGTCTACTCCTCTCTATACTCTGCCTGGTCCTGCTGCTGGTCGTCATTGTCCTCAGTTTGAAACGTGAGTGTCTGCAGCCATGAGCCTGAATTCATGTGAAAACAAGCCACAGCTCGACAGGGTTATGTTTGTAGCACTGGAGCAAAGCTAGAAAGGATTGCTGTGCCAGAAATAAAAGGAAATATATGTCAGGATCACATTGCTTTTATTCTATTTTTGCTCATGACAACAGACATCGATGCAAGAACACAAAGCTTGTCCGATTGCTTTTCCGGCAGCCTGCAGGCATTAGTCTGCTCCCTCACAACTCCTCCCACTTTTCTCTGATTTCTAGTCCAAACTGGATCCACAGACTGCCCACAGTTAGTGGAAGAGACTTGCAACTATGAGCGGTGCCAGCCTTTCTTCCCCAGCGTTCAATCCCATGGTGAGTGTGATGCCGAGGGGGCAAAATGCGATTCATTGTCAAAGAAAACACACACATCTTCTCAATCACTGGGTTTTTTTAGTGACTGTTCTGTTTCCAGTTTCTTGGGCGTCAGAGGAAGTTGGCGGACTGTTTTTTAGAGAACCGAGAGCACTTTTCTTAATTTAACCCAGGATTCAGCTGAGTTTAATCATTTTTATTGCCTCCTCACTCGTGATGAAAAAACATGGAAGTGTAAAAATATAGGGGCAAAACTTTAAATAAAACCAAAAAACCCTAACCCAAGGAAAAACAAAGCTAATCTAACACACAGATAGTTTAAAGAGTAACTGCATACATTGTACACATTAAAGTGTGTTTATAGGTCTCTGGGAGCACAACTACATATGTGAAACAAACAGTATGAAGCCTTTTGTGGCTTCAGAGGACGCTGCATGTAATCTGATGAAATACCTCAAGGGATGTCACTCAGTGTCCAAGTTTCAATGTTGGTCCATACTTACACACCACATACATACCGACCTTAAGACCTCAGAAATATGGGGGATTCAGAAACCAAAGTGAGGCTCTGGGGTATAGAAATATTAACTTTTCATTCCATCATTCATTTTTTGCCCATATTTCGCAAACTGATGTTTTGTTTTCAGATCCTGCTCCACAGCGCAGGTGTCAGCAGTGCGCCGACGGCTGGCTGACTTTCGGCCGCTCTTGTTTCTTCCTGTCCACCTTCAGGCTGAGCTGGGATGAGAGCCAGAGGAACTGCAGCGACAGAGGAGGATCTCTGGCTGTCATCAGCAGCCAGAGTCTTCAGGTGGATCTGATATTACCTGTTCCTGAAGTGCAACCATGCAGTTAATAAGACAGTAATAACACACACATGATATATATTCTTTTGTAAATGTCAGTGGTGCTCTGTCTTCTAGCAATTTCTGACTAAGGAGGGGAAGATGCAGTACTGGATCGGGCTGAGACAGAACAGAGACAGGTGGACCTGGGTCAACAACACTGCGCTGCAACAGAGGTGATTCTTGGAGAGTGGCGATTGATTGATTGATTGATTGATTGATTGATTGATTGATTGATTGATTGATTGATTGATTTTGTGGTTA
The DNA here is from genome assembly GCA_903131615.1 of Diplodus sargus. NCBI lineage: Eukaryota > Metazoa > Chordata > Actinopteri > Spariformes > Sparidae > Diplodus > Diplodus sargus. The sequence goes on from CAEMYA010000130.1 coordinate 5,445,705, forward strand.
ATTTCCCTTAATGTGGGTTAGATATAAACATGTACCATTCTCATGGTTTGTCTGAAAGTGTTCTGGGTGGAAGGGATAAAAATAACTATTAATTTACTAATGATTTATTTTATCATTATATTTTCTATTATTGATATCAATCCACAAACTAATAACTGAGGTATTTACAGTAGTTTGTAGTAGTAGTAGTAGTAGTAGTAGTAGTAGTAGTAGTAGTAGTTTGAATTGTAGTGAAGTAGAAGTATCAAGGCTTTGTAAGGTAAATGTACTTAGTTACATTCCACCACTATGTAATATTCAATATGCTTTTATTGTGTTTGTAGTTATTGGGTAGAAGGCCAGTCAAAGGGGGACTGTGGGGTCCTCGGCAGTGAAAGCCCACCTGAGAAGAACTGGTTCACAGCGGCCTGCCACACCTACACCTACTTCATCTGTCAGCTGCAGATGTGACGGCATCAGTCTTCTTCAACGGAATGATGAGCAAATCAAAATTCTGTCAACCAGCATCAACTCCTCCATAGCCTTTCAAATCATTTCTCTTTCCACTACACACTATAATCAGTAGCAAATAAAAAACATTCTTGTATACTTAAATGTCAGCTACGTCTGTAATAACTAATATATTCTGTAAGTGCTTCTTTATACTGCTGTCAGACGAATAAAGGCCTGTGTTTTTGTTTCAACAAGGTTTTATTCTCATATAAAAATGTTCATGCAACTAAGTAATGCGTCGAACGTCTATATCTCACTTTGTTCTAGCTTAACATATATAACTGCTACACATTTTCTATGTTGCTATAAAAATAAGGCACTCTTCTCTATAGCATAATACTGCAGGAGTAATTGCACCGTTGACTGTACAGACAGTTTGAGCCATTTGAGTCCGCGGCTTGCAAGTCCTTTTTGTTGACTTTTATCAACACTTTAAATGTTCATGCCTCAGAGAATTCACTATAGGCTCAGGAAGCTTCTCTTTCCTAGACATATTTAATGTCCAGATCCTCCTCAGGCTCTTCTTGTCCGATCTCCAAACCCAAAGCGCTGTTGCGAATCATCTGCCACCCTGCCAGAGACCTCCTGTTGTTAAACCCTCCTCTGTTTTTAGGTCTGAGCTTGGGAGTCCCGGCCATCGACCCCTTCATTGTGTCAGTCTTCTCCTCCTTCTCGTCCTCTTTGGAGAAAGCTTTGATGTAACGGCGCATCTTCTGAAACATCGGGTCGTTTCTGTCCTCCACCCTGCAAAGACACGAAGATCCAAAAAGCAGTTACAGTTGATTCAAGAGGAAAAACTCCCACAAGTTAAACTCATTGTGATTTTTAAAGTACCGAAACTGAAGCAGGAGAAGCCACGATGTCCTGTCTTGTCTTGTCAAAGTCTTGAAAGTCAGAAAAATACTTGACTTTAACAGTCCCAAATTTAGGTGGAGGTGGTGTGATAATAATAGCTCAAGATCTTTGAGAGTGAGAGTTTCGCTTCTTACTCACAGCACAACATGACGTGTGGCTGAGGTGCATTACAGACGACTTAGGTTGTGGTCATTGGACAAACTTCTTCCTGTATGATTATTTTGAGCAAAAATAGTAAGCCTAAAAAAAGTTTCAACTGTCGATGTCACTGCACCTAAAATGTCAGGATACATTCTCTATGCCATTTCGCTATTAAATGGTGTTTTGGTGCGATTCTTCTTTAAGGGAAACCTTTGTTAAAAAATCAGCATCTTGAGCCCAGTCCACAGGTACATGGGTAAAAAGAAAAACATCTCCACAGTACAGTAGGTTCATAGTACATTCTGTGTACTTGTATGCTGATGATGCAGAGTTTTACATTGGAAAAACTGGCCAGCTGTAGGAGAGATTTGGATGCAGAGCCAACCCTTCTGGAGGAATAAACACTCAGAGTCACATCAGATTCTGGTCTGATCCAGAGCAAATTTACCAAAGGTAGGATCGCTTGAAGATCACTTTTGAACTTTTGGGATTCAAAAGTGGATTTGTCTTCACTCCTATGTATTAACCTGACTGCAGCTGGATGTACTTCAATGAACGTAACGTTAAATTACATTTAATATGTTTTAAGCCTTTGTTTTTGCGCCTGTTACTGCTGTATCGTCTTACCTGAGATACCAGCGCTCCCTCAGACCGTAGTTGAGCCCACACACCCCGAGTCGAGGCCACAGGCAGCGGGGCAGCCTCCTCTCCAGCATCAATGTTGTAGCCACCACCTGCACAACATCAATACAGCTGTAACATCACAGTAGCACACAGGGTCATGATGATGAAGTGTTTCCCTGCCTTGGTGCTTTTATCTTACCTGAGTCCTCCAGAGCTCGTCTCTCTCCTGGGCCACCCTCCAGTGTGTGTCACTCATCATGGCGATCAGTAGATTTAGCAGCAGGATGTAGGAGACCACAGAGAAGGTGCAGTGCAGCACGTGGACGATCGGTGGGGTGGCGATGGTGTGGTCCACCGGCAGATCTATGAGGCCCACGCTGAGCTCAAACTGGGAGAAGAGGGTGATGGGGAAGGAGCGGTATGAAGGAATGGACTCTGGCTCCTGGGTCATGTACACCATCCACAGAGCTGAGAAGAAAATGTTTTTAGTACAAGAGTGAGCAGAAGATCATCTTATTTCTTATCTTTAAAGAGTTCTGAGGGTTAAAATCTGTTTGTACATGTAGCCAAGAATATACTCACAGGTGGAGAAACCAATGAGCACAATGAAACTCAGCCACATAAACTTTGTCAGGTCTCCAAATATAATCTAGAGGGAAATGAGACACATTGCCGGTCAGTCTGCAAACACACACTGGTGAACCTCAAAAACCAAGACAACAACAGGTGTCTGTGAAACATACTACTGCTACTACGACTGCATGACTCATGAGCTCACATAACATGGGCCACAGCGTCTGACTCCTACCTTCTGTATCATGATGACATAAGGGCCGAGCATTTCAAAACCTCGGGCGAAGAACATGACGTTGCTCCAGCCGAGAACTAAACACAGAGCCATCACCACAGCCTCTCCCTGCACCTCGGTGGCTCTGAACACACACAGCAGCACCACTAAGCAGGCGTAGCTGATCCTGGTTAAAAAAATAAAAAATAAAAAAAAACACCAGATGGTTAGACGATGTTTCAGAACAGTGTGCTGTATTTTAGTGCTTAGAGGTGTTTCTACTCACAGGATAACATGGAAGGGGCCTCCCAGTGCCGTCTGGCCAAAATAACGCTTTGCTCCCACTCTCAGTATATCAGGAATCTGTTGGTGTTGGAGAGGGGACATAAAGGAGGACGTGGCAGTGAAATTAACTGTATTTATAGTATAGTGTGAAGATGAAGCATGTTTCATAATTCACCTCCAGCAGCAGGATGACAAAAGCTCCCAGGACGCTGATGATCTCGCCCGCCAGCCGCAGGTTGTCCTCATACGTCACATAACTCTCCTGAGAGGAAACATAGATGTATTAATATTAAAAGTACATTATTATTAGACTGTGTGTCACATGCAGGTGCACATAGACATTTATACACATACACAGGAACAGGTAAGGCCCAATTATAACCACATCTTTATCATGAGGACGGGATATTTTACAGCTCAGTGTTCAAAGTACCCAAAAGTCAAACTTGAGCAGAAGTGAAGGTAGCAGGATAAGATATTACCCTGGTAAAAGTGAAAATCCCCCATACGAGTAGTATTTGAGTCTTAAAGTATCTAATGTAAATGTTTAGTTAGTTCTATCCCCCAACTGTATATAGTCCTGCATATACATCACAACATGAGTAACAATGAAATGTCTCATTTACAACTCTCACACACATTGAGTGTTTTCTGGACGCGGATGGTTTTGTCCATGTCTGATGTTGTGTAATTCTCCGGAGCGTCCTTTAGAGGGCGATATGCACAACACAGTGTGAAGGTCCCAATGTACAGGAGGTACAGTAACAGCAGCAGCCTGCGGCGAGAAAAACACTTTGTTACAGGAGACTTGGTGTGTGCACCGGTTAGATATATCACATGACTGTTATCAATTTTACCTGAAGTAATGTTTCCCATAGAGGTTCCACTTCAGACTCACCAGCTGCCTCACAGGGGTCACCTCCAGTATCCCTCTCGCCTGAAGAATTATTAAATTCATTTCATGTTTATGATCTGTTTCGTGTCATAAACTCTGACGAAACAGCCTGTGTTTCAACCAAAATACTGTGCATCTTGTATGGTACCTCTCTCTGAGGACTGCCCACGATGAGCTCCAGCACCGACATGTCGTCGGCCCATGAGTCGATCTCCGTCAGGTCGTACAGGTAAGAGGTCAGAGGGCCCAGGCTCCACTGGACTGAACGCCTTTTATTAACCAAGTGCTGAAATGCCTGAGAGAGACAGAGGGAGTCACAGCAGCGAGGAGAGGATTAGTGACCTAATCTGCTCCACCTTTCATGTTGGGTTCTCACCCTGCGTGCCCCCTTCCCCCCCCTCCCTCAGCCTGCACTCACTACAATGTTTCCCTCTTTGGCAGCCAGTTTAAAAGGTGTAAGGCCTCGGTAGTTGGGCACCATGTCGAGTGGCACAGACTGGTCCAGCTCTGCATCGCGTGCCATAATCAGGTCAATGGCCTGGCACGCAATCGTCTTGTTGGGCTGCAGAACCAGAATGTGAAGCACTGTGTTACCTAGACAGCAAACAGGGGGATAGAAGGAGGGGAGTGTGTAGACAAGAGACAGGAGGTACAAGCAGAAGAGACAGAAGGACATTAATAATAAAAACGATCAGACTGATACACAGATCTAAAATAACAATGTGCTCTTCTCCAGGAAGTGTTGCGTACCACGGTAGTCCTGGATCCTGGTGCTGGCTCCTGCGTCGATTACCATGGAGATAATGTCCTCATTCCCAGCACAGGCGGCGAAAGACAAGATGTGCTCACCTGTTCACCAAATATATATTTAGAGGTAACACCATTTGTTTTGCGTCACTGAGCAAAAAAAAACAAACATGCAAGCTACAGCCACCACACTCAATCTACTGTTGGTGGAACTGCTGACTTACCATAGTAGATGAGTCCTCCGATCCTCTTCCTGAAGTACAGACCGGTGACTCGAGGTGTGGCCACGTCACCCCCGCGACTAATTAGATGATGAACCAGATTGATGTTCTGATTCACCACAGCGATGTGGAGAGGAGTAACACCTGAGAGGGTCAGAGGGGTGGAGAGCGGAGCAGATCAGTAAATGAACCGTTTGGAATGTCACCAGTGTCACCTGCTGTGTGAGGCTTGCAACAAACCAGTGTGTGTTCTTCTATTAATAGACCTGCTCCTTATGAGCGTGGCTGTGAGCAGTGGGCTAAAGAAGGTTTGAAATCATTTAATTAAAAGTCCAGTGTGTGGGATCTATGGGCGCATATGGAATATTATATTCAGAATTATATTTTAATGTTTATTCATGTGTATAATCACCCATAGAGAATCATTTTGTTTCTGTTACTGCAGAATAAGTCTTTTATATATACAGAAGGATCCCATGTAGTCCACATGTTGTGCTGCCATGTTTTCACAGCGGACCAGAAAAAAAACCCAAAGACTGGAATGTTTTCATGTTACCTTTGGATAGGGGGTGGGGGGTATTCAGTTGGTTGCAATTTTCAACTACACTGCTAGATGGCGAAATCGTGCACACTGAACCTTTAAGTAAGAGTTACAATACCACACTATAAAGGTACACTAAAATCCTGCACAATGCTACTGATGATGACACATGCTCATTCCGAGCAAAGTAGAAGCAACATGCATCCATATTTAATGTCTACATCTTTAATAGCTTATCTCGGCCTGTCTCCTGAATTCTTCATTTACTTAGTTGCTACCCGTGAAACTCATATCTTGTCGCCACATCCAGTAAAATTCCAACCGCTTCATGTGTAATTGTTGCTTCTCGGTGTCTGTGAGTCCATGTATGTGCACCTTGGAAGAGCTCGGAAGTCATGGGCTCATTGATGAGTTCAGGGGCTCCGTCCATCAGAGCCACGGCAGCCTCCAGGTTGTCGTTCATCACCGCCACATGAAGCGCCGTCTCACCAAGAGATCCTGAAGGCCAGGATTGGAGTGTCACGGGTCATGTCTGACACTGAATAGCAAAACAGTGAAGTCCTTGTGACTCGGTCTTACCTCTCTCGAAGATGTTGGTGGATGCACAGCTGAGCAGCTTCTTGATACAACCAACACTGTTGATCTTGGCGGCGTAGAATAGAGGAATGTCGTTGATGCTGAGAGATAAAGATATATTTACATGTAATATACTTATAAATGGTGACTTTACACTTGCAAATAAATAATTCAGACACACATGGAATTTTGTGTTGAAAGAAGTTGAAAATGTTTATCGTATGCGAGTCTCTTACTGTTTGGTGTAGAGCAGAAACGTCTCATCCAACATCTCGTTCCATCCTTTCTTATTTTGGAGGCGAAACCTCAGCTGGCTCCACCAATGGTTGAGCTCGCTCGGAGCAGATCTGGCCAGAGACGGAGACATTGACACCTGATGTCGACTGGAGGAAGCAAAAGACAGGTGACGTCCACGTGAGATATAAAAAAAAAAAAAAGAAGAAAGTTGGAGAGCCAGTTATTTCATCAGGTTTTTTTTGTTTTGGATTCTTTTTTTGTCTTGTTTTCAAAAAAGAATAGAAAAACAACAAAAAAACAAAATAGAAGAAAGTGTCTCAACCTTACCTTTAAACTATAAAAGTGACGCTCCTAAACTCCTTGTGCTCCTTAGTCATAACACTTCGGTTAAAAGCTGGAAACAACACCTGTGAAATGTCCCTGAGGAGGAGTGGAATCCCTGTGGCATCACCGTTATATATGACCCAGGAGGAGGAGACAGGTGGAGGGGTTGACAATGAATGGGTGGAGAAGAGGGAGGACGAGGGAATGGCCAACAGGTAAGACAGCGAGAGTGAGGCTTTAATGAGTGGGTTGACTTTCACCGCAGGTCAGGAGGGCCACAGAGAAAGTTGTGCTTTAAGATTCAACTCATCGTCGGGACAAGAACTCCTTTATCACGCTGATCTGAAAGTTATTGTCTGTATTATGTCACCTGTGCCAATGGTCCGGTCCCTAATCCCAGTACATATCTCTGGTGTTATCAGGCCTGTCTGCATTCCTCTATACCACCAAAACCTGCATGGCCACAAGGAAAATTCTGCAACATCATGACAGTCAACACATTGCGGTCGGTGTTTCAAGTGAACCGTTAAGGAAAACCAGTTTGGAAATTGCAAGCATGTAAGTCTGAGCACAGGTTTGTGATTTGGAACCAGATATGAAAGCATGATTGTGAAGCTGCGTTCTTTGTTTTCTGTTCTCCTACCATTTTCTCCAGGTGACGCTGGGATCATTCTGCGGCGCAAACATGGACATGATGCCTGATTTTCCCCCGACATGTTGCGTCTTGTACACACATGCATCTGAGCTGCTTTCATTCACAGTGATTTAACATGTTGCGCACCATTGATGTGTCAACAGGAATGCTCACAAACACGGTAATTGCCACATTACAAAGACCATAATGAGCGTTTGGAGGTTGGCAACATCATGTCACTTTCTTCTGAAGGCTGAAAACAAAGATACGCGTAGTTTTTTTTATTTGTGAGACAATCAGTCTTTACTTTCAGGAGTGTTCGTTTGGCAAGAAGCCACCGACTGAACCTGAATCACAGAGTTAATTTCCACTCGTGTGGAGTATTTGTAAACTGCTGAATCAGTCGACTTATGCGACACCTCTGGTCAGCTCGGATGTATCGCGCAGGTGTTTTTGCAGCGCCACTTATAGTTCATGACTAACAGGCTGGTCAGCCGCAGGATAAACAGGGTTTAAGGAGACTCTATAGGAGGCCCTGTTAATGTGGCAGTCATTTGGTATTGTGGAGATAATAGCTGTTTACCAGACGGAGAGCACCATCTTTAAGCAGTGTGATAAAGACCAGTGGTTTCCAGTCTGTTAATGTCTTTATAAAGAAACAATAACGCCATAAAAACACGATTTGGTGGTTTGTGCGTCTACCGTTTCTACCAGCGCTTCTATCACAACACAGTGTTAATTAGAGTCCCAGCAAACAATTATTACAGATGCCTCTGGTAGATTTGTGACATGACAGGTGCCCTCATTCAGAGTGAGTGAACACAACAGAGCCCAATGATCATTATTAAAACAAATGTAAATAAGAAGGCTGCCGTAATTTCAAGAGGTTCCACATGGAGTCTTCATAACACTTTAGCTCATCCTCTAATACAAAGTTTAACTTAACCTCTAAAGTACCATAATTACTACACAGTGATGAAAAGTAACTGAGCAAATTAACAAGAACTGTACTTACATTTTCAGAAAATATTTAACTTTTTCGAATCAACCTTGACTTCATGATTTGACTCCCGAAATTCTTTTGTTTCAAGATGCAAACATTAATATCTCAAACATACTTTAAACATGCTGGTGTAAATAAATAAATAAATAAATAAAACATTTGAAATATTCTCACAATATTGCACAATATTTCTGGCACTTATAGAAGTCATTGACAGAAACCATCATCACTTGAAAAGGTGCTAAAAATGAGCTTCACAAACAAAACAAAAACGCTGCTTACACATTAATGCATCCATGATAATAATTATACATCAATCCTGTATTTGTTACCTCAAGTATATTTTGCTGATTATACTTTCTTTTATTTGTAAATCTTATGGTTGTATTATTACTTTTACTTAAGTAAACAGTCTTAATACTTATTCAAATTCCATCTACACTATAAAAAAATGCTCCATTGCAAGAAAATGTTTTGAATTGATAATGTAAGTGTGTAAAAGCACAGAAGTTTAATCTGCAAAAAAAGTATCAAAACAAAGTACTCATTATGCACACAGACTTATTTTAGAGTGTTATATTATTTTAGAGTGTTACATTATCATACATATTATATTGCTGGATCAATATATAATGATAAAAAAAAGTTAAGATGCATTTTAATGTAGCTAATTTAGTTAAGAAACTCTATAAATATACAGTTGGGTAGTTTAATCTATCATAATACGTCATGATTTATAGATAAAGATAATCGTTTGTGTTTATATATATATAAAAAAACTCTAAACAAGTAGCTGACAAATAATATCAGAGGTTAAACACACCATCAGATACGAAAACAAAATTACTTCAAAACTTTGTGTCCTGACAAAGTTCTGAGTGTTTGAATATTTTTTGACCACTCAGCATGTCTTTGTAAAACTGACATTGGGCCAATGTGAGGACCGGTGACTGGGCTGCAGTCTGACACAGTAAAATACAGCACAGCGCCAGCCGCGTCAGCCTGCCAGAGTAATGTGGGGGTTGTGTAAGCGGTCTTACTATCAGTCCAGATCGGCTGTGATATCAGCAGCAGCGGGACATGTGGGAAACCAGTGTCTGTCTGCGGACTGCTGCTGATCCCAGCAGATCCCAAACTGAGATTCACCTCAAACCTGCTGATCTGTTCACTCCTTAATGCTGTCAAGGTGATGTGAGTGCATCAAGGTGAATGAATTCATGTTGGAGCTGACGAATTCATGGTTTGAACCACATGAACCAGTTATAGAATCAAACAGCGTTGTATGTTTTTTCGGTGATGGACGTCATTATGAACCAATGTGTATTGTTTTTTTTTTAGATACAGTTTTACATCAATTGGCCTTTAGAAAAGTCCTAAACTGCAAAGGCTAAACTCGTCTTTCATTCGGTGCTGAACATATTAATGCAAGTTGTTGTTACTATGATCCAATAAGATATTCTTTTTTTACACAACAGTCAAACTTCTGGTTTTAAGGCACCACTTTGATACAGACTGAAATATTTCAATAACTTTTGGATGGATTTCCATGAACTATTGTACAGGCTTTCATGGTCTCCAGAGAATGAAGCCTAATGACAATGACAATTCTGACTTTTCCTGTGGGCTACTGGATGCATTTCAATGAATTTGGTACATTCATGTTCTCCAGAGGATGAATCCTAAAGACTTGTGGGATCACAACAACATCAGGACCAAATTCCATTTTGGCTCATACTTGGTTGATGACTAAATACTGTCAAACCTATAATGTGTCGTCCTGCTGGCAAACCATCAAACAAACAAACGGACACAGAGGAAAATATAACCCCCCGTGCAGAGGTCACAAGGATTGTCTCAGATACGGCTGTTTTGTTTTTTTTGAAGTAGCAGGTAAAATATAATATTTTACATTTCTCTAAAATGAAAAAGAGCAAAAGCAATATTTTAAATAAAATCATATCATTTATTTTACAAATTTGCACAATTATGGATTAGTGGTGAACACTCGTACAAGTAAACACAGCTAATAATGTGTGTGTAGCCTGACACACAAACACTCTCTCTCTCACACACACTCTCACACACACACTCTCTCTCACTCTCACACACACACTCTCTCTCACTCACACACACACACACACACACACACACACACACACATACACACACACATATACACACACACACACACACACACACACAGCATCATGTACAGCATACATCTGATGTACACATTAACACAGCCTCATTTATAGCACACATATGTTACAGACACACGTACTTACAAAGCATTTTGCCTCCTTCCTTCAAGTGTAAATCAGATCAGACTTTGTCCATCTTTCCCATTTCACACATTCACAAAGCTCCAATGACTCAGTGTCTTTACTCTTGCAATCAAACAAAAAGAGGTGAAGTGTGAAATGTACACATAAAAGGTGGGTGCCGGTCGGTTCTGTCCTCATCACAGATCTGTGTTTGCAGCTGAGGTGAAGTTTGTAGCATCACGGTTCATGAGCTCTGTTGTCGCTGAGAGAGTGAGAGTGAACTGTACAAACAGGGCTACTTTCAAACCCTGGATATGTCTTTTAAAGAAGGAAAACATGGCTTATAGCTTTAAAAAACACCTTTTTTATCAGTTTTGTGTTCCCCAATTTCATGGCAGTGGTCCATATCTAACCTCGGGGGTTGCAGTGCTGATTTTGGACTTTATAGCATTTTTTATTTTTTATTTTTTACTTTTTACATTGAATGAACTATACATTTTTCTAAAAGATGGTAAGACCTCATAAGGCGCACCATAGCTTGCTAGGTAGTACACTGTTTCCTTTTTTGCTCACAGGTTTTTAGCATTTGGCGTTTTTAAGTAGAGAGGAAGTGATAGAACTTTACAAACAACTCAAAAGTATTAGAAAGGCTTTGATTGTCCTCACGCAATTCTTTGTGTGGAGAAAACTCCATGAGTATTTAAAAAAAAGAAGCATTTTCATAATTGTTTTGTACTCGATGAGGGTGGGGGAATTTAAATGTTTCATGGGGGGGGGGGGGCAGTAGTGGATGAGAGGGTGAGAGGTAGGATTGCTGATGGGTGAGGAGCGAAGAAGGCAGACAACAATAAAGTGAAATCTAGTGAAAAACATCGAGGAATCTTTAATGTCCTTCCCCTCCTCAGCATTTACCCAACCTCACTTTGACCTGGGCTGCAGCTCCCATAGTGCATCTCTCCTCTGTTTTTTGTCTTGAATGACAGGCAGGAAGTCCGATCATCTTTTTTTTCTCACCCCTTCTGGTTGTCGTGTTGGGTTAATCAGAATACACAGAGTGGCACTGGAAAGCTGATTCTCTCTCTGTTTTGGCTTAAAAATGTGCTCCACTGAAACGAGTGTTACAGAAACCAGACACAACAAGCAGAGGGATGTGAAAACCACAGAAATCCATGGCACAGGTTGTACTGGAGGCAGATTTCACACCTCCACCTGCCCCTGCGTCAGATGGGCTCTGAGCTGCTGGGCCGCACTGACGATCTTCCTCTGGTGCCCCAGTAGGTTCACCCCGAGGTTCTGGACGTCACTGAGGGAGAGAGCAGACCAACCGTGGAGTTTAGTTCAGCACTTCAGCTTGTTGTGAGTGCTATCTTATTCTCTGAAGGACCACAGTGATGGGTTTGTATGTGTCAGTCCAAACAAACCTGTGGTAGATCAGGCTTTCTACTGATGCCTTTTCCATGGTCAGAAATGAACATTAAAGCTCAGCATTTACTCAGTCAGAAAAGGTATAAAAATGATTGAGTATTAAATCACTTTCTAGACATTGAAGATACATGGAGGTGTTCGGCTGCCATGACAACCGCTTAAGAAAAAGCTGGAAAATAACCTTGAGCTTAGGTTCATAATATATTGACTATAAAGAAACAGTGTTTACCCTATATAAGTGCATATGAGTCCATGTTGCAAAGTAATATATTTTGAGACCTTTACACCAATAGCTTATGTAAACACATTTTCAAAGGAACCTGAAACTTGCTTTAAAGTTCGTTTTGAAGATGTGATATGTAAGAATGGTCAACGTGTCGAATACAAACTCCAAACTAGCTCAGTTAGCCTTGAAGTTAGCGGCCCTATGAGCTAACTGCCTGCACTGGGAGCTTGACGAACCGAGGGAGTGTTGGTGTTTACACCACTAGTACAGGAGCTTTGGACTGCGGAAAGACTGGGACGCTGGACTGGGACTGAACATGAAGGCCAGTTTGACAACAGGGAATACAGCACCAACTTAATTCACAGTCGCTCCGACAAGCAATCTGTTGCAAGCGGTTGCTTCAGGCTTGGACAGGAAAGGTGTTAATTGGGAGAGGACAGAGGGGGGTCAGATATCAGTCATACCTCTGAAGGTGTGGGGTTACAATCATTATCTAATGAGGGAAATGTGAATACAGCATCGAAGATGGAGCGTAGTTTGTTTCCATGAAATCTGCTCAATGGCGCCTAAAGCCAAATAAGTTAAACTTCCTGGGTGTAAAATTACCCGGACCAGCTTTTGCACTGTGCAGCACTGTGTGGCACTGGAGACACCTGCCAAGTGGCTAACTTTCTGTTTAGCTCTCCACTTACCTGAATTGGAATAAAACAATTGAATAGTGCGGCTCTTCTAGACTTTTCAAATATATTGAGACCAAACAGAATAATTTCTGATAGTGAAAAAAGTCATTTCGCTGGGGTTGGGATGCTTAAGAAAATATATCCAGCATTTTGCTGTCGCTTCTTTTACAATGAAAGCTAATGAGAAAAAAAAAATGTTTTAGCCAGTGTGCATCATGTGATGTTTTAATTACACTGTTTGGGCACTTGGGGGGGCGTGGTCAAAATTATTTCTTCACATTCTGTTGGTAATGTTTGTTCATTTTTTAATGTTTTAAACAAAACTTTTTAGGTGTGTCCCAATCCGATCTGCAGGATCAGGATCGGGGCCAATATGGGCATTTTTCCCCTGATCAGCATCAGCAATTTTGAACGTTAACCCAGAGCACAATTTGTGGCAGAACTCAGACGCGCGCATAATGTTACTCGGGCAAACCTGTGGATAAAATGTCTGCAGCGTGGAAATAATTTAAATTAGAAAGCGAAAGCAGTCCAACAGCGACATGTAACATCTGCAATAAGACCGTTTCGCGAGGGGGTAACAAAAGAGCTGCATTTAATACTACTCATTTGGTACAATAAAATGTTACAGAAATGAAATGAAACTCTTTCCTGGTTGCACCTTTTAGGAAACACTAACCAAGATTTAAACAGGGTTTAAAATGTGTTTCATTCATAAGTTGTGTAAAACAAACCTGGATGAAAACAAAAAAGGAAACTGTATAAAACTTTTTTTGTGCTTTGAAAAATGAACCGTCACATCAAAGATCTCCATGATTTTCAGTTACAGAAATAAATAAAAACATTTTTATTCACTTTAAATCAGATGTTACAGTAATAACCATCGATACTCACTCCATCGTGAGCGTGCTGACTCTGTCTAATGTGTCCAGTTGTGCCTGATCAAACTCATCCTGATATCTCTCCATCCTCAGCGCCTTCAGCCAATCACTGACTGTTGCCACTGACGATAAGTCTGTGGGGGTGGGACTGAGAAGTGGCTGAGAGCAGCTTCTGTAAAGAAGGAAATGTCAAAAATGAGAGCATGAGAACCAGTAAATACACCAGATTGTTCATCACCTGCTGCCTCTGATATGTTTTGCCAGAAGCTGCTGTCTCACCGAGATGGCTCTGCCTTGAGAGAGGCAGGGTGCCTGATGAGCCGATCCAAAGAGGACAGGAGGGAGTCGAAGGCTGGCCGGTCCCCTCGATCAGCCTGCCAGCACTGAAGCATCATGGAGTGGAGGGCAGCGGGACAGTTGTGTGGAGCAGGGAGGCGATACTGGTCTGCTACGGCCTTCATCACCTGCAGTGAGAGCAGGCGAGACATTAGAGATAATAAGTAGGTCGGCTAGTCTGAGGAGTCTTGTGTAAGTGCCTTACGTAAAAGGTCACAAGCCACTAAGGGAACGTAAGAGTGGCTACGAAATTATGTAAATTTTAGCTGCCTGACATTTCGCCACAGTTGAAATGAGTCTGCTAAATAAAGACGAGGGGAAGAGTGATTAAGCAAATGTATTTAAGGAGTTGTCGACAATTTTTGGCACCCTCCCTCAGCTGTCCGTGTTCTGAAGGAATAACATTTAACATTTCTGCATTAAAATGTCTTGCTGTTGTGTTGTTCTTATTGTTTTGCTTTAGAGACCTACAGCGGCAGAGTAATCATTTAAGACCATACACTTTTAATACACTAGATTTCTGAAGAAAATATTTGATACTTTTTTACCTTTGATGATATCGGGATCGTGGCTACATTCCAGAATAAGCCTTTACTTGTAAAACATGAGCTATTTACATGATCCACATCTGAAAATAGCCAAGAGGAACGTGCTCACCTCTAAAAGACTAATATTTTTATCCAAATGGCAATAAGTTTTACATTTGTAATATTTCCACTTGGTCAGAAAATTGTATTCCTTCATTTCCTATTTGGGCTTTGAACACTATCCCCCTTTTAAAGTTTCAAACACATACAATTTGATTAGAACTTTCCGATAATCACACGTTGGATCAACTTGACTATGTTTGTTTGCTTCTCCATAACTACAGGGCTACCTGCTTGAAGACATGCCTCTAACTGATGGCACGTTTGTCTCCAGTCATTGATGTCACTGTTGCACTGTGCCAGATACCAGCCACTTATTTGTCATCATGGGTTTGTAGGCTGTGGTGACCTTTTTGCTTGGCATTGGGATATTCATTATTTCTTAAAACACGGAGACAGGATGATGAAATGGATCTAGAAGAGGAAGAGGAAACTATCCCTCGTCACCGAATGACCATGAATGTCACCACGACCTGCTTGGAGGCAATTTGGTGCATTTTTACTCAACTCTGGTGATTGTCTACCTTGAGCACAACTCAGCCCAGTTAAAGGGGCTCTTTGTAGCAATTTGTTGCAAATTAACCTGTATAATTCACATATTGGTCTAATGCGAGTGGACTGCAATGTGACACGAAAATGGAGACCTTCCCCGTCTCTCTCTCAGTTGTCTATATAAGCCTGTGGACAGTTTAAGTTGTTTAAAACTGCTGGACTGTGGATTTCTTTGTGAAGGACTCGAGTCAGATGATATGACCTCATGCACATTCTCAAGTTCCTCATCTCAGTGCCTGAAATACATAAACATAAACTAACAACCAGATTTCAGCACAACACAGAAGTTCCACACAGCCTCTTTAAACTGGTCATAGACATGCAAATCATGAAGCCTGCTTTGACTCAGCGTGGCCATAAGTTTCAATGGAAAAGCCCTAGATAGCTGCTATCAAACAAACATTTAATACATATAGTACAACAATAACACTACACAGAATAATTTTAATAGAAAAAAAATACTTCTTAAATCTTGCTTCCAAAATTGTAGCTGTAGTGATATAAAAATGCAGGACTATTTTCATTATGTGCCGAGCATCTTCATTCAACAGCTGACAGAAAATTAAGGGATTGAAAGACGGGTATCAACATGCAATAAAGGTGTCTGGCGGTATGCAAACACGGGACATTGTGGTTTATGGTCAGGCATTAAGCCCCTGGGCACCATTGCTCTCAGGACCTATACTTTTAATGGCTTATCATTACACTGTTACACAGCTAACCTGGAGGATTAGAGTGCATTTACATTAATAATGGATCTTGACTTCCTGTGCTCAGGCGACATTCTGCTACATACTCACTTCCTGATTGCTCATGTCCCAGTATGGACGCTCTCCATATGACATCACCTCCCACATAAGTATGCCGAAGCTCCAGACATCACTGGCAGAGCTGAACTTGCGATGCTGAAAGGCTTCTGGTGCGGTCCACCTCACAGGAATCTTGCTGCCCTGATGGAGGAAGATGGTGAATCAGTGTAATGATACAAAATTAGAAGTGTGTAAAAACCACAGAGGCCCAGTTTATCAATACGTACCAGTGAGGCAGTGTATGTAGGTATGTTGTGGTCCAGGCCCCTCATGAGTCGGGATAGGCCAAAGTCGGACACTTTGCAGACCAGGTTGGAGTTGACCAACACGTTCCTAGCTGCCAGGTCCCTGTGGACAAAGTTTCTCTCAGCGAGGTAACGCATCCCTGCTCCAATTCCTCTAAGCATCCCAACCAGCTGGAGCACGCTGAACTGGCCCTCGTTCTCCTGAAAGAAGGAGGAGTGTAAGAAACAGGAAAGGAGGAGATTCTTTTGTTTATAGTGACATGAAACATGTCTGAAGTCACTATTAACAGTGTGTCTTTGTCTCACCCTGAGGAAGGCATCTAGAGGCCCGTTCTCCATGAACTCAGTGATGATCCTCTCTGGAGGGGTACGAGTGATCACGCCCTCCAACTTGAGTACGTTGGGGTGGTCAAACTGTCCCAGGACGCCTGCCTCACTGAGAAACATCCCCCTCTCTCTGTCGGACGCCCCCCAGCGCAGAGTCTTCACCGCTACCAGCACCTCCCTGCGACCCATTGGACGGTAGCGGCCCCGGGAGACCTCCCCAAACTGGGCTGGAGTAGAGAGGAGGTGGATCAGATAACACTGTGTTGATAGGTATCACGATAAGATTTAAAAGAAACGAGAATGTCAGACCTACCTGCACCAATCACCTCCTCGATCTTGAGATGAGTGGGATCTATTTCACGCGCAAACTCTTTGACAGCTTCACTGGGGTCCTCATAAGTGGATGGGTCCACATAATACTTAACACCACCTGAAATTTAAAGGCAATCTTAAGAACTAAGTCCTGACTTTCATCCTCTTACTTCCAACATTTTAACACATTTATGACCATGAGACTGGGCTGAGAATGATCTTGTAAAGCACAGCAGAGACAAATTACAAATATAGAGATGCAGTACTGTTGAAGTTTAATTTAATTGTGTCACCTTCATTCAGACACACGTTGAGCAACTGCCTACTTTTTTAAGTGAAATAAAACCCCGAAACCTAATAATGTTTCTGTGGAGACGAAAACAACTTTACATCTATATACAAATTCAATTAAATGAAACAAATGAAAACAAAACTTTGTTCGTCTCAGATCTCAATTATGCACTCTGTCTATAATATGTTGCCCTTTTGCACAAAGCAAATTTCTCACTTAAAAATAAATAATTAATTTGACTTAATTGAATTTTAATCAAATTAGACTAAATGAACAACACAAATACTCACCTCGGTTACTGATGTACCTCTGGAGTCTGTCGCTGTACGGACTCTCCCTCCTCTTACTGTCAAGTGGAAGCAAACGAAATATGTGAATTTGAAAAAAAGAAATCAGATCATATGTCTGACTGCGTGAACAGATCTTCAACTTACCTTCGAAACACCACCACAACCACAATCGCTGCCACCACCAGGAGAAATGCTGCTCCACCCATCACCGACCCAACCAGCAGAGGAAGTCGGTTCTGGATCTGATGTGAATGTTCCTCTGTAGGGGAGACAGTGAGGAAACATCAGCCGTTTAAACTAAACAGTGCTGTAACTGTTTAGATTTCTCATGAGTGCATTTTTTTTCCACTAACAGTAGAATATGGATTAAATGCTCAGCTCCACAATGGCCACAGTTAAAAATGTTACTTTAAACCTCTTCTCTTGCAAGATAATCCTTTAAGGACCCATGGGAAGCAGAATTGACATTGAGTATATCACTCTGATGAAATCAAGTACTTGGACTAAAGTAAAAACCACTTTAGAGAGCATCCTTGAAAAAGAAAGAGTTAGTTCGGATGTACATAAAAAGGTGGGAAACCTCAGTTCTTCTTCAAAACCATTTGAAACCAATTGAGTCGTCTGTACAAAAGCTACTTTTATTTCAACCTTCTAAAGTCTATGTCAGGTTCTACTTCTGTAGTATACAATATATCTCAAGGAAGTAGTTACTATTATAAAGTCCACTGTTGTGTTTTGATTGCAGTGATGCACTTTGTCTGCAGTGGATTTCACTGCTAATAAAGTAAAACCAGTGTTGTACCCAGGGGCAGCGTGGTGAAGTAGATGGTGTTGCTGTAGGGTCCGAAGCCACGTTCATTTCGAGCTCTGATCTGAAAGGCATAGATGGATCCGGGAAGCAGAGAGTTGACGGTCACCGTGTTGGTCTCACTGTACACACTCGCTGCGCTGTCGACGTCTGAACCCTGAAGGACGCAGAAAAAGGACATTTTTGTGGTGATGTTTGTTATGAGTCAGTTTGGGTGATTGTGCAGCACGTGTGTGATTATTCACCGAGTCTACCTTGTCATAGTATCTAAGCTGGTACTCCAGGATGTCTCCGTTGGGCCGGTCCGGCTGAGGCCATGAGAGAGTGATGGAGTCTGGGGCCCGGCTCAGCTGGTGCATCATGGGAACTGTACTGGGAACTGTGGGAGACAACCGGTAGAGCAAGTAATGTTCAGACAGTCTCATTTTAATACTGATGTCTCTATCTGACCTACATAAGCAAATGAGACCATCAGCGGGAAGAAAAGCTATTTCTGAATAGTAATTATAGTTTGTCTTAATGCCTGTCTGCCGGTCAGATTCAAAGTTATCTGGGTTGGTTGGTTGTAAAATTATTTTTGTGCTGAGGATGAATTGAGTAGTAAAAAAAATGTAAGCTTCAAGTAAAATTACTTGTAATGCAAAAAAAACTGCTCCCTAAATGTGAATGGCGCATTTTACTACTGTAAATGTTTGAGCTCTTTTTACTCAATTTCCTTAATATACTATTGGCAGTGATGGAATGTAACTATGTACCTTTACTAGTACTGCACTTAAGTACATTTTGGAGGCACATATTGTACTTTGACTCCACTACAATAGTTGATAACTTTAGTGACTAGTTACATTGCAGATTACATGCTGCATCAAATCCAGAGTAGCACATTTAAAGTAAATGTATTGTTCGACGCTTGTGTATGTCACAATGTAACAATGCTTACATGTATTGTCCCTGTCAAAAAACAGATAAAAACTAAAATAAATTATTGGAGAGGCTACTTAATCTACTTAATCCAAATTCTTTTATTTATCTTATAAAGTAAGACAATCTTCTCAACCCACGTAGGAACACACATCCTACAGTTTAGGATGGGGTGAAAAGTACAATATTTGCCACTGAGCCATGTCGTGGAATGGAAGTATAACATTTAACATAAAAAAGAAATACTCATGCAAAAGTGCCTCAAAATGTGTATTAAATGTTCTTAATTACTTCCACCAGTGGAGACAGCCGTATCAGTATGAGCCGGACTGAAGTGAGTGGCTGATTGATTAACCTCCCTCTAGAAAGCCCCTTTGTCCCACAACAATAAAACAGAAAAGTAGTGCTGAAGTGATGGTGAACACAAGGGGGCAGTGTTATAGAATATTTAGTAGAGCATGAAAGTGGAAGAGGCGTTTTTATGGAGCACGAAGCGGGATCTAGTTACAGTCACTGTGCTGGCTGGCCAGACCCGTTAAAGGGAACTTTCCGGCATTCCGTTCATTTAATCAATAACCGCTAAGAGCAGACACAAGAAGGTTTCAGATTATTGAAGTTCATGAAGTGAGTTCTGATCAGTCTTGATCAGTTTCTTGGAAAATTGTATAATGGTGTACTTTGTCTGCACAACACCCCCCTCTCCCTTCTCCTCTCCCCACTCGTCTACTTTCATCTCTCGTTTGGTCTTTCTTTTTGTCTTCCCATCTCTCATTTGTCCCTTTATTTCTCCACAGTGACCATAATGGGATGTGACAGGATATTGTAACCTCGAGCAACCTCCTGTCCAGAGAGCGGGAGGAGAAAAGATGGAGGAGAGAGGGAGACAGAGAGAAAGGGAGAGCGGGAAAAAGAGGGGGCGAGAAACCCCAGACATACAACACACAAACACAAAAACACACACACACACACACACACACACACACACACACACACACACACACACACACACACACACACACACACACACACACACACACACACACAGTCCACACAAACATCATCAGAGCATCTCTTCTCTTTCATCTCGTTCCTTTCATCCTCTCTGTCCCATGCTCACCTGACTGGCTCGTGGTGAAATTGATGCTTGTGTATCGGGCTGGAAAAGGACTCAGAGCTGACACCTCATTCATGGCCTGCACCTGTCAATAAGAAGAACACACAGACGTGACATTTGAAGCCTTTTTCTATTAACTTCTATGACATGCTTGCGCATTTGAGAAACAAAGCATGACACTTGCAGCTGTGGCGTTCAATCAACAAACACCGGTAAAGGGGAAGTAGCTGCCTATTATGAATAAGGAATGAGCCATGATTTAGTTGAGCTACCAGGAGCTAAATAATAAATGCTACTGTGTATTTGCTGATGTGGACCTCATGGAATTATGTGGCCCAGAGGACCCGCCTCCTCTGTGAGATGTTTCATCATTCATAAAAATCTCTTAAAAATAACTTCCAACTGGCAGAATCACTACCAACTCGCTGAAAAAGTTTAGATTATTTACAAGGTGATAATGGAGAGAGGTTTTTGTGCCAACAAGAGAGTTTTCCACAGTACCTGTATGAGGTAAGTGACTCTGGTCAGCAGGTTGTTGAGGGTGACCTTGGTTAGTTTCAGGTTCGTCTGGGAGGGGCTGAAGGTGACGCCCTCCCCGCACCAGGAGCACGATGCCGGGTTGGTGATGACCGCAGAGGGGCAGATGCGACACACCACTCCGTACCACACTTCGCTGCGGCCTCCCATGTCCACTGGAGGGCGCCACCTCAAGGAAACTCCGCCATCGCCGCTTTCATACTCCCAAGTCAGAGAGACCGGAGCCGAGGGAGGAGCTGTAGAGAAAACAGCGAGATAGAAAGAACGGGAGGGGTGTGACATACATAATGTAAGAGGGAGACACTTTGACGAAAGCATCTGCTGAAAAGTTTAAGATATGAAAGAAGCTTCATGCTGGCAAACACATTTAGACATGTGAAGTAATGGAAGGAAAGCTTGGCGGTGACACAATTTAAGCTAAGTGAGCAGAGAAACTAAATACTTAACAGTTCTTTTCTGCTGCTGCAATTAAATGTCCATTATATTGTGCTAAAACAGGATGATTTCTGGTCAGTGACTCGATCTCCGTTCTCACAGTCTGAGTAAATGACAAATGGCCAGAGAGGCCCCTTGAACGCCTCCCAGAGAGCCTGGCGTAAACAAACAAACCAACAAAGCTCACTTGTGCAGGCAGACGAGTTGGCATCATTGGCTGACCGATAAAAGCTGCTGCGACATTCACACACACTCGATCCCTCCTGGCTGGTTCGGCTGTTGGAGGGACACACTAAGCAGGGAACAGAGCCTGAGACGGACTTGAAGTAGCCCACTGGACAAGCTGCAGAGAGGGACAAAAAGATGACAGAACATGAAGATAGAAATTCATCAGTGTTCATTTCTGCTGTGCCACGTAGGACTCTGCAGCGTTTCAAGGCTATATGACACTATCTCTTTTCATCCAGGCAGAGAGAGCCAGTCTGAAATGAGACTCAGACGGAACACTGAAAAATGTGGAGGCAAAATGAAGATTTGGCATCACATTTACCTGAAGCTTCAGTATTTATTTTAACACTGAAACAATGGAGAAGAAGGAAATTGAGGTTTACTTAAGTCACTAAAGTAAAATTCAATCTAAAATTACAAGGGACTCTTTTTGCAACTGAAACAAATTAAAAAAGTGAAGTATCAGTATCAGCACGAGAGCTCGACAGTTACATTTTTACCTTGGAAATGGTGGTTGACACTTACGCATTTCTTCTGAATTTCTTTAACCATATCATCTGGTCCTCATTAGCAGATGGCGTTTGTTCAGTTGTCATGGAAGTGAACGTGTGGATAATGGAAAGTTTGAGGATCTACAGTTTCCTGACAGCCTGATCTTAAGCTCGAGAACAAGTGAGTAAGTGGACCTTGAGATTGTGTTTTCATCTATTATGATGATTTTAATATCCCAAATAAATGGTGTGTAAAGAAGAAAAGAGAGAGTATAAAAGAGCAGTAAAATACATTCAGGGTCGTTAGGAGAGCAAAAATGTATTTTATAGTAAAGTTCCACACAAAATACCTTTCAAATCTCAGCTGAGCAGAGGAACGTCTGTGACCTAGCAGTAACTTATGAAATACACAGCGTATGTGCATCTAATTTGTTCATTTTTATTGTTTTGGTCTTTTGAGAGGACAAAGTCAAACACCAGAAACTATTTTGGGGTAAAGCATCAATTTCAGCTCGGCTTGTGGTTCCCTCTGAGTCAAAAGTTCATCTGAGACATGGCAGGCTGTTGTTTGTTGTCGGCTTTGTCCTGCACAGTCATTTACTTGTGTTTACAGAGGAAGTGGCCTGCGCTAGCAGAGTGCAGCAAAACCATCAGTCACACACACACAGTTCAAAATGTCAGAAAATGGTCACATTGACCCTATATCAATGTTTCAGAGGAATAGTTTGACATTTTGGGAAATAGATTTATTTGCCTTCTTGCAGGCAGTGAGATTAGAAGATCTGTATTACTCTTGTGCTGTACCGTAAATTTGGAGCTGGAGGCAAACTGAGCTAGCATAGGTACTATGTGTCATATTTCTACTTTGGTTAATGAACAAACTAAACTAACTAGCTAATAAGTAGGGCTGCGCGATATATCGTTTGAGCATCGTCATCGCGATGTACGTGTGCGCAATAGTCACACTGCAGGGCCTGCCATGTAGGAGGCAAATGAACTCATCTAATTTCAAGGGTACCTGACACACACTGTGCATGCACAGCGATCCACCAATCACATTAGTTCCTATTCAGTGTGCCGAATCAGACTGCCCCTGCACATGGAGCGAGTCGCTGGTAACAACATTGAAAAATTAGCAACAACGAGAACATTTTCGAAAACAAAGACTTGGTGCCAAAAAGAAAAGCAACTACAGTTACCCGGAATTATTTCGGCTACAAGAAGGATGATATTGACAGGTGTTCTGTGTCAACAGTGCTTCAGTGTCCACTCTCTTCTGAGCTTTCAACTGCTTTATCAGCAAATGGAGCTGACTTGGACAAAGGATGTGTTAATAGCGCCAAACAAAATGTAAGTGGAACTTTGAGTTTCGTTGAAGCATTCCTGAGCTAAGAAATCCTGTTTTTAGGCATTGTGACTATGCAGGTTTTTTAAGATGATCCAACCGGTTTTAAATATTGATTCAGCTCAAAGCAAAAGTTGGTGGAGAGTTTGCGGTGAGCTAATATACCCAGCTGCTGGCCTTAGCTTTACATTTAATTTTGTCAGCCCGCAAGGGAAACTTTAGTCCTCAACTTTTTCTTTTCACAGAATTTAAATGTTCACTGTGCGGCAACAAAACGTGTAAGTACTCCCTAATGAGGCAGGGAATGGAGCAGAGACCCGTAAAGTGATCTTAGTGATATTACAATACCTTAATAATGAATGTGCGATTATCCTAAAATCAGGTAGAAATCAAGGGATGCATATATTTCTCTCTCTCGCTCTCCCTCTCACACACATTGAAAATATCATTTGAAACTGCAGGCCGTCATCCTGTTTTACGGTGGAAAATCTGTGAAATGTGCCAATTGTTAATGTCAACAGCAGGACAGCAGAGCAGCGAGGTCAAAGTGACACACTTCACTCCATGCTGCTGCACGCCAGAACCTCGAGTGCTCATCCCGAGCAGGACTATGAGAACATTGAGAGGACCGCCTCCGGGTTGGTCTGCTGCCATTTTCACACTGTGTGTGTGTGTCTCTCAACGCCTAAAGTAGTGTCAACTAAAGGTTGCATCTTCAAAAAGAGGTCTTTCTGTCTTTAGGCTAAATCCAAAGTGTGTGCATATTCTGATACGGTGAGGCTCTCTTGTAACTCTGAGTGTGTAAAGAGCACACCTGATAACATCTGGCCCTGCAGTTTAAAAGAAGGATCCCCTCATATGTTTTTAAACAGAGTAAACACAACCTCAGAGTAGGGGGATGAGGGAGGGAGGGTGTGTGTGTGTGTGTGTGTGTGTGTGTGTGTGTGTGTGTGTGTGTGTGTGTGCTCTTTATGGTCAGTGGGAGTGAACCCCTCACCTTATTTATATAACCTTGTCAGGAACATGTGACGTATCTCAAATCTTACATGCTGTGTATGTGTGCGTGGATGCGCATGTGTATACTGGACGGCGTTGCGGCACCATGGGAGTGGAAGATAAGAATGTAAGAAGTGAAAGAATAAACAGATAAAAGGCTTTCTGTGTTCTCACTTGTCACGGAGAGCCAACTTTGCTTTCAAACAGGTGTGAAGAGGGAAAAAAATGGAGGTAAGAGAGAAGTAAAAGGATGTCGAGAGATCGCAGAGGGAGAATACGCTCGAATAGAAAGGGGGAAGAAGTGAACATGGAGACGGATGGCCCGAGACAGTTGTAAGGATGAGGGCAGGGTGGGTAAAAAAACGAGGAAGCAGAGGACGAAAGAGAGGAGAGAAATATGCTGCTTCCTTTATCTTTTATGTCCCGGCTGCACATTACCAGACGTGTTCTCTTACAGCTCTGACACAAAACATGACTTTGCTACAAAGCCTCTCATCGCCATTACGAGCTCCGGAGACAACTCAACTGTGCCGTGCCTTCCCCTCCCTCCCTCCTCCTCCTCTCATCCTCAACCACCTTATTACAGCAGCCAATGAGAATGCAGGCCCTCTGCCCTCTCGCTTGATCTGCAACCCCCTCCCCCCGGCGACATCCATCCACCCATATTTCACTCATCTCCCAGCTATAAAGTGGACGGTTGGCCGTGAACAGACACACATGTCTTTGCATCAGTGTGCTTGAAGAAGTAAGGAGGGATGAAGGAGGAGAAGTGGAGATAAGAGGAAAAACTTACAAACAGATGTGGATATTGTGGTGTACTTCAGGAAATACATATTTAAATGCAATTCTAACATTTTCAAATGTCTTATTTTCTTGTTAAATATCTTCTTGATAATGTATTTCTTAATACATGTATATGTCTCTGTAAAGAGCAGTAGTGCAAATAAGAGTAGAAGTGATTACTTGATTAAGAAGCTGACTATAGTCACACAATTAGTCTGTAACTGGAAAAAATAAATTCTACTTAAAAAATAAGTGAGAGACAAAAACAATAAACATAAATCATTAAGTAAAAATATCTGCAAGTGGAACAAGTTTAATATGTCTATAAACAAATCACATTTATCTCACTGAAATGCTGTCTTATAAGAAATATGTTTGGTAAGATTTTGAGCTTTGAACTCCCAGCTTCTCAAATTTGAGTTTATTTTCAATTTTTTCTCTGTTTTTATATCAACGTGAACTAAATATCTTTGGGTCTTTGGGCTGTTGGTCCAAAGAATTGCATTTTCACTTCTTTTAAATTGAAAATGAATCGACTAAACGATGAACTGTTTAATATAATAAAAAACGAATTATTCTTGTAATGACACATTGTAGCTCTGCTCAAATTGTAAAAAAAAAACCACACGTGTAAAACCAATTAATACAAGGTTTTTCTTGCTTTAAGTAAAAAAAACAAAAACAAAAAACAAAGAAGTGAAAATTATCCCCAACAAAAGTCAATTTATCTCACTGAAATGTTTCTATATGACTGTGTCTTATTTTAGTTCCAACTTCTCAAATTTGATGTAATCAGATGTTGTGTTATTTTGTCATGTGCCAAAATAATATATCAAGAAATCAGATTTCCCAGTTTAAAGGGGATGTATGTTTTGAGAAGAAATCGAAACTAAATGGAAATTTGAGAATTTCTAATATTAATTAAGTAATAACACAAACTCAGAAATACATATTATATATCAGATAGATAGATAGAATATAATTGAAAGCTACATTTAATTTCAAAAGGGCTAAACAGAAACAGAAATAAAGACATCATCAGTGAGTAATATGAAGTTAACATAATATGTTGGTATGTAGATCGCTGACCCACTTTCTTTCCTTTCTCTTCCTCTCCCTGTTTCATGCACTCATTCCCTCTTTTGGCTCCCAGCATAATCTCTCTCTCTCTCTCTTTTTCTCTCTCAGAAACGCACAAAAACAAACACACTCACACACACACACACAAACACACACACACGCACCAAAACACACACATAAGCTCAGTCACAGATGCGACCACACAACAGGAGAGATGGGTACACAGGGTTCCAACTGTAAATGCCTTCCTCTCTTTCTCTCTCTCCGTCTCTCCATCCGTTATTTTCTCTACGTTAAAGCACTGAATCATATTCACTTTAATATTCACTCCATTTCCATACATGCTCCAACAACACACAGCCTTAAGTAAAAGCATGTAATCCTTTGTCGGCTTTTCTCATACAAATAAGCAGCTTTGGACGGACCATAAATTACTCTGTAGCAAGAAATGGAAGGCGGGCTTTATTTAAACATAATAATTCTCTCTTCTGCAGTTTTTGAACTAAACTGTTGCACAATATTAAATTACACAGCAAGTTTTAAACACACCTTACTTAGCCCACAAATACTGCGAGTCCCCATCAGTCATATGAGGCAGCTTTTTGGCCATCAAAGTCTTGGTAAGGCTAATGTGGGCAAAAATTACATCTCCACTTACAATAACAAGATTGCATAATGCAAATTGTTCTCAGTGTAAATGGAGCTGTAATTTCATGTGATTATATAGTCTGTTTGCTTGACTATACCTCATTAAACCTTAAACAATTTGCAATTGCAGACTTTTTTTTTTCTCCTTTATTTGCTTTATTTGTCTGGCTGCTCAATGGGTTTTGATGAGCACATAATTCACCTTTTCATTAGAAAAAAAAAGATTGAATGAATTAATTAAAATGTTCGATTGTTAGGACATGATGGGTAGTTTTCATTTAGCAGATAAAAAAAAAAAATTGTTACATCCACAAATTAGAGGCGAGTCTGCAATAACACATTTTCTGGCCAATTGGATGCACTGAAAGAAAAGGTTATGAACACAACACTGATCATGACCTATTATGCTTTATTGTTTTTGTGCTCTCCTCAGGTGTGTTTAATAGGTTGTCGTGCAAGTCAAAAGTAGTCTCACTCCCCTTTAATTCTCTGACTTCTTGGCATCACACTACATCAAGGAGTCACACACATCCAGCAACCAGTTAGGCACATAAAAAATAATTTAGGACAGCTACTCTGTCATTGGTAGTGGTACTGGCTCTGGCGTGCATTAAAGCATGTAAACCTTTTCTAGAAGTAACCTAAAATAAAATGAACATAATGTCTCCTTTGAGTTCATGTTATTGGCTAGTTAGTAAAACAACTTGTTTATTTACACATCCAGCTGTCACAGCGAAGCATTATTATTATTTGAAATTGTGTTTCCTGGTGAATACAAGTCGAATCAATCTCTTTAGCTTTGTTTTTTGGCCTCCTGGGGGAAAGATACCATTCTGTTGCTGCAACATCCACCACTACATTCTCAAGCTCGTCTCTAACCATGTCCGACAGCTGTTTGGTGCTGACAAGGTAAAGAACAATGATTCCTTGGAGCTTTTTCACTGAACATGATGCCGCGAGCGCTGTGACAGTCATTCAAAAGAGTAAAGTTGTTGAGGCAAAAAGAAAAAACATGAATTGAAAGGAAACAAGTATTTCTCCGCAGGATCAATATTCTGAAACATATCATAAAGCTAAAACAAGCTGGATTTAAAAAACAGTCAATAGTCATGTGATCATTGCACTACTTGCTCTGATGATCCGACACGCTCAATAAATTTGACGACACAGACTAACGATGTGATGTACTTGTGTGTGTTCAGCTTAATTTGTCACCATCACCTGTCCAGCCCACAGTCAATACAGCTGCACGTATATCTCATCGATCTTTCGCTCAACTGTTTTGTGCCTAAAGCTCAACCTCTAATAATAGACTGGAAAAGCAACTGAATGTCAACAAGTGCCAATGAGCTTCCAGTTGACATATTATGGTTGTGGTAAAAAGCACATCTGGAAAGAAACGTGAAAACGACCCGCCCTGCTGTCTGCTCTGAGGAAGATATCCACGCTTTCCGGTGAAAAATGTCTTTTTAGGGACCAGAGTTCAGTCACCCATCCCCATCAAAACAATATCACACTTTAAAATTCCTCCCCTGGCCAAACACGCCTGTGGGAAACAACTACCACAACATGCTTCAGGATAGTTCATGGACGTGCTCGTGCTAAGAGTGAGCGCTGTGGGCGACAAATCAGGACAATCTGACATGTTGAATATTTCACTGTCAGTTGGCGTGCCACGGAAAACTCAGATCCAAATGAACTCAAAGGCCATTTGAACATTCGGTGCTAATCCTTGTCCCAAATCCTCGACAGTGGCTTATATATATGAGAGGCATCCAAATAGAAAAAGGAGCTTGTCTGATGACGTGCAACCAGCTTGGACCGAATCGAGTAGCCCAATACTAAAGGAATGTTTCATGTTTGACTGAACAGGTGTAATCGTGTCTCATGCTCAGTTGTGTTTCCGCCTGTTCCTCTCTGCCTCTCCATCTCCCTCGTGGGATTCAAATGTCAAAGGAGGAAACTGTCTGTCTGTTGTTTGGTAGCACAGTAAACCAACAGCAGACGGCTGCTGCTCGTTGTCCCTCTCTGTGCTTTTATCTCAAACTCTGCTTTGAATGTCACATATAGTCATGCAGAAGCCAGATGTGAATCTTTAAACTTGCTCTTGATAAACAGCTTTGTGAATAATTGAGGAATGATCTTTGAATGTCTCTCTGCCAAGACGCCGGCTGTGATTTTGTGAGTGTTTGATGCTTCAGTTTAATTTATCATCAGTCCAAATGGCGGAGTGTTGTTTGGGTGAGTCTGAGTTATCAGAATAATCAGGCGTCGCAGATGTAGAACATTAACAGGCGACTATAAAGTTTTCACAGTAGTTACTCTTGAGTGTGTCATTT
>CAEMYA010000130.1:5486166-5519499 GCA_903131615.1 Diplodus sargus
CTTGACTCGCTTATACACACACAACACACACACACACACACACACAAATGTGGCAGTGGCCATCATGGTTTGCACATTCCCATCACACGGGAGGCCCTTATTAATCAAACATCATGTACGATTATGGCCCAGCACTGGAGGCTAGACTGGGGTGATAATGACAGAACGTAAAGCTAAAGTTTAGTGTAAGGTGAGATAAAAGGCTCAGAGTGTGAGTGTGTGTGTCTGTGTGTGTGTGTGTGTAAGTGTGCTTGCCAGATGTTGGTTAGAGACTACTGTATTTACATCTGGTGCTCTTCGAGCTGCCAGCATGTAATAATCTGGTCGTAAATGGCTCAATTGTTTGCCAAAACTGGCATGTGTACATGTAGCGTTAAGACAATTTTATGTCATGCACTGTATCGTACTCTAAAGTCATATATCAGATGTTTGGCACATACAGCGGAAACCTTGTACTGTATTCGCTCATTGTATGATTATCACATCCTTTATTCCCCCCTTTTTCTTCATTTCTCTGGCAGCGTGCCATCTGATTGATATTTGTATATTCATTTAATGAATATGTAGTAATGAAACAGATGCAGATGTGATATGAGACTTTATATCATCTCAGATTTGGGATATTGTTACATTGTGCTAAGGCGTAAGTGTTGTCTTCCCTGGTTTTAAAAGGAGTGGTTAGACTTGTTCTATAAACTGTCTTTACCCACTTCATCCTAGAATTTATAAAGAAATCAAAATATTATTCTAAGGTCATATCGCCTAGGTCTAAATCCCACTGCGACGAATGCCTGACCCGCCCTACTCTGCCTCTGATTGGTTAGTAGTTGTTGCCTTTAAGTTGCCTTTGTTGGTTCTGTTGGGTTGGGTTTAGGCCTGAGGCGTGACCACTGGTAATGGTTAAAGTAGGGCGGGTCAGGCCTTTGCAATGGTAGGATTCATAAACTCAGCCAGCATGGCTATTTACTGAACGGTTCCAAAAATAAAGCACAAACGTTTGTAATGCTTTTTTGTAATTACTGTACAAATTCAGCACTGTGCAATTCAAATACACTGTAATACAGCACAGTGCTGAATATAAAGTACAGCTTACTGTAGGTCTTTTTTTCCTCCAGTTTCCAGGTTCCAGTTCTTTTTATGTCTCCATCACCAGCAGGCCCCGACTGTTTCCTCTTATTTAAGTGGGCTACACGAGGTAGCCTGAGGAACTGTTGAGTGTTGCTGCTGCATCTCTTTGGTTTGTGCTTGGCAGTTTGTCTTAAGCTTTTTCATTGAGAGAAAATGACTCTCTTTTATTACTGTTAGATGACATGTTACCATGAGGCAAAGTCCCATGGGAGTAAATAACATAGAATTACAATAGTTTGGAATTGCTTTCCCATTTTTTTCATGTATGAAAGACCCAAAATGAAGAATGTAAGCCGACCGATTGATCATTATAAACCAAGGCTGCCAAAAGTAGTGCACGCGGGCTATGGTTGGCCGTCCAAAATGTTCAACTGGGCCTGCTAAAGTTATAAAAATGTAACTTTTTTCTCTAAAAGGTAGTCGTAATGTTTATGCCGTTTTATTTTCGTGAGGTAAATGTGCTCTTTGAATATATAGGACCCCTAATTATAAAAACATTTTAATGACCTGAACATGTCTGACCTTGACACTTTGCGCAGGAGGTCAGTCAATTAAGGGAACCTTTGAACGTAGCATTGTTTTGTTTCTAAGACCTACCATTAAGTTTGAATTTTTGCCTTCAGAGGGAAAAAACGTTTGCTGTAAATGAATTACTTAAACAGCTTTTGTATAGAAATGACTCTTCCCCAAGCTTTTTGATTCACATAAGCAGTTCCCATCCATATTGCCAATGTATGGAGTCTTAAAGAATAATATAGTTCTGTGCTGGCAGACTAATTGGCACAGGAACTTCCTCCACAGTAACAAGTACGCGTACGGCCCTCCACTTACTCACATGGTTTGACTGATTATCTCAAAGACGATGACAATGAAGACGATGTATGTGTGTAATTAGGAGCCATATTAGAACTGAGCCACAATCACTCACAGATGAATGATTTTAACTGACCCAGGAGTTGACCCTAGCACAGTCACGCAAGTCGACAAACATGTACTCACACATGTAACCCCCCCAACACACACACACACACACGCATATTTACACAGCTCAAGGCGATGTGACAACCTTAAATATAATGCAGCTCAAGTGCAGGAGATCTATAGTTCAATCACTGCAATCGTCTCACAGATGAAGACACACAGTAGAGCATGATAGAGAAAAAAATAACATTTTAGCCCTCACAGTTGCCTTACAGGCAGGGCGAGACCTTTCTCACTCTCAGGCTGTGTGCCACCAGCCAAAATCTCAACCAATCAATGTCAGATGCCAGACATTATGCGAGGTATAGCGCCAACCTTAACCCGTAACTACATATATGCATTTATGATCTTATTCCCGATCTTCAAGATGAGACTTTCTGGATAGTGTAACTGTCTGCAGCAAAAAATATCGGAGAAGATTTTGTGAGAGCCTGCTGTCTATATGAATCACTGAAATCGATGCAGCCTTGGAAAATGGGCCAGCTACTACAGCTGCCAGGATGATGTGTCCAAAATGTGCAAACATGGTGAGAAATGCATTGCATTTATCGTAATGGCTCTATTTTAAACAGACTTTAAGTGTTTGGACATGTGTGAGACGAATTCAGAGCAGAGTATAGAGGCAGAACGAATGTGTTTTTTGACAACCTAGCTCAGAAATTGATATATTATTTCTATGCTTTAAGTCAAGTCAATAAACAGTCTTTTTTTCCTAAATACATAGTGCATGAGAATGAATTAACTTAATAATTAGACAAGGGACCTTTTACCATACACACTTATCATTATTATTCATCATCTTTCCTCATCTCCAACAAAACTGCACCAAAACCGTATCTGGCTACTTTACTCATTGGCAATTTGTTGGATTATGTATTAATCAGTAAATTTTGTGCCAATGAACTTTTCACTGGTTATGAAACATTCTCAGTTTAATTCTGATGCTTCTTTACGACCTACATGAATGAGACCATCGGCAAAAAGACTGTCTGTTCCTATATAGTTATGACATTTATTGTTACTGTCTGTATCAGGGTCAGATTCAAATTTATCCAGGTCGTATAAGTCACAAAATAGCAGAGTAGAGGCATTAAGAAATCTAAAATAAAAATATTCAGATGAAGTAAAAGTACTTCAACAACCGTACACAAGAACTTAAGGACGGTACGTGAGTAAATGTCTTAACTGTTTTCTGTCACTGGCTGTTATAATCAGCCAGATCAAGATCTTTATGACAGGAGGCAGCTGGTGCTCATACCACCGCAGAATTAACAAATAATGAAAGTTAAGTTTAAATCATTTTGCAAGCAAAAAGGTCAGCAGAAATGTGACACTTTGCTCTTTCCCTTGTGTTTAACTACTGTACACCGGGTATCTTTGGGGTTTGGGTTGGACTCTGAATTCAACAATGGCTCCAGTAAAGGGTGATGAACATTTTTCACTATTTTCTGACATCTTAGTGACCAGATGATTAATACAAAAAATAATGAGCAAATCAATTATTAATAAATAAGCTTTAGTCGCAACCCTACACCAAGGACAACCATTAGCAACTTAATTCTTCCCAAACAAGACATTTCTGTTTTGTACTCTGTATGTGTGTTTAATCCCTCATTAGAGTTACGCCACAAAGCCCAACAAACAATGCGATCACTTTACACTTTAAACAAAACCACGTGTCACATGTGTGCAACACATTCCTTCGGCCTCCCAACATGACTGCTTTAACGCTCTAACAGCTGGATAACACATTGACAGCGAGCTCGCCGCTTACCCCCGTGTCTGGATAGGTGGTCCAGCCGAGCTCTGAGGTAGACTCCGTTGTGTCCAGCAGCATCACTGACAGGTGAGGAAGCAGAGACAAAGACAACGTATGAGAACACAGACAACAAGATGTGCAGATTGCTGGGTTTAAAGTCTCCTTCTGTCCAAAAAAATGTTTTTCTTCTTGCTCTTCTTGTTTGAAGAATTGAGGATTTTTTCAATGAGTGAGAAGGAGCAGATGTAATTTTAAATTAATCTTTTTAAACCACACATTATTCATCAAAGCACAGCACTTCATACACATATCAAAACATGTCAGCAGAGGATCTTTAAACTTGAACAGAAAGAGTGCAAAAAAAGAGAAGCGAGTGCGAAGCCGAATTTGTAATCATGAGAGTCTGTCAAGGCTGGACTCACACAGACTGCACGATTCTGTGATGCCGAGGATGAAACACTGATGCTGAAGTTGAGCTGAACTTTGTGAAGTAATAGCTTGAACAACAGAACAGTATTTTGATTCCTTTGTAAAACACCACAAGTGGTTGGAAACTGGTTTACCGCTCATGGAGCCGGTCCAGGTTTTTTCCACACATCTCTTTGATTTTCTCCCCCGTGCAATAAAATCAGGAAAGGCTCCAGCTGTGTGCACCCGTCAAATCTCATAACTGATCGTGAGTGATGATGCATTTGGGCACAAAGTTCTGGCGTTTAAAAAATTAAACTGATTGACCTGATGGGACACCCTGACTAAAGGTCAACTTTTCCAACTTTTAAAGGCCATTACAGTAACTGTCACATTTGGTAAGACTCAGCAAGATGATGCTTCTTGCTGTCTGGCCAAAACAGAACCTTCGTCAACTACAGTATACGTTCAGTGTTGGTTTTTCTATTGTTTTGGGTTTTCAGGATCTGCACATTTCCTATGACGGTGAAAGCGCAAGGATAGCATGTGACTTTTTACGTCTGAGTGTATTTTCCCATAATTTGCTTTCCAGTTTAAGTGCTTTAAAAAGCATGCTGGCAAAGAACTCTCTCTCTCTCTCTCTCTCTCTCACACACACCCACATACACTCAGACACACACATACACACAACGACTTTAATGCTGAGTGCTGCGTGCTGACACATGGCAGCTTCCCACACAAAACTGAAGCCCTTGAATTTTCCATTAGTATTCAAAAACCGTGGTGGCTGCCGTTCCTTCAGTCTGGCACCGGCTGCGCCCCGTTCTGTTGTGTGGAGACGCCGATTGAATCCCGGCCAACGATTGTCATGCACACAGAGGTGGCAAAAACATCAGACTTTAGGTTTAGGATGCACGCACAGATGGAGCTAATGGAGAAAAACACACCGTGCCTCGTTCAATCACGCACAACACTAATCACCTGGAGGGCTGCAGGCACGTACACACAGCAGCATCGTGGAAGGAAGCAGCCATCCGCCTCTATTTACAAATAAATAATTCCTTTTATTGTTGTCATCCAATTTTAATGCTTTCGTTTCCATTTCATGTCACACAATCGTTCACCAGAGAAAAGGGAGGCTCTCTCTTTTCCCTCTCTCTGACAACCAGACAAAGAGCAACAGAGATGTATTATCTACATAATCATCGCACGCACAGGATGGGATTTGAAAAGGTGCCCTGTCTCGCCAAAACACCGGTGACCCACTGAGATAGCTCAGTTTTTATTTCTCAGGTGTACAGACTTGTGCACACACACACACACTCTGTGTCCCTCTGCCTGCCTGCTCCTTAACAAATCAAATAGTAAGAAACTGATATCATTTGTGGCTTATGACATAAATTCCCCCCCCCACCTCTCTGTTCTGTGACGGTGCTGTAAACTGACTTTTTTTTTAAGGATTACACTCACAGATGGAGACCCAGCAAATCTGTCC
This sequence comes from Diplodus sargus, assembly GCA_903131615.1. Classification (NCBI taxonomy): domain Eukaryota; kingdom Metazoa; phylum Chordata; class Actinopteri; order Spariformes; family Sparidae; genus Diplodus; species Diplodus sargus. The sequence goes on from CAEMYA010000130.1 coordinate 5,491,938, forward strand.
TCCAATCCTTCATTTCCCTCCGCTTTTTTTCTTCTTTTACAACCCCCCCCCCCCTTCCCTCCAGTCTGTTTATCTGTGTTCACCCACTAGCTTGTCTTTATGTCAATCTTACTAAAATTCACACATTTTTCTGTGGAAGTCCTCCAGGATTTCAGAGTGATATGAATTGTATCAAGAAAAGAATACAAATGCAGTGTGACAGCGAAGGCTTATATGCAGCCACAGGCATCAGAATAAATAGTTTTTTGGTGCGGCGTATGTCTGGACAGCTTGGCGCTGGAATCGCAGAGCCGATCAGGATAAAATCAGCTACAGGGAGAACACTAAATCCACCAAGCCAGGATGTCTAAAGCCTTTCAGAAGAATGACAATTTTCATTAGTGACATACCTTTCCTGCCTTGTTTTCATGATGCAGCCTTGGAGGATATACAGCCTGTTGCCAGTTTATTAGGAACTAAGAACTAATGCAACCTCATACACCAGGCCCACATTAAATCCTTCAGGTTATTATGTTCTGTTTAAACTGAAACGATTTTAGAGAAGTGTCAATTAAACCTTATGATAATTTTGGTCTTTTGTCTTTTGTTAATTTTCGTGTTTCTATTAGCCAACCCTAGTTAATAAAAATGGGTTGGGCAAAAATAATAGAAAACACTCATCAGCGTGTGGGATCACACAGCCTGTTGGTTTCTGAGCTCTGTGCCTGTGGCCACAAAAATGTCCCTCAGTTGTCAACATAATAAATGATCATCATATGTACAAACAAGTCACGCATGAAACGCACGCATTCACTCCGATATGTATTGTGACCTCATTAAGCACCATCTTATTTATATCAGATAAGAACACACACACACAAACACACACACGCAGCAAATGTGTCATCCCAAATTCAATTAACCCTCTGCTCCAGGGCACAGTCATCTATTAATAATATATAGCCAACTATTTGGGCATGAATATTTATGACTCTACTATTTAGCTGCTTGTAGTGGGGCTTTGGGGACCACAGGTCCGCATGTCGCCCCCCGCTCTCTCTCCCTGACAAACCTGTACATGAGGATTACATGGAGGGGTGTTCAAAGAGCTTCATGCATGTCTCATTGCGTGACATTAGCGTGTTGAATAATTCACAGCGGCATCCTAAGATAAGCACAGAGTGCCTTGTTACACACACCTTTCAAGGATTAGCTCGAGCCGAGGCAGCATGACTGGATCTTGTGTGTGTATGTGTGCGCGCGAGACAAAGTTGGACAAAAGAGAGGGACGTTTGCTGGCAGGTCCACTCGGCAGTAAAAGCCCCTTTATTTAACTCTCAGACGCAACAGCGTCTCTGTTATTGGTCCATCCGAAGGGCCGAGACACTCAAAGTTTGTCCCTGACAGTTTGGAGAAGTGCTGAGTCTGCAATCTGGTTCCTGAGTGCTGAGTTAATGCACAACGTCTCTCACGTCTTCCTGCTCCACTCAGGTCTTTTACTCACTGCACTCGATACCTTTCCCCCTTTTTTCTACCTCCATCCTGTCCCTTGTCCCTTTCATCTCTTCCCCCTCTCTCTGTGTATTATTCATCTGAAAAGTGACAGCAGGGCAGGCCTCTCTGTATGTTAAATAAGGAGATACGCTGCGCTCCATTATTGATGTCGGATCTGCTGTTTGTTTGGGAAGAGCTTTGATGGAGGAAAAAAAGGGGTGGACAATAGAATGAAAGAGGTAGGACTGTGAACCAGGAACGACAAGAGGAGGATGTGTTTGTGCATATGAATGTGCTTCTTTCACTCTTTCCCCCTCTCTTTCGCTAGTTGGTGTGGGTGTAAACGCTCTTCTCTGTTGAGCAGAGGTGACCTGCATTAGTTCATGACTGTCCCCTCCGCCGCTCGAGTGTTCACTTCAGCTGAGTGACCCTCTCTCCACTCTCTCCATCCATTTCTCTTTGCCCAACACTTTTCCTCTCTGTGTGGCCATGCATGCATCGACACTCTCAGGCGCTAAGTGTAGTACTGTTGTTCACGTCGCGCCTCTTTGATGGCAGATGTACGCTACTTTGCCGCACATTTTCCAGGCAATAGAGTTCTCCTGACACTCTGCAAAGAATTCGGTTGTTAATATTAATGTAAGCTAGAGGGGTGTTAGTGTGTGAGCGTGTAATATGCCTCAACACCAAAGTAAACGCACGCAGAGCCACTGAGCTCACAGGTAATCGCAAGTTTCAGGAACACACACACACACATTTTCACAAAAAAAATTCCCACAGTGCCTGCAAGCGTTCTCGACAGCGGTCAGATTATGTTTTGTCTTTTGTCCACTCATCCACCCATCTCTCCACCCATTCTTTATACGCTCCAGATGCTCCCACCCACAGACAGTCAGTCAAGGACAAGGCCAAACACCAAACCATCATTACAAACAACCACAGCGAGAGAGTGATACGCCAAGACAGAGAGGGAGCAGGAGGAGCACAGCGGAAGGCGGGAGGAAGGAAGCAGGGGGATTAACGCGATTCCAGAAATAAGTATGCACATGTCAAAGGGAGTTATCAAAAAACTCTCCCGTGGTTAAGCTGAATGAAAGTGCAGCTGCAACAAACAGCACTTAAGCCAGGTGAGATGACAGAGCAACGTCTGCTATGAGTCGCTGAACAGGCAGCAACAGGCACAGGTAGGAGGATATTTCACGAAAACTGACTCTTCCTTGATTACAAGACGGCAAAGGCGAGACTGGTTGGGTAATCATCTGGGGGATGGGGCTGGGTAACTACTTCTTCAACAATAGTTCAACATTTTGGAAGTACATCATAAACATACTTGTTTTGCTAGAAAAAGACATGCTGTCTTCAATCAGCTACATTTGACGGCGAGGTTAAAAGTGATCATAGAGGGAGGGACAAGTGATATTGACTAAATATAAGGGAAAACACCTTTACCAGACAGACATTCTCAGACAGTCTCTACTGGGAAGCATTCACATGAAAAGTGGCAAAAAAGGTCAAATCCAGTTTACTTTCACACCTCCAGGCAAATCACAGAGTGACATGGGTGTGAAAACTGGACTGTTGGCTTTTGGAAAGGTAGTTCTGACCGTACTGTCATCTAAAAATGAGAATGTCGATACCAGTCTCATGTCTGTTAAATGAAGAGAAAGGTCACGCCAGCTGTCGTTAAGCAAGGTGTAGCATACTTGAAATTAGCTGGGCTCCATCCACCTTATTATGGATCCCAGTGACCCTCACTTCTCCGTCTCTGATTGGTTGCCTCCGATGGTTGTGTTCTCTACGCTTGACTCAAATTAATATTGGAGCGTCTTTATGTGTTTTTCTTGAGGTTTTTGATGAAGTGGTTTATGAGCTGTAGTTTCCCCGGTAAACAAACTGACCTCTTCAGACTTCTTCCCATTCTTCTTAAGCTAACATTTCTTGGCGTCATATTAAGGGTACATACATAAATGTGGTATCAATGTTCTCATCTAGTTTTCCGCAAGAGCGCATCCAAGTGTATGTCCAAAAAATAAAAAAGATATAAATCTCGTACACTTCATTCCCCTCTTTCTTGATCAGAGGATAACGAAACTGTTGAAACACTTTGGGTGTGTACTGTATTTTATGCCTCGATAGGCTTGGATTTGTCATGAAAGAGGCAGTCATGAGACCCAATAAACGCTTTTGGCCAAAAATCCTGTGGAAAAATACTCCTCAATGGTGTTAGAGCAGAGCCGTTTGTCCCCCTCTCTGCTCAAAAGTTAATTCCTCAATAGAACTGAAGACAGAACCTGCTCCAAACACATTTTCATCACCATCTCCACCCTCAACAGCCACTAAGAAGGAATGTGAATCTGGGAAGAGATCAGTTTACTGTAATCTCATTGCGTCGCCTATGAACAGTGAAGCCTTCAACAATCAAACTTTGCTCTCGCCCTGTTCAGTCGATGCCAACACGCAAAACTGCCAAGTGTGGCTTTAATGTGAAACTCAAAACCACAAACTACATTCCACCATGTCACAGCGGTCCATACCACGCGTTCATCTTTCACTTAGATTTTGGCTCTAATTCATTCCTCTGTCTGCATGGGCACATTATCTGTGATGCTATCTGCAAGACACTGACTGACTCAAAGCAGATAGTCTTGGCTTGCGGCCGCCTCAGGGCTTCAACCCCTCATATCACAAATGGCAGATTTGTGATTCATTTGAGGAAAAGTGGCCTAATGTCATTACAGAGCTCTCAACAGCCACAGAAAATTATGTTGCTTTTCAAAATGACATGCAAAAACATGGCTAAAAATAGTGCTTGGTCACAGTTAAGTGTTGCTGTGTCAATGGTGGGGATGCTACATCCTCCACTTCTCACCAGCGTGTGATTTCTCTCTGCAGCTCGATGCACATGCAGGCAGGAGACACAAGGACAGGAAGCTTTTCAGGGCTGTCAGTGGCATCTGTCCTGCTGCACTCCCACTGTGACGAGCATGCCATTTATTTTCTTATCACACTTTCTCTAATTCGTAATGTCCTGAAAAGGCGGCTTATTTCACCCGGGGTAAGGATAGTAATCAGCTTAATTAATACTGTTAAAGCCAGACGGCATGTGACGGCAGGAAAGATGGCCCAGATGACCTTAAAGTGAGAATGTAAACATGGCTGGAAGTCAAGATGAGTAATACCGCAAGCACAGGCCACGGAGCCTGGTGTTTTTCTTTGTTATCTGACTGATGACTGATGATGATTTAGATCCTTTCATTACTTTTAAGCTCCATTACTACCCTGTAAAGAGACTTCATCACACGTGATGGACAGTAAATCCTGCTAAGTCCAACTTAAGTAGAAGTACAGAAGTATGATCAAGTGTATCAAAGGCCAGGGTGTATCACAGTCAAAGCACTCTATTGTGCAGAAATGGTCGCTGTGACTGATACATTATTACCCATTTCCTTGATTAGAGCTACAATGATGAATTGGACAGGTTTAGGATTAGTTTATTACAGATAAAGCTGTATTAGTAGATATTTCAGCCAATTTTGTTACTAAAAACTGCAGTAAAGAAATGCCATAGTAGGTTTGAGACAAATTGTTTTTTCCATTACATACTATGTCGACCAAAGAGCACTGAGAGGCTGAAGAGTCACAAGATAAATGTAAAAGGTGAGATAAGTAATACTGTAGATTTACTAAGAGATTTATAACTGATTACAATTTGTAATTCAGCAATTATTTTGTGGTTACTAATCTCAATTATGCTGCTTTATTTTTACTTTCTGTGGTACTCACTGGTCCGTCTATACAGGCTGACTTTAGTTGCAACTATTCTAACTAACTTTATAAATTGTAGATTGCTCAATTCATGGTAATTGCGGTGACGGTTTATTACTTTTCACGGGTGCAAATAACACCTTTTCACCTGGTTAGATTTTTATCCAGAAAGTCATTCTCGTTTTCATCAGCGTTGTTAATGGCAAACACCTTAGGCCACAGTTTGTGCAGCCAGTTGTCTTTTTGACAAACCTGATTAGATTGCCCTTTCAGGGTATGACATAAGTTTCACTAATGATACAAGGTTAATTTCTGGATATGCCTGGCTCAGTGAGCATCACTGCAGCTCCACTCATCCATGACAAGAAGAGCTGGAGGGGCATCAGGTGTGCCTCCTGCACAGGCCTCTCCTTCAGTGTGAACACGCAATCCTCAACATGGATCCAACAATTCAGGGCCCAGCCATGTGGCTTCACATCAACAATGCATGTGGGCGAACGCATCAACACTTACACAGGCAGCGTGAGAGAGTGACAAATCAAAAGCCCTGTCAGTCACACGCTCTGCAGTTTGTCTGCATGCGACGAGGTGGCAAACTAGCTTTTATACTCTTCACCGCTCAAAATGAAGGCTAAAAATGACGCTTTTCTTTACGATTTGTGGGAGAAAAACAGGCGAGAAATACGCGCTGTTAGTGGTGTATACACAGATATACTCCAAAAGCAGCAGACAGACGAACAAAAGAAAGACAGACAGTAAACAAATCAGTTTGCTAGTCAGCCCAGACAGACACGTCATCTACTGCCATCACAGCCAAAGCAGACGCCAAATCCTCCCTCCGTGACATAACTAAACGTTTCAATTTATGTGGATTTATATGAACGTCCATGCTATTGGGTTAATACTGTATTACGAAGAGCTCTATTTCAATTACACAAACAGAGTCAGTAGGCCAGTAACACCGTGCAGCCTCTATGCCTCTCTGTCATTCTGTCTCATCTTAGTCCAGGCCATCTGTTACAAGCACCGCTCACATAATGTGGCATGAGGCTGACATATAAGTTACCTCTGTTATAGACTATAACTGACACACACCTCGCAGTAAACTAAAGCCAGCGGGAGATGAGCGTGAACAGGTGCAGCTCATTCCGACGTGCAGCCAGATCCTTTGAATGTAATTGCGTGCTGAGTGACGGCTGAAACCCTCTCAAGTGTTGGGGACAGGATGGAGGAGCTATGTATAGGCAGACGGCAAAGCACGCATGCACCTTAAAGAATACATATACGTATGGACACACACACACACACACACGTAAAAAGGCAGGTTGAGTCATCACATTATCGTGAGGTTTCTCAAGTCAGCCCACTCTGATGTGGCAAAACACTTCATGGAAGTCTCGCTTAAATATCAGCCTCTCCAGACAGTCTCTCTCTCTCTCTCTCTCTCTCTAGACCTTACTCTCTCGCACACTCTGCCACTTTGTAAGACATTTAATATTTCCACGTATGCAGAGAAAGTGCGAAGACTTCAGAGCAGAGAGGCATTCATTAAGAAGCCAAAGAGGCACAGATAACGGCACCGGAGAGGGGGCAGGGGTCTCCGGCTGTCACATCCGTGAGATCATGAGTGACACGGGGGGGTGGGGGGTCGCCAAATACACAGGCAAAGAGAAACGGGTTATGCAACTTATTATTCGTTGGTCTCCATCCTAATTTCCATATTCTTTTGTTGGGGGAGCTTGATAGGCCCCGGCATGCACCTGGCACTTCCATGCCAACAAAGTCCTATGATGTGCTGGCACAGGGGCACACACACGGGAGTCCTCACACACACACACACACACACACACACACACACACACAGATGCTTTCAGATACAATAAAAAAAGATGCAAAACTAACACACATGGGGCTGTGTGGGCAGGGGAAAAAGGTGCTAGTTATTCAGGGGGTCCCAAACTGGAGGTGTAGTACCCAAAAATGTAGGTTTCTCGAGGTGCGGCGGCCTTAAAATGCCACAGTTTTTACACACTTTTCCCAGAGAGCGACACACATTCTTAGAGAGCTAACACAGGAGTGAGCATCCTTCACTTGTGGACTCATTACGAGTGCATGATCGGGAAACAAACTCTCCCATCCAGACACGTGCGCGCAATCGCAGACGCAAGGTGAGTAAATTCAAGTAAAAAGTTTAGTCCTTACCTTCCTCTGCTGAATTAGGCTGGAGGAACAAACAGAGAGACAGAAAGACACTCCACATCTCCACTACAGAATGACACTGACAGAGAGAGAGGGAGGGAGAGAGCATGAAAGAGGGAGATAGAATGAGTGTGTGTGAAAGAGCGAGAGAGGGAGGGAGGGAGAGGGGGGTGAGAGAGGGGGTGGAGTCTGTTTGCTCCCTTTATACGAGAGGAGAGAGAGAGAGAGAGAGAGGGGGGGAGAGAGGGAGGATGGGGGGGTGTGGATGGATGAATGGATGAGGGAAGGAGAAAAATATTTACAGAGCAGCACATACAATAAGTACACTGCCAACAGAGGAAGTAAACAAAACACTGTTGTCAGAGAGACGCGGGAGAGAGAGAGAGAGAGAGAGAGATGAGAATGGGTGAGAAGAGGAGAGTGAGAGTTTTTTTTTTAATTGAGCGAAACAAAGAGTCATGACAAGACAGAGTGACAGAAGGAGAAGGAAGTAGGATAATTAATAAACAAGTTTGTCTGGTCTCTAAAACAACTGTCTAGACATGTCTAACAGTTCCAGCTCTCGTCCACACATTTGTGCAAGGCCGCCTGGCAGACGGTGCCTCAAACTGTGGCATCCCTCACATGTCTGGACTCTGTGCTAACTTGCATTTTTCAAGCTGTGGCATGTGAGGGTGCCCAACTTCTTTTTCCCTCTCTCAGCTCTACCTTTTATGGAAAATGAGTATAATTTCAACACATTTTTGGATGCTCTCCATCCTTCATGTGGCTTCGTGCTCCCTCTTCCTAACACCCCCCCCCACACACACACACACTCAGACACACTCCTCGCTTCACAGGATTGCTCATCCAGACAGTATCTAGACATGCACTCACACATGCAAACGCACAGAGCTGAACAGCCCTCTGGCCTCTGGCCCATGCACGCCACTCGCTGGTCAGACCGCAGTACTGCAGCTTGTTGATGGGCTTTCATGCCCCAGTTCACTGCAATGAGTAAGACTTCAGTAGACTCTTGCAGGGAGATGTTGCCCATTGGCTTGACACAGTTAGATGGCCCCATTCCCAGCCAGCCGGGGGCCCTGCACCCAAGGCCCTTTGCTCTGAGGGGCTGAGAGGTACAGCGGGTAACGTGGACAGGGAAATGGATCACTGTCCTCCAGTCATTAAGGAGGGACATTAAAAATTCTTAATCAATTTTCATGTGTCAGCTTGAATAAAATGTCTGTGTTTTGGATGTTCTTTAAAGGTTGAAGCTATGAGCTGTTTGATCAGTTATCAGAAATGTAATGCTACTTTTGATAATATATCAATAAGTAATCTTTTAGGCAAAAATAACCCCCAAATCTGTGTTTCTAGGTTCTTAAATGTGCATTTTGGTTAAGCAAGTTTTCTCTGAATGTCTTTTTGTTTTTGACTGTTGGTTGGACTAAGCAAAATATATTAAGAGGTCACATGTGCTCCGAGGAGTAGTTTTTATTTTGTTATTTGGTCAATAATAATTTAAAAAGTTTATCAGTGTATTACAAGATGACGACCATAAATATCTTGTTTTGTCTACAACCTAAATATATTCAGTGTCCTGTTAAAGAGGACTAAAAGCAGAAATATTCACATTTAAGAAGCTAGAATCAGAGAGTTTTGACTTTTCTTCTTTAAAAAGTAGTTGGGCAATAAGTTGACAGTTGACAACTTACTGATTAATCAGTTTATTGTTGCAGCTCTACATCAGGGCTGCTAAAAAAGGTAAGTGTAACTTTAGCTACATTAAAACTCTTGCTCTGCTCCCAATTGAAGCAATTTGCATTAAATCCACTTTCCTCAGAGTCAAACCTGAACACACTGATATCGCCAATAAACGTCCATAAACATCCTTTAAATCACAGAAACAAGGCCTCTTGTAACTCCAGAACTTACCTAACAATCATCATGCTGTCTTCAGTATCAGAGTCATCCTTCAACAGTTGTTTGCAGCGTACATCCTCTGCTGATGGCTAATAAACTGTTACTAGCTAGCTCGACTTACTTTTGATGGCGCCATTTTGTTGTTTGTTTACAATAACTTCCGGGTAGAAAACCGCGCATTACTTACCAGGTAAACTACAATTCCATGTATTTCTTTCATTATTTTATTTAAAAGTGTATGCATCTAATTCATCTACAATGCGTGTTAAACTGTAATGTTCAAAGATAAGTAGTCTGGCATGGCCTGGTTTTTCTGCTGTGCTTATTTTGAACTATGAACTTATGAACTATGTTGCTATGCTAGCAGCTTTGATATCTGCTAACTGCTAATTGTCTGGTGCAAACTCAAGTATGTGGCCCAATTGGAAAATTACCTTTCTAAACTAATGTTTGTAAAGTGTAGTCATTAATGAGACATTAAACATCAATTTTAGACTAATCATTAAGTACACTTTGAAATAACATCATGAAAAAGACAATAAGTTGTGTGTTCTAGCATCTGATAAAGTGATTTTAAACCCAGAGTTAGTTGTCAACAAACATTGGTTCCTTCAAAAAGAGCACATTCTGTGATGAAGAAATAGAAACAACGATCACTTATTTTTTTCCTGTCTTTAGCAACACTTTTAGGAGTGGTAGGATTAACTAGAACCAAAGATATTTATCCCAGTCTCTTCTTTATTCCCACCAGCAGTGATGTTATTTTTGGAATAATTTTTTGGTTGAATAGACCTACTTTCTTTATTGTAAATCTATTGTGACACAACCCTTATTGTTAGTTTTCATAAGGTAACTATCACTACATTACAAATCACAGAGGTAAATAAACACAAAAACAGCAACAAAACAAACATTTTTGATTCCATTCAATTATTAGAAGAGACTCCTTATTTTTGCTGGCATTATGAGCTCCGTTGTCTAAAGAGACGAAAACTGATGTATCATCTGACATATTGTTGCACAAGTCCTACATAAAAGACAAGAAGAAAAACTTCCTGTTTACATCTCTCAAAGCATTATGGGAAAGCTTGGAGCCAGACTATCTCCAAATAGAACTATGATTAAGAATAATGACAGCAGTAACAAATGACATGTAATATTAATTTTTCTCATGTTAAAATATTAATAATGTCAGATTGAAACTCCTGCCGCAGACTAAATTATGAATTATTCCATTGAGAAAATAATTGTTAGCCTAAATGACACACTAATGAATATAAACATTGGTTGCAGCCCCAAGTGTGTTTTCTTTCCTTTTCTAATAATATAACATCAACTACAATTCACATCGGATTTGTAATGCAAGAACAACAACAAATAAGTCGAATGTTTTCTTAAAGTACATTTCCAGAGGAAATCCTCTTGAGGCTAAATATTCTCTTGCATCTCTACATGTGTTCTGGTTTGACTTCTGAAGCTGTGTGACCCAGGAGGAAATGTGACCTCATAACTCCTCACGCAAGCTTTCCCAAAAATGTCATCACAATCACGAATATGTCTTTTTAATCCCAACTGTTCAGCAAGCACCGCCACCGCAGGGAAAAACTGAACTCTGGTTTTAGACTCATGGCTTTATTTCAGTATTCCAGAGTGCTGGTTAGCTCTACATCAAATAATGGCACAGCTAACTTAGGTTTTGTCATGGTGCACAGGAGGAAATGGAGTTGCCACAGTGCAGAAGTACCAGACAACATACCAGACAAGCCCCACAAACTTTCACTTTAGCACAGGCTGCAGTTACATTAAACATTCATAGCATGAGACTTGCTTTGACTCATTGCATTACAGTGCAAACTGTAAATTCAGACTGTTGATGCTCGTAATTCAAGTCACACATTCCCTTAAATGAAGGAGTTCTTTATTTCCTTTTTAAGTTTTTCAAAGCAAGTGTCACTCATATTACAGCAGGAGAAAAGAGGATATTAACGTAGAAAATAATCTGACACTCAACTTACTTTCTTCTCAATTCTGTATGCATTTAGGAAATATAGTGATATACATCACAGTAACAGTGCAAGACAAATCAGTGGATGTAACATACAGTAGATGAAACAGGATGACGAAAAACCCAAAATAACAGAAACCATACACACCCTAACACAGGATATTTACATGTAACAGAGAGCCACACACAATACAAGCAATCGTTAGAAAGAAGCCTGACTGCCAAAGTGCAAAAGAAAAACGCTGCTTAGTTCAAATATTGAGAAGTGCTTCCTTAAGATCGCGCACACATCAAGAGGAAAAAGCAGCTGCACAAACACTGACAGAACATTTAAAAGCATGTACACTGTGCTGTAACAGTCGATCGTGATGTGGTAACTGGAGATTCTACAATATATACACATGATTTAAGACAATTAGAAACAAATACATACGATAAGACACTTTTTGTGCGTTAGCCATCGCAATAAATACAATTCAGTTAGTGTTATTATTCAACGACGCCATCAAACGTGCATGGAAGCCCATTAATGCCAGTTAAAACTAAGGTTGACGGAAAAAATATTCCTGCGGTAAATCAAAATTTTGAGATATAAATTACTTATTGTGATATTATAAAATTATTTCTAAGATTTAAAAAGTCAAAAAATATTAGATAGAAGTCATTAATATGAAATTTAAGAAAAAAGTCATAATTAAGAAATTCAAAAGTCATAATTATGAAAATAAAATGTCAAAAATATTAAATAGAAGTCATTAATATGAAATAAATAATAAGTTGTAATTATGATAAATACATTTTTACTTGGTAATTTTACCTTTTTTTAAATCTCAGTCTTATCTCATAATAATGACTTACTATGGGAATATTGTTTTTATCAAGGCTAAGTTTTATCTTTTTTGTACTGGCAGGAATGGGCTTCCCTACACACGTGGCGAATACAGTATCATACCGCGATACTTGTTGTCATTTAATTATCAGTAGATGTGAATGTGTGTTAACACATCCCTCAAACATCAGTGTAACACTGATGAACACTTTTGATTTGATGTAACCCTAGTTTAGAGATTGTAAGACATTTTATTTCATGACCTGTGATTCAGAAGTTACTGCTACATACAGTTGTCAAAAGACTTTCAAGTACAATGATGGATAAATGTATTTTCAGTTAGAAGTCGATGATACGGTGTATCACAAGAAGCCACCTGAGTGTCTGTATCCAACTGCGCTACAACAATTTTTTTCTGTCGTACTGGCTGTGCAATGAAATCATACGAAACAAGAGGTTAGGTTGTGTTCTGTAGAGCAGAAGGCCCTTGAAAAGGCTTGGCAGTGATAAACTACACCATACAAACAATACACTTGAAGCAGACAGTAACAATTTACAGAGCTGTCCTTGTTGTTACTTCATCATCATCAGTCAGTGATTTGTTCAGGTTTAACAGGGGGGTAACCTCAGACTCATGTCTCATGTATAATATTTTTTTAAGAGGTGGCTTGATCTGAGGTTGTATTTCCAGAAGCTGAGATTCAACTGAACTATTCTACATGGCAGTGTGTCTCTACGATCCTCTCACTCTTCCCCGACTACATGATTCTACCCGTTACTTTGATCATGAAGGTGACACCACTCTGTAGATTACAGAGATGAAAAGTCATGTCCCTTCTGGCGGACCGTAATGGGACCTCATTTCAGAAAAACATGTACTCTAATGACTGGCAAGAGCAAAAAAGTAGTTTTTGATCCTGTTTGAAGTGTGCCATAAATGTTGGTGACGTGTGTTGAGTGAGATGATGTAGTTCACTCAACGGTTTCACACAAAACCAGATGGTATTTTATTATCTCTACGGCCAACTGAGACTTTCTTGCCTTCAAAATTACCTTTTAAATCGTCAAACATATAATTCACAGCACAAATTCAAACGGGATCAAAAATGTATTTTGTCTCCATCGACTACTGTGCATTTCTTTTCCTAAATAAAGTCAAGGGCAGTGACGTCGGCTCTCTATCAAATCAAAGGCGGAATGAAAAGGTGCAATTAAAACGTCTCAAAGCTGCTACTTCGGCACCACGGACAATCGCTGTGGATTTATCAATGCAAACCTGCACATACCTCAGTCAGATAAAGGATCAATGAGTCAGGCAGACTAGGCTAACATATTCAATTAAACAACCTCTCTGCCTCTGTATTCTCGCTGCTCCTCGGGGATGGCGAGGGGGGGATGGCAGGTTAACACCCTCTGTTTATCAGCACAAACAACACACAAACATACTCAACTCACATGGTACATTGTGCTATGATGAGAAGAATTGTTTCTCATGTTCTAGATGCTTGAATATATTCATTTTTTACTCAGTCAGCTATCTACTCAGCTCCCTCCCCCAAGCAGCAAGGCACCTCATTCAGGCAGACAGGGCAGCAAGTCAGCCCTTTTTTGGGTCAAACTAACGGGCTCCAAAAACGGATTTTCAAGCTTGACCTCAATACATAAAACCCGCAAATCCTGCAACCTTTTAACATTGGGGGTAGCTGAGGACCTCGGACTAATACTGAACGTATGTTGATCCTCTTATAAGGCAGAATGCATGGAGCTGGCACTGGTGATGTCTACAGATAGTACTGTTAATTCAGTTAAGTTTGGCCTGTGTTTAAAGGAGGATTACATGGAATTATTTGAGCATTTGTGGCAGCTGAGTGTGTTAAAAAAGAATAACACTGTGTTTAATTAAAAAAGGCACACTAAAAAACTAAAAATCGTATTTCTGCATTAACACACTGAGTTGGCTTTTTCTAAACACCCCCCCGCTGCTCTTTCATCGGTTTCGAGTTATGAAATATAACTCCTTACAATATCTTAGTGGTTGGAACCCGTCATCTGTCTTGTACTCTTTTCCCTCCTCTCGTGAAGGATGCTCATGGGTTCGCTGGAAGATCCACCATGGGAACCTTTTCTGTGGGGGACATGGGTGGGACGTCTTTGCTCTCTGGCAGGCCGACGACCACTGCCTCAGGCCCCGGGGATTGTGTGGATTTCGCTGCACTGGCGCTGAATCCCTGAGCGATGTCATCAAAGGTTCTTCCTTTGGTCTCGGGCACTCGCAGAAAGGTGAAGATGAAGAAAAAGATGAGGAGGACCATGAAGATGATGAAGACGTAAGGACCACAAAGTTCCTGAGAGAAGATGAGGAAGATGATTGTAACTGCATGTCAAACTCGTACTGCTTCTGCATTTGAGGGTTTAAGTGAAATAAATGTGCTCATACCGCTAATTTAGGGAAGCCCAGCCCGACCAGGAAGTTGGCTGTCCAGTTGGAGAAACCAGAGATGGCCATGGCAGCAGGTCGGGGCCCCTGTGAGAAGAGCTCTGCCACGATGAACCAGGGGATGGGACCTGGACCCATCTCAAAACTGGCAACAAAGCCGAACACAGCCACTATGGCCAGGTAGCTAAGAGACTGGTTGGTCGTCTGCTCAGAAAAAGAGAAAACAGAGAGTATGAGGCGATGTAACAAGATAGCAAGAAGGATGCAATATTTCTGTCTCATAGGACAAGAAGCATGCAACCATCACTCACCACCAAAGACAGGGAGATGGTCATGAGGAGGGCGCAGATAGCCATTCCAGCCAGTCCAATCAGGTGCAGCGTCCTTCGTCCCGCCCGTTCGACCAGGAAGAGCTGGAGTCAAAACAAGAAAATGATTGATTAATAATCCAGTAAAGACAAACACACACCTTGTATTGAGACAACAAATGAGTAGTCAGACACTTACAGAGACGACCGTAAACACTGTGTTCACGACTCCGGCTCCTATGGTGGCATAGATGGGTTGAGTGACACCAGCTTTCATAAATATGCCAGTAGAGTAGTAAAAGACCTGAATTAGGAGACAGAGAAAGAGATATAACTTACTCCAGTGAACAAAATTATTTAGTCTAGCATGAATCGATTTATTTGACAATGACATACTATCACTCTTTAAAGCTGATAAGTATTTATTTCAAGTTGTGTTTATGTCCACCTGGAGACAAATATTAATGCTCAGTAACACTTGATAATAACTACCCTTAATAAATGTAATGTTAATAAACAATAAAATGCTTTGTAAACCATTTATTAAGAGGTTGTAAAGGTTTATAAACAGAACCTAAAGGATCGTATTGTTCTTTTCAGCTGGTGAAAGAAAAAAGATGGGGGAACTCAATAGAGAGAAATGGTTTGAAAGTTTGAGTTATATATAACTATGTGTATGTTTATTTATATACAATATGTTTAATATATGTTGAGCAGACAGGACATATTGAGGTTGAGTTGAGAATGTTTGTTTGATGTGTTTCCACTTTGTTGTTAAGATTGTGAGTCTTTGTTTTGTCGATGTTGAGGTATATATATAGAGAAATCTATATAAAATCTTAAGATTTATAAACATCAACTTGAAATAATGTCTACAGGTCAACGACACAGTATTTAGTTACTATTTACAAAGTCGCAACTTTCAAATAAACAATGGTGTGATAAACTGGTTAAGTGTTAGCTTGTGCTCCATTTAGCTCTGTTTTGGTCTCCACCACCAACTCCTGACAGCAATATCTGGCTCTCTGGGTGCTTAATGCTGTCATGGTTTTGTTTATTTAGTTGAGATGTTTGCCTCCTCTCATTTTGTTGGCTTCATCCTCACATGTCTTGTTGTGACTTTCCAATTCCTACCTTGGTCTCTTTCCTGCCCTTTTCCTGTGTACACCTGTGTTTCATTTATTTATTAGTGCCTGTGTATTTAAGCCTGTGCGTTTCCCAGTCTGTCTGTTTCTCCACATCAGTCTCCTGTGTTCTCTGTTCTCAGGTCCTGTGTTGTTCCTGGTACTCTGAGTTGGCTCTGCATGTTTCCTGCCCTTGGGGTTTTTTGCTGCCTGTGTTGCTGAGCTCCATCCTGGTTTGTACCTCATTTAGTTTTGTGTTTCTCTTTAGTCTTTTGGATTTGCCCCAGCCTGTTTTGGTTTGTGTTGTTGCCTGCCTTTTTTGTCACTTGCATTTAGACTTTTGGACTTCAGCTTACTTCATTAAAGCTCGCTTTTGTGTCTTTACATCGTGTCTGCCTTTGGGACCTCAGATTTTTTGCCAGACCCTAACAAATACTCCACTATGTTCACATGCTTGTAGCTTAGTTTGTCTGTCTGTTGTTTGGTGCTAGGTAGGTGGTGTACAATAGGGTTTTTAGAGCTTTTAAAAACTGGAGTGGACTGGAACAGTTTGGGTTTTAAGCTGCAGGACATAATACCAAAACAGGGAGCTGAGAGATGCAGAAGAACACTCTACAATATGAAAAATATATTTAAACTTTTTTGGATTCATTGCACAGCGGAAACTTACACACACAGCATTATGTGTAACTCTACTGGTGAGTGATATAGGTCGTGAGTGTCATTGTGCCTGTCAGAGCTCAATCGATGTTGCAGCCGCAGGCCGCAGCAGTTTTGCTGTGATTGCCAGGTCAGACGGTGCGACCGTCAACACATTTAGCCAGCCTGGTTACATGACCTCATTAACAAAATACCCGTAAATACCACTGGGTGTGTCTCTTTCCATTAACCCTTTGAGGCCTAGATTATTCCACTCAATCTAACATTGCCTGAAGCCAAGAAGCATCTCTTGTCGAGTGCTTGTCAGAAACATTTGTATAATTTCAGTGAATGCTCCTTTAAAGATTCATTTGTGAGATGACAGGTTTGAAAACTGCCCTCTCACATCAGACTGACACTTATAATAATAATATCCATTACACTCTATTATAGGATATGAGGATATGATGATAGGATTTACTCACGGCGTTGATGCCGGACAGCTGCTGAGAGAGCTGGAGGATGATAGCGATAATGATTGGCTGGCGGTAGTTGGGGGAGCGGAAGAGTTCGGGGATGGTCACTTTCTTTTCCATGGCCATCTTCATCCCTTCTTCCTTCATCTCCTGAATGTCTTCGCCCACATCTTCAGTGCCGCGCAGACGCACCAGCGCTGGAGAGAGGAAAAGCCGAGTAAATAGAGAGGAAGTAAGTACATGATTTATGCAAATATGATGTAAAGAAAGGCTGGAAGGGTCTTCGAACATGTCACATGCTAAATGTTTTATAAATCACAGGGCCACCTCATCTGCAGGACAGGCTTCAATTCGCACATCATTAAAAATTCACCAGTGATTCTAGATCCAGTCTCATTAAATCCTAATGCTGCCATCTTGTTAGCATACTGTAAACTGGCTCAAAACTGACCTTTTCTTGCCTCCTCCTCCTGGTTGAGGCTGATGAGCAGGTAACGGGGGCTTTCAGGACAGAAGGGCAGCATGATACTCTGCACGACAGCTGGCAGGATGGTCAGAGCCAGCAGCACAGGCCACAGAGTGTCTGAGCCAAGCAGAGACTCCAGACCGAAGATCTGAAAACACAGACGGCAGCGGATGAGGGGGACTCATTTACAGCCTGGTTCATTCACCTCACCAGACAATTTCAGCTATCTTGTCTGAGGCCGTTTTCCTCGTAGAAAGAATTTTGATTATGTGCCTTGATGTTGTGTGAAAATGACTTCCCAACTAGGGAAGTGGGACCATCCGAAGAGCTTATGAATGCAGCATTTATCCCTAAAAATCTGGAGATGAAAGAGATTTCAATATACTGGGCTTTAATTTATATTAAGGGTCATGTATATTTTTCTTGTAAACTTCTGAATCCACAGAGAGGAAATGTGGCATAAAACGTGATGATAATGTTGTTTTCTATACTTGGTATTTATGGTGATCTACAGGTCACATGAATGCTGAACAGACTTTATATTAAATAGCCTCAGACGCCACTTTAATAAAGGCAGGATATCTGAAAAAGCTTGGTGAGGTGAGTATAGCAGAAGTGTTTGAAGGACATGAAGTCTTAAGTCAATGTAAAAATCCACAACATCTACATCTGATCTAATATAAAAAGCTTCAATATTAGAATCACAGTAGCATTTCACCATATCACAACATCTCACCTGTGCCACCAGGATGCCAATAACTACACCCAGCTGGTGCAGGGTGCCGAAGGCTCCTCGGACAGCCGTGGGCGAGATTTCACCCACGTACATGGGTGTCAGCCCAGTGCACAGGCCGCAGAACACACCGATGATAAACCTGCCGATAATGACCATCTCATAAGATCGAGCCACAGCCGACAGTCCCATAAAACCCCCTCCGAAGAGAGCCAGGATGTTAGATATCAGCATGGACTTGCGCCTGATGATGGATGACAAGGAAGAAAGAAGGTTGAAGTTAATGAGAGCAAAGAGAAAAGCAACTAATTGACTTGGCGATGTTAGTGATATTCAGTCAAAGCTGACAGTAAAACATGTAATCTTGCATTGAACCGTAGTTGTTCCCCTGATGTTCTCACCTTCCAAATGTGTTGACCATGAATCCAACACAGAAAGAACCGATCATGCCTCCCACACTGAAGATGGCCACAGCAAAACTCCACACCATGGTGGTGGCTCCTTCGCTGAAAGGCTCCCCGGACCTCTCGCTCGACACATTCTGGAAAAAGCTTCGCAATTTCTGCCAAACCACAGAAGAGGGTGAAAGGATTAGACGTGGCAACTTCAAAGAAAGTCTTTGTCTTTTGCAATTCATCATAAAAAATCATAATCAACAGATGTGACAGAGCTTACGCTTCATGTGCATTTGTGAGTTTTTTAAACATCCACATGGGGGCACTCTGGCTTTTATAGCACAGTGCTGATCCCTCAAATGAGACCAGACAGCAGAACAACAGAAAAGTTGCTTTAATATATTTCAGAAATCAGAAACTGACAGAGTATGTAGTATTACATCTCTTAATAATGCAGGAATTATGTCCCCGCCCTTAAAGCTTGCCCCCGCTGTCATAAAACACACAAGAATTCATCCAGCTGTGTGTGTGTGTGCTCAACATGTTACAAACACACACCTCCTCTGGTGCATTGATGACCCCGGTGTTGTAGCCAAACTGCAGCGAGCCAAAGACTGCTGTCGACACACAGTAGAGCAGGTAAACAGTCACCTTCTTCTTGGGCTGTCGAGAGAAAAACAGACATGCGGATATGAAATATTAAAACAACGAGCAGATGGAGTTTATGTACAATCGCTGCCTCAGTTTGTGTGGCGGACATGGCCGGTTCCTGGCGCCACAAAGCGCTTGTTGTTCACGGTGACACTGGTCACTAAACACAATGAGCCTCTCTACATCTGCCCTCCCTCCCTGTTTTCAGCTCTCCGCATTAGCAGCTTGCAGCGCTGCTGTCAGAGCAAGGTGTTACAACACTGCACCGGCTCCATGATTTCCAGCTCGGAGGCATTTTTCTCAGAAAAGCAGCTAAAGGATACCCCGAGAGAAAAAAACTGAATCCTATTGTGAATGTTTTTTCCCTGCTGGGTCCGGAATTAAAGTGGGTTTAGCTCATAATAACAAGCTAATACACCTGACAGTAATCGCTTCCATGACAGTACTGCCTGCTGGGGGGGAGTGAAATTAGCAATATGTAAAAGTATTCAACCAAGCAGAACTGAGAGGAGTCATTGGTTTACATTAACTTTCAAGCCTGAATGGAAATCCCCTGATCAAAGTTTCACAAAGCTAACCCAAAGACTGAACTTCTACATTTTCTGTAAAACATTTGACAGCCTAAGAACTTTTTGCCAAGCTCATTATTTACATCCAGCGTCTAACAGTCCAGGGCTTAAGTCCAAAAAGGCTCATTAATGAAAGAAAATCCATTTTAATCAGCCAGTTTAATCCGTCTATTTACGAAATGTGCCTCTGTTTCAACACTAACTCGACTAACATTCATGACGCTAATTAGTACGTTGTTTTGCACAGTCTGTAATCTCACACTTGAGTCAAAAAACAAGAACTTCTAGCTACAAAGGCCGGCACAGGGAGCCGTGTTTCACTGTGGTGAGATATCAATGATATCATATCATCACAGATAAAATGACAAACTCCTCAAACGCCATGAAACAGCATGTTCACAACCTGCCCTAATGTGAAGAAAAAAGGGTTCAAAGAGGCTCCTGAAACAAACTGTTATCTGATCAGCTGCGTCCTTCTCCTGATTACCTGTGAGTTCTTTATCTCCTTAAAATGAAATCTGAAGCACTTGGTACTTTTAGTCTGATCCTGTCAGGCGCTCATTAAGTTACCATAAAACTCGTGCCACCCCGAGATAGCGATAATCAGTAATAACTACAGTGTGTTTCTCAGGGGAACATCGTGACCACGGCTCAGAATGACGACTATGTGTGACAGACAGCCAAACCATTGCACAGGAAGTGCTGCGTACGCGATAAAGTGATAGTGACGTACTAGTCAAAAAACAAATGCGTGAGAAGGGTGAAGAGCGAAAAAAGAAATGAAAAAAAAGGGGTGATGTAATACTTAATAGAGAAACTTACTGTAGAAACATGCGTGCCATGTTTGGCTTCTGCCACAAGATACCACCTCAGATAACCTGACGGGGGGATTGAACACATGCAGGGTGTGTGGGGTGCAGCTGAACAGGGCAAGAGGAGATTAGATGGGGAAAAAATGTATGTGGGCATGTAGCTGCACATGCACATATGCAACAACTGCATCTGCAGCCACATGCTGCTGTTGAGTAATATTCAGACAAGATTATATCGCCCTCTTTAAAACAACTCTAAATAGGGAGTGGCCGATTGAGTAAGCAGCATTATGTAGTAACACAGACTGTTATACAGTCTTTATTTGATATCTGCAGCTGTATTCTACAATATGAAGTACTTTGTCGAAGAATACATGTACTGGTCGCGATTGCATTCTGCTAAACATTACGCAACAACTTAACTGATCACCTGCCTGGACACGTAGACAGTCACACAAACACACAACAGGTTGAGTTTTGGACATATGGACAAGTGAGAATCTCTGTCTGCTCATGAGGATCACGTGACATGACTGAAACCTCCAGACCAGCTACTAAATGTATCTCGTGGTGAGATTGTTCTCTAAACTGACGTTTCCAAGGTCGACGGTGAACTTTTTTTCTGCACTTTCATTCGGCTTGTGTTTGGTCCATTTGTTCTCTACGTTTAAAGGTCATGGAAAGCCTTTCAAAGCCTTAAAAGTTTTAACAACTTCAAATTATTAATCTACTTTACTTATTTCCTTTAAATGTAATCATAATCATAATTAGATACAACAAATTACCATTCATTTTAAATATTTGTTTTACTTCCGCTTCTCGTGTTGAGGTGTCCTGCAGTTCTGCTAATGGTTTGTCCAAGCGGTGTTGCCGTTCGTGCCGGGCAGAGGTTTAAAAATCTGACCAAGTGACTTTACTTCTGAAGTAATCGTGGAAACCGATTACCTCGAAATTCCAAAGTAAAGTAGACTTATCATATTAAGCTGTAAAAGGTTTTAGCTCGTACAACCAAGGTCTGCCTCACTTTGTAATCTGAGGTGATCGGTTCCCTGAGTGTCTTAACGTAACGTCGACTTTGTCAGATTTTGTGCCAACAGCAGTCGGTGCAAGCACTGTAAAGTCTCTCTATTTAATTTCTTCACAAGGTTTTCAAAACAGAATGTAATATGAGTGTTATGTAGGCTGTATGACTGATGATTGTGATGATTACTGTCTGGAGGTTTTATCTTCGAGTTAACATGAATGAATTATGTAATCCCCCCCCTCAGGAGATGTTGTGCCTCCCCAAAAGTTGCAATGGCTGCGGCCCTGCCTTGAACACCCAACTTCCACATTCATGTCATCTTGCAATCTTTCTCTCTGTCCCTCTCTTGTTCAACACCTCTCTTCTCCCTTCATGCTGTCCGACTATATTGCATCGACCCTTCAGTGTGTTTTCTTTATCATTAAACTCCACCTTTGCAGCTAACCTTCTGCTCTTCACTGCAGAACATTTTAATGGAAAAAAAGATTTGACCAAAGATACAAGTTCTTTTAGAGCACATGCTACTATCCACTGTGACTTGGCGGTCACATTATGTGTAAAACCTTAAGTAACAGCAGTGGCAGTGAAGTAACTGCATGCAACATGTTTCAAAAGACCAACCGCAGGGACGGTTTGTGACGGTGCCAGGTATGAGCAGGCACATTTTTCTCTTTAGACATGTTTCACAATGTCACAAAGAGTTGGTGTATTCAAATGTGAATATTACGATTGCTCTCTCTTATTCGTGGTACTATTTCCTCAACCCACATCTCGACGCAGCGTACAAATACAACCAAGACACTAGATCACACTCAGGTTCAGACTTGTCACACACCAGCCCCACCAACTCTTTCTCTCTTAGTCACGTCCTGAAAAGGCTCGACTCCCGTCCCCGCATCCTGCCGCTGCCAGAAAGGAAAAATACAGAATTGCCAGCCTGTGACTCGTAAATACCGACACACTCATTCATTAGAGGTGTTGCCTCTAAGACGGGCTCAGAATAAAACAAACGCTCTTCCTGAGGAACCACTGGGAATTATAGCACACAGCTTGAATCAACCTGTACAGTACAGTCCAGTATATTCACCTTTTCTTCCTCCATCCGCTCCATGTTTTCCTCTGCTTGATCGAAGATATAAAGAAGGAAAGTGACTCTTCTTCTCTTGGACTGAGCTGCCTGTTATTCCTTGCGAAGACACACCTCTGTGCAAATAGTCAGCAGGGGGAAAAACCTGAAAACATGCAAACACAAGAGCAAAGTGTGGTCATCATCACAGCAGACATTCATTAGGAAAAAAAAACCTGAAAGAATCTTAAGTCTGTCGGTTATATCTACAGCTCCTGCCACTAACAGGACTACAAACTACACACCTGATGGACTCAGAGCACTCTGCAGCGGTTAAAGCGCTTTTCTGAACTCAGAGAGCTCAACAGGAGTCTGTGCCCAAGATGACAGTAACCCCTCCCTCCGCTTCCGTGTTCACCCTCCTCTTGGGCACTCTCTCTAATTATGAAATGAAAAAGTGATGTAACTCCTTTCTTTTCACACTAAATTACTGTCGCCTTGCTTATTTTTATCAATACGAAATGGGTGAAACACCCTCTCAGTGGCCTGCAGAGGCTGAAGTAACCCGCACTATTCGGATGGAGCTTGGTGCGATCAAGTGGAATTTGCTATTTAAAGGTGTTTTTACGCCCATGAGGCTACTGCGCTTCTATTACTCATACAGACGAGGATTTCAGAAACTGCAATTAAATCATGAGCAACATTTTTTTTTTAGGCAGTGACAAACAACACAATTAATCATCATGATAGATAAAAAATAAATGTTTGTTTACCGTTATTTGTGACCTGTGACAGCCTTTGTGTATCCAAAAAAAGTGTACCCAAAAAGTTCTTGTCTTGTCTTGTCCAGACGTGTTTGCTGTAACAAATGTTCAGTCCTGCCTCCTATCTGTGTGTTTTTATAGAAAGCGGGACACGATAACCAGCACGTTTCACCTCCTCGGCATCATTCTTACTCATACTTCTGCGTAAAAGGCGCACACGAAACTTCCGATCAGGCGCCGACGTACTTCGGGCGACCTCGTCGGTCGTAATGCCGGTGGCAGCGGCGCAGAGGCAGTTTTTCCGCTCAGCTGGAGAAAGGGGACGTGCTCGGCCGAGCGTACAGTACGGAGCGGAGCTGGAGAACAAACGCTGCCGGTGAAAGGAGTCTCTGTGCTGCTGCTGGCCCGTCGGCTGCCCACCGGGTGCGCCGGAACAAAAGGCAATGTGCGCGGAGTCCAGATACAAAGCCTGGTCATGCAGAAATCATGAGACCGGCTCAGTGGGTGGCAAACAAACGGGGAGACCTCCTAATTCTTCATCAACGATGTCTAATCTTCACAACCCACCTAAATCCCCAGTCTGGAATTTGACAAGTTTTCTAGGAAAATTTAAACCCACTCTGGGAGCAGCTGGGCTCAGTTCAGTTTGATGATTGTATTAGATTTCCATTAGAGGCCCATTGGAGTGTGGCTTTAGGTGACAGTCCGATTGTTTTTCTTTCTTTCTGGGATATTCTCTAGCCCAACATACAACCCAAAGAAAACAACTTAAAGGAGAAGTTCACCCAAGAATGAAAATCCGGGCATCATCTCACCCTCATGCTGATGGAAAGTCAGGTGAAGCGTCATCGTCCGCAAAACATTTCTGGAGCTTCACAGCAAAAGCAGCGCTGCAGGATTCTCCTAAACAACTGAAGTAGATGGAGACTTGTTTTAGAATGTTAAGCGAGCCCTGAGACTCAAACTGATTTGAAAAACAATCAATCAAACTTTATTTATAAAGCACCTTTTAAAAAAAATCATAATGTAATTCAAAGTGCTTAAAAAAAAAAAAAGCACATTAAAAAAAACTGGTATATTAAGAAAACAAAAATGGGAGACTGATGCACACACCAAATAAAATGAATAGTTAAAATAATAAAAGATGAAGATACAAACATTTCCTGTTTAAGTTGATTTGTAATATAGTGTAATATAATAATAATAATAATAATGATGATGATAATAATCATAATCATAATCATAATAATCATAATCATAAAAATGATATTTTTTACAAGGTTTTGACCATATGCCAAAAATAAAAGCTTTCATAAGTTACATTCATTTAATTAAATGTTCCCAACATTAAATGAAACAAACAAGCAGTTAAAGCAGCAAATAAAAGCAGGAGTAAGCTCCCGTTTGACACCTGCAGCTCATGAGGTCATGACCTCTCAGTGGCCGCTGGTGCCCTGATCAGTATTACAGACCTGCTAAAAGATGCAGAAATACATGAGTCATTATAGGTGTTTGTAATAAGTCATTCAAAGGTGACAATCAGTTACAGCTGATGCTCGAGGCAATGACTTTTCACTTCTCACATGTATTCCTGAGCTGGGAACTGGATTGCTTCTGACATCAGAACTAAACATGGAATGATTATTCATCACCACAATATGACTAGATTTAGAAGTGAGCTTTAAAGCAGCGTCTGACCTCATGACAGGGAATTTTCATACTAATAGTTCACCATCCGGGTGACACCTACGTATGTCAACTCATCTCTGTGGCTCGTTGTCGAACTTCACATATTGCGGCAGAATTTGGAAAACAGTCAGTGTGATGCAAACAGGAAACTGAATCAAGTGTTTCTAGGAGTCGTTCTCGACAGTAACCATGGCTGTACACTTGTAACCATGGATGACATCATGAAAACATAGGTGTATGTACAGAATATACTGTAAGGATTCATGTACTTTTACCTCAGATATGCCATGTTTCTTTTGGGCAGGTCATCTCACATTACAAGTCTGCAGTTATTAGCCAGAGGCTCTGGAAAAAAGTGACCGGAGATTTCTTGTTACAGTGACTGTGCATGAAAAACGACAGATTCTGTTGAATGTGGGAGGCTCCTTCCCTTTCTGTAGAATTACAATGAACTCATCCAGCCTTAAAATATCGAACCAAAAAGAAGAAAAGGAACTGAGAGACTGAGGGACGTGCAAATGTCCGGCGCCTGCAACATTTCATCGTTCTTCTCAAACTACATCTCTGTCCCAGCATCTCATCTTCATCTGGATCCTGAGAGCCGTTGCCAAGGAAACCAAAACCACAGCATCGCCTCGAGTGACCTGGTCTGAGTGAGGAGATCAAATTATAAGATATCTGCAGAGAGCAAACACAGACACACGGGTAGAGAGAGAGAGAGAGAGAGAGAGAGAGAGAGAGAGAGAGAGAGGAAGAAAATGAAGAAAGTTAGAGGCTCTCCTTCCCTCGTCCTCCATCACACACAAGCTAACACACACGCAGACCATTTCAAACCACATCCTGTAGCTTCAGCCAAAAGCATGTGTCTGCTGCCAACTGATGCATAAGTTGAGCATGTTCCTTAATTTGTTTTGCTTATTATCACCATGGCAGTGCAAAAACGCTTTGGACATTTTGTAACATGCTTTAAAATGTTTTAAAGCAAAACAACAAGAAGAAACATGTTGTCAGGAAACAACCAAAAACATCGAGAGGCGATCCAGGTTCAAACTAGAAAAGCATCAAAAGCAACTTAGGACATGTTTAAAAGCCGTTATTATATCATTAAAAGGGCAATCATTAAAAAAATTAATAAAAGCTGACATGCTTCAACCAGTAGGTGCTCATCAGGGCTCCAACAACCATGTGGTCCCACCAAATGTACAGTATATAAAAGCCACAGCCCAGATGATGACGCACCAGCTGAGACAATGTCAAAATAATGAATCAGGTAATTATCAACAGATGAGATGACACAACATACAAAAATTGACACCCTTATATATCATATTTAAGTACTGACAAACTCCACCCTGGTAACAAAAGCACAGAAAAAGCCTCTGCTTCTTAAGAAGGCTAAATCCCAGGAGCAAGATTCTGGTCAGCTTTCACAGAGGAGCGATGGACACCATCCAACACCGGCCAGAACATCGCTGGTGCCCAACTACAGAGCATCAGCGAGCCACAAGGATACTAAAAGACAACACCAGCCACAGCCTGCTCACCCTGCTGCCATCTGACAAAAGATACTGAAGTATCCGCCGCCATACGGCCAGGCCTTTATTCCTCAGGTCGTGACACTCCTGAACTCATCCTCAACACTCAGTCTTCTAAAATAGAAATAGAAGCAGGACTCAAGGGCTCAACCATTATTTAGTTTTTCAAAACCTTGTTTAAAAAAATGACAATAAATTTACCTTGTAACTTGTAAAGTTAAGGACGGAAAACACTTGTTTTACCACATACACTACAGTTACCTGTCACATGAACATGAGTCGGTACAGTCAAGGCTACTCTTTTCTTTTTTTTACACATATTTTCAGATCAGATTAAGTCATAATGTTGCAACAAGGCGTCTTCCCATTGATGTTGACATTTCAGATTACTACATCACAGTTTCTCCATGTGCGTAGCAGAAATAAATTCATGCATCCATTTTCTTGCGCAAGGTGGAGTCTGTCTTCAAGTCTCTGGGAATAAGGTTGTTACGAGTGTCACGGTCATCACCGAATACGTTTGAAAGTGTGACGGGAGAATTAAAAGTCCTCCGGGCGCTGAAAAGAGAATCAAGGCTCCCAGAGAACAAGACCAGGCAGTGACATGGACTTCTCTTTATCTTTCATGCTTTTAGGTTGCAGAAAGCTTTGCTGATAGATGTTATTTTGTATGGAGGTTTTGCAAAAAAAAAAAAAAA
>CAEMYA010000130.1:5519508-5548596 GCA_903131615.1 Diplodus sargus
AAAAAAAAAAAAAGGGAAATGTTTTGTGAAAAATACGCTGTACAATGGTTCAACCAGACGTACGAAGACAGAAAGACATCTCTGAGAAACAATTAAATAAGATTATGTGAAATCACCAGTCACTGATAAGAGCAACTGTGAGCTGAGCCTCAAAGTCTGTGAAGATTTGGACAGAAACAGGTTCATCTGTCAGTGTCAAGCGTACAGTACAATCCATAACAAGATGGAACAGGTGACTCGACTCAACTGAACACACTATGGGCTATAAAATCACACCTGTTCAGTCTAACTACTAAGTAGACTGTGGAGGGCCAAAAGAAAAACAGGTTCCCACAACATTGTGAGCCAAACTGTATCATTGTGATTCGGTGACGATCTCGGCTCACAGACACTTTTATGGACCGGAACACAAATTCCAAACGGGACCACCATTACTACCCTAAAAAGTTTAAATAAATTTTCCTTCTTTGGCTGCTAAAATTAGTTTAAATAATACATCTGCTGTCTGAATATTATTGAAGGACAGAAGATAAACATCAATTCAACAGGTTTATTACATCAAACAAGGACAAGTCATGTTTAGAGAGACATTAAGTGTCCATTAACTCTGCACATTTCTGTTTAGTCCAGATTAGTTTAGGAATATTTGGTCTGTTTTGCGTCTTTTGTGGGTTTGAACACTATAAACATTAATATACATATATCTAAGATGATAATCTGCTGGGTCAGGGTCAACGGGGTTAAATATATATCGTGAAGAACTTGTTACATGGATTGCTGAGGGGGGTTCTAACTCATTTTAAAATCGGTGCAACACTGCCGCCCTGTGAGCTCACTTTGCCGTCGACTCTTGTTGACACACCATTAAACCTTGGCAGATAAACTCACTCTAACAATGACGCTCAGTTGTCTGGCGGTCACAGTCTTACAAAAACAATGTTGAGTTTCTTGCAATATTTCACTCACTCAACATTCTGGCTTTTGTTTGTTTTTTTGTACCTGTTTTAAAAAAAATGTCACCACCGCAGCTACGCCAGTCTTATCAGCCTCAATAACAAGCAAAGTCTGAAGAGGAGTTTATTTGGTCTGAACACACCCTTTCTGGCGTGTCAGGACCTATTGCGGCATAGCTGAGGCGAACGGTTTGCAGCGGAGGATGTGGTGAGCTGATGATAACAACAAGGAAGATTACAACTGCGCTCTGAGGATGGAGTTGACAGCATTGTAACTGTGACATGATGCAATTCATTAAATCAGGATCCTCAGGCTTAATGTGGCTATCCCTGTGACAAAGGGAAGCAAACGTTGACATGAAACAAGTAAAGGAGTCTGAATCACACGCATTTGAGTGTATGAGACAGCAATGGAGGAATTAAGACAATGTGGCTGACTGTCAACGTCATGAATGGAGGGGATTTTTTTGTAATTCATTCAGCAAAGTCAACAGTATTGTTGTTTTGAGGAGCCTCTGATATCTGACTCTTAATAACAAACACATTCTGGCTAAATTATTCTCACTTTCTGATGTTTATCTGTGAAATTTTCAGCCCACATGTGCTTCAGTTTTAGAATTCTGTTCTGAACAACAGAGGATGTCATGTTCATACATTCCATATATCCACGTCTGATGACATACTCTCAATGCTTTGGTGTCCACACTTGAATGAGGTCAGTCAACACGACCTTTCCAACCCAATAATTCCTTTGGTTGTCAGTGTGCAACACTGGCTCAAAGCATTAAATTAATCTAAAATATTACCAACACAGGCCCTTAAAGAATTACTGTTACCCAGCATCAATAAGCTGGTTATAGTTCAACGGTGCCACTGTGTGGTGAAGCTTAAACATTACACCAATACAAGTATCTGGTTTTATCACCACAGCCCCCTTCTGGACAAACTCTAGTATTGTTATGTTGTGTTTTCAGAGTCCACAGGCCTGAGGGCTGCCTCGGAGGACTGAATGAATACTTGAGCAGATCACTGCGTAATATGTTGTATACTGTCATTTCTGCTGTAAATATAATCATCAGGATCGCTGAAGGCTATGTTATGTCTTTCTAAAAGTTGAACTGGAAATCTTGTTGAAACAAAACACAAATATAGAACCAGTTGCACTCCAGAATAGCCCAGACCACTACTGGCAGTTTAAGGAGTTGATACAGACCTGCAGACACCATACTGTCCAGATTTCCCTCACAAAACCATCAATTTAGGTTTCAATTAGCTGTAACTGAGAAAGAGTCATTTACATTACATCTTCCCCTGGACATTTTCACATACTTGACAATATTAAATTCAGTATCTATCAATCAGGTATATTTGTGCTTAATTTAATGAGATTTAGTGTGTGGTTTTTAGTGGCATCCAACCATTGCAGTTTGTGACCAACTGAACACCCCTCGTCTCATCCTCCCTGACAGAGGTTAAAAATAAGAAAATCAGAACAGCAATCAGCAAGTGTTTGGTTTGTCTGTTCTTGGCTATTGTAGAAACATGTCAATGCAACATGACGCAATGTAAGAGGACCTGCTGCTTCTGTATATATAAAAAGTCTCATTCTAAGGTAACAATTCTTAGTTCTAGGTGATTATACACAAATAAAAACATAATTATGGATATTTTATTCAATTGATCCACCCAATTTTCCCCAAATCTTACACAATGGACCTTTAAGGAAAATGTTGTCTGACTAGGAGAAAGTAAATTAAATAAACTGTAAAATTAACAACACCATTTTAATTAAATCCAAATTGTATTTATTGATCAATCACTGCTCAAGAGTAGTGTACAATAGAGAGAGAAAACAAACTTCAGACCTTGACATGCAGGGTAAAAAGTTGTGCGTGTTTAGGTTAAGAAAAGTAACATCAATGATGATGACCATGTGAAAGCTGTTTGAAGATGTTCTTAGGCACTCTACAGAGGTAAAGGGGCACGTAACAGAATGTCCTGGAGTGGACGGTCCTGATCAATAACGGCTTGGCGAGTTCAGATCTTCCCTGGGAAGCTTCCACTCTCTATCTGCTCGTCCCATTTGCCAACCTGTTGAGAGATATTAAAGCAAACCTTAGTCTTATCTGACAACAAGCTAATGCTTAAGTATCAGCAGAGCAGCTGTTTTACATCCACAGCAGTTTCATGTCAATCACTAGAACACAATGTATCCGTAAGTTCTTTTTTGATCTCGGGAGCGGTATGTTTGTCAAAATAGTTAGTCAGCTTTAACCTCCAAAATGTAAACTTTAATGAAGGCTGTAATAAATATATGATGAAACTGGAACACAAATGCAGAAAAATAGGCACATTTTATTAATGCAATAGCCCTTTATCACATGCAATAAGTGGATATCTCAAAGACCCTCAGACGCAATGAGCCTACCTGGAGATTTCTGGGGAACAAAAGGTCAATTACAGCACAACATGAAGTCATACAAATAGAAGAGCAAGAAGCAGCAAAACAATAAGCATTCCCCACTATGGCGGCTGAACATACTGGGGAACTAGCAGATCAGACCAGAATATCTTACCCAGCTCATGGGGCAGAGGCTCTTGTAAACCCTCTGGTACCAATCACAGGGAGCCGTGTCCTGGTCTCTGGCTGACAGAGCCTTATTGCACCTGTGGTAGTCTGAAGCAAAAGAAATAACACAAGGGTTTAATGTTCCTCATCTGACACAATGTTTATACTAAAATACCATAAACAAAAAGTCACAGAGATCTTATGACGGCCAGTGTCGCGTTGACAATGTCCAGTCTGGACGGATACGGTGAAGGAACGTGAAATTATTTTGTTTTCCAACTTTGCACATTAAATTATCAAGCTTAAATGTGAGGCAGACAGCCATGCTTACACCACTACGACAAGGCTGTTGTTTTTACTATACCATCAATGTCACATGGAGGTCATATTTTGACACCTTTTGTTGTGAATAATCCTAATACGAATGCAAGTGTCCATTAACTTGCTGAAACAACGACAAACTAGTGCAAGCAAATCTTATGGATGGACTTTGTATCAACATGCTGTATAAATCTGTTTTCAAGTGTTTTAACCCCATTTCACCCAGTTTGTCAAACTGACAACAGATGTTGCAGATGTAAGTAGCTGTACAGATAATGACGAATGCAGGTATTTTTCATTTGTAGTGCTTGTCCTGTGTCTGAACACTTTCTTGATAACACAACACATTGATCATGTCCTCACCCAGGTAGTTCTGGAAACAGTTGCGGGTCTGGTTGGTGTTGGGGAATCGGGCATCAAAGGGAGCAGTCCTGTAGCCCTTAATCTTCTCTTCAATAGTCTCAGCCATCTTTATGAGCTTTTATCAAACGTCTAAACAACAATATAAGAGGAAGAAGACTGAATCACACTCAAACGGCAACACGGTTGCCAAACAGGCTCGATGACAACCCCAACATAGTACTCAATGTTAGCTGGCTTCGCTAAAAATAGCGTTGCGATCACAGTTAAATTTAAGCTAACTTTGTTTACACCTTTATCGCTACTCATCACTTGTTTGCGATCAGACCTAAGAATACATAAAAGCCACCTAAGTATCCAACTCTTGACACAAACAAACATTAAAACTGTGACTCGACCTGATAACTTTGAAAACACATTAGCATAGTTTGCTAAGCTTCGCATAGTTGAGTCGGTTAGCTAATGCTAGCTCGTTGCTAACATATCTGTGTCCGGTCGTTAGCTAACATGTTTAAGAACGCCTAGTTGTTCCAATAAGTGTTTGTAGATCAACACATTAAACAACTTAAGCAATTTAAAGTTAAACTTTGTATAAATAATACAACATTCGGTAGGTTATTGGCTGCTAACCTTGGGACGCTTCTTGATGTGTCCTCGGTGGTCTCCGGAAAGATGTCCTTCCTCGTCACCGCGCAAGGAATGCTGGGATACCGGGTCATGGGAACACTTGAAACACCAGCCTGACCTGTACTTAGCTTCAGTTTTCAGGTCCATATTAACAATTTATAACGATTTTAAATTGGCTGGAAGGACGATAATGATGATCACAGGCCTGTTTTCTCTTGATTATGTATTTATGTAAAAATCATAATAGTTTTTGTTGCCTTGAAACAGTCACAATATGACCTAATATCTTGTAAGAATCCTCTATGTTGTAGACAAAAATGTAAAAAATAGACCAATTACAGGAAAATGTATGATTGATTTATATTATATCACCACAGCAGTTGTTTGGATACACTCCTAACTAAATTATACCACTGGTTTAATGTCTTCATCTGCTATCAGTGAGATAATTTTGCCAAGTACTACAGGCTTCTGTTTGCCATCTTATAGTGTAGTTTTGGAGAAGCTAACAAACTAACAACTTTATATGTATCTTATACCTGGAAATAACAAAAAATCCATTACTGAATAAACAAGCTGTTCTTAGAGGAAAATAAGATCCCCAGAACACTGTTTGCTGGTAGACAGGTGGCAGGGTCCGCCAAATATAAACAAAGTGAAGGAGTTTAAAATAGCGTTGTCCTTTAAGGTCAGTTTGTTTATTCAGTCATGTAAACAAAGAGGGTTTGTCTATTTAGTTTGTTTAGGCATAAAAAAAAACAAAAGAAAAACAAGAATTCTTTTCAAGATTTTCGCAAGTGCTGTCTTAAATAATCAGATTCTGGACTCAGGTCACTGACAGGAAGACAATACCACAAAATATAACATAACTAGTATTCCTAAAAAGATTCTTTAATGCTTGAGCCTATACTCTGTATTTGCCTGTTTCACAAGTAACTGAAGATGTAACACCTCAGTTTAGTGGTACTAGATATGGGGCTGATATGAGCGAAGATATGAGCGAATATTGCAATATTTTTCACACTTTTGAATATTGAACAGCTGCCTGGGCAATAGGACAATATAGTGTTGTTATTATTATTATTATTATTATTATTATTATTATTATTATTATTGATAATGTAACATTTTGGATGTTGCCCAAGCATAGTACTAGATGGTTAATTGCTCAAAAATAAGACCGGGAAGGAGGTTAATTACAGTTGTACCTGATTTGTTGAATCTGTATGATGCTGACAGTAATGACTAGCGTTATTGTCAGGCTAAAGTTATATACAGTTAAAGCACACCCACGTTATTCTGTTCTCTTCTCCCTCAGTGAGGAGCCTTTCTGATGGGACATATCGGTCTAGAAATGCAGATTCTGGAGGGTCTACCCGTTGAACTGGGTCAAAGTGATGGTCCCCTTTCTCTTTCCTCCAACATCTTCCTGTCGAAGACGGGGTCAAAGATCACAGGTGTCTCTGTCGCTCCCTCTAGCTTCCTGTTTCGCTCTGTGTGTTTCCGTCATCCTCTTTCCAGCAAAACTTCAAACTGAGCCCGCTGTGTGTTTTGTGATTGCGTTGTGTGATCAGTTGTAATAAGAAAAATCACAGCGCAGCGCCAGATTGAACACAGTCATGACGCTCTGTTGTGGCTTTGAGACCCTTTCGATAGAATTAAACTTTGACAGGATGAAACTGTGACGCCACATTTCTGTTTAATTCAAACAGGGCAAAATATTTAGCTTTAAAATACAGTATGTAGTATACCGACAAGGTCCCAAAGACTCGTATGTATGTATATTCACCCCTCTCTCACGTTCTACCAGTCTCCCTCTCTCTCTCGCTCACTCAGCCAGGATATAGGTGTTGTCCACAGCAAAGGAAGGAAATTCTGTCACTTAGAACAATGGGCCTGTTTCTCTATCTATAGACCCAGAGAGGCTGAAAGCAAGAGGGAGAGAGGGAGCAGATCTCGTCCAGTTAGAAGTAAAAAAGTTCTTTTTTGGTTAAAAGAAGGTCGAATCAATGGATTTTCGGAATTAGAGATGTGTTTGTAGACGTGTGACAAGTTTATGGCTTTTGAAAATGGAATTTCGTTGCGGGGAAAAGGAAACGTACATGGTTATTAGATTACTTTGAGCTGCGTATTCACATTTTGGTGGCGAGGAATCATCAAAACACTCAATAGAAGGATCACAAGTAACGGTGGGTAAGTGCCAACATCCAATACCTACGGCATTTTAATTTCTTTCATGAAGTATTCTGATTTTATGGTTTTCAAAAAGTACAACCACAACATGTTGGACAGGATGCTCATTAAAAAAAAAAAAACTTCTCCATCTAGAATGACAACGGCAGATTTTAGGCACAGAGGCACATCTTGCCATAAATCATACTTCGAAACGTGGTAGTGTTCCTGGTAAATGCAGTGATTTTGTTTTGGCCTCCAAGTTCCATCTTGCAAGGGGAAAGACGATCATGTGCGATCCTAAATTCTGATGGTCGAAGTAACACAGAGAAATGGACAGGCAGTGACCTTTGGAGTGGGTATTTCCCTGTCAGTGTAACAGCTGGAACCTGAGTCCTACAAAAGACGCTTCCTGTTTGAGAGAGTGGGAAATTCAGGCTATGACGTTCAGGGCTGTTTTGAGCTAATTTCTCTGTTTGCTCTCGCCATGTTGACAACCTGCCGCAGGTATCCTGTTGATGTTTTGTTGATGGTGACATCATGCCATTGTTATATTGTTTTCAATCCTGACACACATTCCTCAAACAGTGTGGAGAAAGATTACACAGATTACAGATTACAGATTACGGGAAACATGACATTTACAGTATGTTGACACACTGCAGATTATTGAATTAAAAGGCCACGTTTGTTTTTTAATAGTCATGTTTTTCCCTCCCTCTTGTCAGATGGAGGGGTCTGGCAGTCCTCGCTTCAGAAAGCTCCATTTCCCAGTGGGTCTGTGGATCAACTCGCCCAGGAAACACTTTGCCAAGCTAGGGGGTCGCTGGCCAAGTGCTATCTCTGTCAAGTCAGTCCCTTAAACACACTTGTAATCTCCTGTTTTGCTTCTGTGTCGTGTACATTTGTTCTCAGGTTATGCCACTTTCTTGTAATCGCTGTTTAGCCAGAGTCCAGTGCCTGTTAAGTATTGTTGAAGTTGAGCTTATGTGTCGATGTCATCTTATCTTACTTCCACTCTCATTTGTATCCTTCCAACTCCGTAACCTTTCCCTGTTTTATTTTAGTCCTTGTTGTTTGTCTTTGTTTAGTCAGTCATAATTCACAGCTGACTGGTCCCTTCCTTTCTCCTTCCTCTCTCCTCCATCTGTCTTCCCCTCCTCTGTTGTTGTCCCAGGTCGACCACCAGCTCTGACGCAGCCTCCCTCCACGAGGCCCCCTCAGCTCCTTCCTCTTCCCTTTCTAACTCAACCCCCTCGCTGGCTTCCCCTACCCCGTCCCCGTCTCCCTCCCCGGCCTTTCTCAGGCCGCGGCCTGCTGGGCCTCAGTCCCGCACGAAGCGCCTTTCCCATCTTTTCCTGCGAGGGCGCTCGAACAGCGACCGGGACCGGGCAGTGGGGGAGAGGGAGAGAGAGGTCTGGGCTCACTCGGCTGCCCCCTCCGCTCACCACTACTTGCCCCCTGCCTCTTCCTCTGCCCCGGGCCTGATCAAGATCTATGGGGATGCCCTCTCCAGTGGGGCCAACTATCGCTCCCTGCTGGCCAACATCCACTCTACAGCCAGGCAGCTCATCGCCCAGGTCATCACCCGGTACACTGAGAGAGAGAGGGAGGAGACAGATGACGCAGGTATGAGAGGGGGAAATTTTCTCTCATTTGGACCTCTGCTGCGACCCATTACAAGGAATTGTTTGCTCAAAAAGTTTAAACCAATTGGGAATGACTTAATACAAACATAAACCACAGTGTTATGGAAAAATAATTACCCCTCCCCCCTCCTCCTCCTCCCCCCTTCCTCCATTACCTTCTAGTTCTCCAGAAACACAGCCCAGAGGACTTCCTGTTGTGTGATGTCATCGGAAAGCCCATCCAGCAGCCAGATGGAGCTATCAAGTGGGAGACAGAGTGCCGGAGAAGCGTTGCCCCGTGGGAATGTCCCTTGTTGTTGGTGGACATGTGGCGACCCAAGGACGGATTTGAGCGCCGCTTTGAAATCCAAAGAAGGGAAGACTATGAGAGAGAAGAGAGGGAGAGGGAGAAGGAGCGGGAGAGGGAAGGAGAGAATTATCAAGGTATGTTTAAGACTCAACAGGCAGGTATGTTAGCACGCAAAGGAGCTCTGACCAATCCTCTGACTGTCTGGGCAACAGGTGTGCGCTGGCGGCGGAGCAGGATGTCGTCAGGGGGCGGACCAGAGGAGAGCGAGCGTGGTCATCGTGGGAGGAACACCGAGCTCAGGAGGAGCATCAGTGACATGAACCTGAGTCTGCGGCGCCGCCAGGGCAACCACGTCAGCAAGGACTCTCGTGGCCCTGGCAGCCGGCCTAACAACAACGGAGGGGTGCAGGACAGGAAGAACATCGTGAGCATGATCAACCCACAGCCGGGAGAGGTAATGACGACGTGGTGAGAAGAAAATGTAATAAATCCTGAGAGTTTGGCACTCTTACCATCATGTCTTAACCCACTTTTTCAGATTAGAGCTTCAAAAGCCGAAGCAAAGGTTGGTTGGACGAACCAGCCGGCGGAGGACGAGAAGGAATACTCAAGCTGTGACCTGGAAGTGATGTCACAAAGTTTGATCCTTCCTCCCACAGACCGGCCCTACTTTCTGTTGCTGCAGGGTTACGATCAGAGCAAGGCAAGACATGCTGACGGACGATATTGCACGCACGAATGCTCACAAACAACTCCCACACACACGTAGGCTGTGTAAACACAGGCGCGCACACACAAACACAGACATGTACGTGGTCGGTAACAAGGTGCATACACACAGATGTGCAGATATGCAAACTAATAAAGTCGTGGAGGACTTGTGCAGATGTACACGCGTGCACACACCCTGTACATGACATCATACCTGCATGTCTGTAATCGCCACATACCATCAGGGTTTCCATCGCTCTACAAGCCTCTCCCATTCAGCATCCTGCACAAAACAGCCTCAGAACAGCACAATGCCTCGACGATTTATCCAACCAAAGCACAAACCCCCTCTGTGTACATCACTCACACACAATGACCTCACACAGGTCTCCATTGTAGCAAACTGCGACACACTTCATACCTTATCAACTGCCCTCTGTTGAACTTAACATCTCCAAGATGGAAGATTGATACAGACCACGGCACTTAAAAAGATAACAGACCTCCCTGACTCTCCTCTGCTCTTCACCCCGTGTGTTTTGTTTAGGATTTTGTTTTGTACATCATGGTGGGACATACGCATGTGTTTGGACGAAAGCCCACGATGAGGGAGAGGGAGAAGGATAGAGAGAGGGAGAGGAAGGGGAAGAGGCCACTGAAGGTGGAGACGTTCCTCTCTGCTCCTGACCTCTTGGCCAGACACTTATTGGTCAGGAGAGACTCAGCTGTTCCCGGGACGCCCACTGGACAGGGTAATAAAACAGCCTCAGACTCATGTCACACTTAGATCCATGGTTCACTCTCTATGTTATAGTCTACCTCACTCTAATTTGCATTTTATCGTAGCTCTGATGCGGCCCTTCAGAGGAGGTGAGGTCACACACAACGGAGTGGCCGTTTACAGGGAGACAGTCTTAAAGCCTGGGGATGTGATCGGTCTGGGGAGCCACTTCCTTTTCCTGTATCGTGACCCCCGTGTGACTCCAGCTCCACCGCTGGCATTGACCCTGCCATGGCAGGCGGATGCCTCCACCACCTGCTGCCCCTCAGGGTTGGTGGACAGACAGGAAGCGCTGAGGCAGTACCTGGGATCGACGGAGGCAGTCCTGAAGTTCCACCCACGTCACGCTGATTCGCTGTTACAGGTGCGCTGACTGGCATTCGTGTTATTATTTTTCTGGTATCACGGAAGAAAGGCCTTACTGACATATGTTTTGTCTATCCCTCACTCTTCTCTTAGGAGATCATCTCCAAAAATTCCTCTCCAGACTCTGGGGGTGGGCCGTTAGCTCCTGCTTATCTCCTGTCAATCATGATAGATCATGCCTCCAAACACCTTGACCCCGCTCTGACGCCGCAGATTTTACTCAAGTCGGCCAATCTAATAAAAGAAATTGTCTGGGTAAGTAAAAAAAGAGAAATGTCTGGGGTGCCCGAAAGATATTGTGCTCACCATGAACTGCAATAAACAACCATGGATCTTTGTTGCATGTCATTTCCCATCTCTCTGTCTCCTCTCATTTCCTGTCATCTTTCTTCTGTCAATCTCTGTAATAAAGGAATGTCCAACATTGGCATGCTAACAGACTCATAATAACAATGCTAACATGTTGATGTCGAGCAGATGTAATGTTTGCATGTTCACCATCTTATTTCAACATGTAAGTCATTTGTCATTTACACACAAAAAAAAAATTACAAACCAAAATTGGACAAAGTGATAATTCGACCTAATGATGGTCTTGAAATGAAAGGTTAAATATTCAACTTCAAGTTTTTACAATTCAACTTCAGGGGAAAATACATGTCTGAGCAAAATTTCATAGCAATCTAACAAATAGTTGTTGAGACATGTAGCTCAAAGTGATTGGATGCTACCAGCAGTAGATAGTTGGTAAATCAAGCCAGTGGAGAGAAGAGTGAAAACATCTTTTCCATCGGGAGAAAAGCCTTCAGTGTCATTCTTTGCTCTTCTTCCAATGAAGAAATACTCGCCAGCTCTGATATAACTGATGCCATAGCAGCCTCTTCATTATTGTGGTTTTCGAATGAAAAGTCACAACTTCAGTCAGCCACAGCTGCCGTCTCCAGCTGCCTGAAGTTCCTCATAGGATGCGTAGCTGTGGCGCATAGCTTGGAGCCTGGCGAGGTGGATGCCTCGCAGGGTCAAGAGGTCAGGGGATCATCAAAATCAGAAGGATTACATCCTCTGGGGACCATGACTTCCATCCAGCAGTTGACTTATTTTAGTCTTGACTGACAAACAGGGCCATACTATTGCTACCCTGGCTCAAAAAAACAAACAAATAAAGCTCAAAAACACATAAATTGAGCTACATTTTATGGTATCTTAAGGAAAATAATAAAACACCTCAGAGGTTCAGCAGTGGTTCATCTGTCGGGCTCAGAACAAATGAATCATTAACCTTTTTTGGGATAGTATGTCTTGACAGTGTGGCTGTGATCACACTTGGGGTCAGGGTTAGGGTTAGGCTTGGCAGAAGCTTGGCAGAAAAACATCAGCTGGGCAGATTGAGAGGGCCACATTCAGTCAAACAGAAAAACCAGCAGACAGTCGTATGCCCTTCATTGTGGCCTGCTACGTCGTGGACAGGAGCGAGGATGAGCTGATGTCACTGCCTTTCTGCTGGAAAATGTGCTGTAATTGTCCTGGCTGCAGGGCGAGACTCTGCTCCCCCTCTTCCACCCCCACACTGAGCCTAATGTCTCTCCTCTCTTCTGTCTCCAACTCTCTTTACAGGATAACATTAAGGAATTTGGGGATAAGCATCCCACGCAAAAGTAAGAACATTTTTGTTCTACGTCATGTTTCCTCTGTTTAGAGATCTCCTGCCGAGTGATTCATGATACATTTGTGCCGTTGCTGTTATGTCTTGGGTAAATTTTTGTCGTGTGATGAAAGCATTGTAACACAGTGATGTTGAAAAATGGCTGAAATGTCGTTGAGTAATAATAACTCGGGTCTATTTTTACTCACAGTGTGGTGTGATTCTCACATTAAGCGCACACAAACACTGACAGGAGAATGTTCACAATCATTTTACAGCTCACATAACTTTGGTGTTACGTAAATGTGTCCAGTTCCACAGAGCAGGAAGGTGAGATAAGCACGCCGAATGTGCTGAAACTGTCGTCCGACCTTCGGCCCCTGATGTTTTGGATGTCAAACGCCACGGAGCTCCTTAACTTCTTTCAGGTCAAAGTTGAAACCATGGAGAGAGAGTGGGAGTTTGAAGGTGAGAGTGATCTGAAAACAGTCGACAGAAACGACTGACTCAAGCAACAATGTGGCTGCCTAATGAAACATCACAGACCTTTGGGAATGTTTGAAATGAAAGCGGACGCAAAACCTTTAACTCTTCCTAATTATGGTTACTTTGAAGCCCCGGGTGACCCAGTTCTGACAGCTGACATGGACACCTGCTCAGAGGCTCTGGCACAGCTGGATGATGTCATTATGCACACCTTCCAACAGTGTGTGTATCACCTCACCAAGGTACAGCACCACATCCAGACTAAGTAGTAAAGCACATATATATAAAACCACAAAAGTAAGCGTTTTAAGTTTGTGGCGCCAGATGTCGATCAAACTGCAACTTTGGGAAGCCACTTCCAAGTGAACTCTAAGTGGAATTTTTCCAACTTTCCCTCCTCCTAGTGTTTCCCTGTGGTATTACTGTTTTCACGGCTGTCGCAATGAAAGACATGACACCATAAAAATCCCACGATGACCTCGAAAATCCTGATCTCAGTGCTATGAAAAGACAGAGTCAAACACCTGGTTACATTGATACAATGACAGGATTTGTTACTGGTCCTGGAGACAGAATGTAGGTTTGGAACTCTACCACTGGTGAGGAGGAACACGTATAAGTGGGCTGACAGACTTTGACACAACATCCAGTGAATGCTTGTCTATACTCTTGTTTAACCTCGGTTTCTATCACTCGCCTTCTTTGCCTCCTCCATCAGAGAACTTCTTCTTCTTTTGCAGTTATTCCAGTTGTTCCACTGTTACCTGGGGGACAGCGGCCAGGGCAAACAATGCTTCTTTAATGTTTTGGCCGTAATGTGGCCTTAAATTTTGTGGGAAAAATCAAGGCAGGTGGGCAGGCTGAAAAGCGTGGTAAAAGCAAGGTTTATAGAGTCGTTTTCCTTCAGCCATTACACCGTGTAATCAGTATTTACTTCAGGAGGATAAGTTAAAGCAAAAAGTTGTCCATTGCCAGCTAAACAAAGAGACAGCTGAATGTCTTTCTGAAGACTTATTACATTTTTGTCTTGTTTTTTTCCAAGATGTTTCTGAGGCTGTCTCACCACCACCCACAATTAATTTTAATTTTTCCCAGCTGTGAGCAACTCCTCCTTTTTCTTTTGTGCTTTGCATTCTGGGAGAATAGCATGCATCAACAGCACGTTTGAAGAGTCAACCCTGGGACTGGCCTACATGTCTTCAGCCACCCCAGAGGCTGACATGCTCACAATGACAATGCTAACATGATAACAACAACAACAGGCACCATGGTCAATAACTTTGTTTCAGCATTAGCTCGCTAATTACAGCACTTAAACGAAAAGTACAGCTGAGGCTTGTGGGAATGACATGTTTGCAGGTATTTGGTGGTAAACTCCACATTTATGAAGTTGACCACTTTATAGTGCTAGATGTCAGGGAGCACCAAAGACATAAATATTTTTCCCAAATGACATGGCAATCCATCCAATGTCCACGGATATATTTCACTCTCAACCGCAAATGTAAACCTCATAGTAGAGCTAAGGAAAAAAGCAGCAGTTCACCAAAGTCAGTAGCATCCATCCTCTTGGAACCATGAATGTCATGGCAAACCATCCAGTATTTGTTTTTTCATT
The DNA here is from genome assembly GCA_903131615.1 of Diplodus sargus. Classification (NCBI taxonomy): domain Eukaryota; kingdom Metazoa; phylum Chordata; class Actinopteri; order Spariformes; family Sparidae; genus Diplodus; species Diplodus sargus. Next base: position 5,534,053 of record CAEMYA010000130.1, read on the forward strand.
GTTCATTTTCTAAACAAATGAACTCACATTTCGTTCCTTCCTGTCCACAAAGACCCTGTACTCACTCCTTCCGGCTCTCCTGGACACCAACCCGTTCTCCAGCGAGGAGAAGGAGAAGGAGAAAGATGGAGCTCGGGGCACGGAGGGAGAAGAGAAAAGGGAAGGGGAGGGAGAGGTGGATGACGTGTCCGCCCTACCGCCCAAAGTCGCCGGGCTGGTGGAGGTGTACCGCTGCTCCCTGATGCTGTCGCGGGAGGCATGTCTGTCCCCGCCGCTCACCTCCCAAACCTTCGGCTACCTCTTCTTCTTCACCAACACCTCCCTGCTCAATACTCTGCTAGAGCGAGGTGAGACTGCACAGGATAGAGTGCATACAGTGTGTGACATTAAAGGCACAGTTCACCCCAAAGTACATATTTTTACTCTTACCTGTAGTGCTATTTATCTATCTAGACTGTTTAGCTGCGAGTTACCGAGTTTTGGAGCTATCAGTCATAGACAAAGACGATAGTTCCTGCATGAAACTGCTCATAACAAGGTCTGTGGATTATTTTGAGTAGCTGGGTCATGACTTCTGGAAAAAAAACATTGCTGTTGAGTTTTTTAAGAATGTAATTTTTGCCACTTTGAGCTCCACAGGCTGAGTGCCATCTAGTTCCATTATATCAGAGAGAAGGCAGACATCACTTTGTCCAATTTTTCCAAAACTCTACAGCTCACAGCAAAATAATCTAGATGTATAATTACTGTAGCGCTATGGGTAAGAGGAAAAATATGTATTTTTCATTTCAGCTGTCTGTCTAATCAGTAACGGCAGCCTATCTGCTTTCTGACATTAACTAAAAATAAGATACTGGTCATACCAGACCAAGTAAGGCTGTAGTGGCAAAACCCCTGAGTGTACTAAACTGAGCAAAAGTATTTTAATGTTTATAAATTAAACTTTTTATTTGTAAAAAGGGGGATGTGTTATTTCCTCTTTCAAAAGTCAGATGGTCTTTAAAGGTCACAATCCTCAGACAGAACAATCTCCTGTTTTTATTGTTTAAAAAAACATTTTTCACATGCTTTTGCCAAAATCGACACCTTTTTTCTATCTCTTCTCTCCCATTAGACGGGCTGTTTTCGTGGTCCAGAGCGGTCCAGATCCGTACAAACTTGGACCTGGTTCTGGACTGGCTACAGGGGGCGGGATTAGGAGACATTGCCTCGGAGTTTATGAAGAAACTGTCAATCACGGTCAACTTCCTGTGTATTCCCAAGACTCGACTTATCCAGGTAACACAGCTACATGTGCAGTGTGTTCTCTGAGCCCTAACCCAAAAAATATTAACTCTTATTTTCCTCTCTGCATTAACTTCTCATCTTCCAGTCATCCTGGACCAGTCTACAGGAGGAACATGTCTTGTTAAGCCCTTCCCAACTGCACCACCTGCTCACCCATTACAAGCTGGGTCCAACCAGAGCCCCACCAGCATCCTGGGCCCCACCAGCAGGCACAGAGCTGAGCGGAGGTAAATCATAGATAGATCAAACTAACTAACTAAGACAGTGAAATTACCTGTCAAGTCAATTGCTTCTTTCCCTTTTTTCTGATCTTTTAGACATCTTTGAGAGCTTCCTGGACCACCCTCCTTTAATCTTGCCAAACGAGACTCCACGCCTTGACCTTTCCCAACCAATCCCGAGCCCTGAGCTCCAAAAGGAAGTTACACGTCTCCGCACCTTCTTGTGGGGACTCGACCAGGATGAGCTCCCTGCCAATCAGAGGACTCGGCTTTGAGGAAGCCCATATTTGTCTCTCTATGGATGTCTTAAGAAACAGCAGACCAAAAAAAAAAAGAAAAAGAAAAAATGCAAACTGGACATGTTTTCTGCATTTTGTTGCCTGTTTGTTGTTTTGTTTTTTCATGACTTACATATCAACTCATTTATTCATCTAGATATTTTCAAGTAAGGGAAATGTATTGGTTCTGGTATGTCTTTATAGATTGTACTTCAATGCAGGGATTACAACACCATGTCTGTTAGACTTGTGTTTAACTTGGCTGTCATGTATGTTTTTTAAACTACTTGTTTTTAATAAAACACCGAACTCCAGTCTAAAAGACTTACAGTTTCCGCATGATCTTTGACAAGCTCGTTTCCCACAGCAGGGCCCCTTGGGCTTGGCACTCACCTCGACTTTTAAACACCAAAGGAATATTCCACAAGGTGGCAATGCAGGACTCATTCCCCTCTGACGTTAAATGATGAGTCTGCAGGTAGAACTGCTTGACTCAGGAGGCGATCATACAGCTACATTATCGTCTGCTCCGACCGCTCATTCTCATTTCCTGTAATAATGGTGGCATTTTACAAAGGGTCATGACTCAAGCAAGTAAATGAGACTGTGACGACCGTACACAAAGGCCACCTTTACCAAGGTAAGCTGTCATAAAGGTAAAAGCTGGTGACTTAAAAACTGGGGGGGATTTTAATTTCCCTCAGTGGTCTGATCAGGAGGGTTTCCCATTTCATTAATGTGGTACAACCCCCCCCCCCGACGCTATAAAATAAAAGTCCAGCTCATTAAGAATAAATCAGCAACCGTCTGTTACGAACAGACAGCAGACAGGTGATATCATCAGCGGTGAGTAACAGCTCAGTTTGAACTTGACCTGTCACAAATTTGTAATACCCAGTCAATTCCCCCGTCTAGTCAGCCGGACTTGGACTTGGAAAACCACTTTCTTTGTTTTGAGAGTGAAGCTCTATGACGTCTCCACAAACTGAAGTTATCATGCTCCTCCTCTGGCGTCTGGCCAAATGGCTTCCTTTCTTCCGGTCAGCTTCTCAGAAGAACTCCTTTACGGTAAAAAGCTGAAAAACAACACATCGGTCCCGTGAGAGACCCCTGCTTACATCATCACTGTTGCCTCCGGTTCTGTCTCCCCAATTTCATACTGCGCTGACGTAAAAAAAACAAGCCATTGAGAAAGACCAGTTATAGATTATGAATCATGAGAAGAGGCTCCCTGTGGTCACACTTATCAATTAAGTGATTGTAATCAGTCTCATTTGAGATTCAGTGTGTGGTGTATGAGTGAGAGTGAGGCTGTGTTTGTGCGCTAATTTCAACTTGCCAGTAATGTCAAACAGATGTAGTCTGTAGCTTTATAATTAACCACAGATGGGGTTCAGACTGGTAAAGGTCCACGCTGATTGTATGATATTACAGTAGTCTTTGATACAGTACGGTGACCAATGTCTGAGTGCGATTAAGTAACATGTAGGGTTTAGTAAGCGCGTGACGCACACTCTGTTTTCTGTGATCTCGATCACTGACACAGACAAAAAAGTCATACACACTTTCACCAGAATTTCGTAGTCATACAATCGTCTTTTTCACTGTCTCCCCTCACACAAACACGCTCGCTAAGTCGGCTTCTTTACCCAGGTGTGGAGTCCCACACCTGTTGTAGCAGCTCTCTGTAATTAGCCCCGACCCAATTATCATCGGTGGATGGAGGGGTGTGTGTGTGTGTGCGAGGACAATGGGGCAGTTATTCTCTCCCTATCATCTCCTCCTCTCTCCCTGCTGTCGAGTAATGAAAGATTCTTCCCCTCTTCAAAGACACGGAGTTTCCTACAAAACGGCTGAGTCAGAGGAGAAAAGAGAGAAGGATGAAAAGAAAAGGAGGAACAGTAGGGAGGCAAGTGTGGTAATGCAATGCTGCCGGTGTGAGGCCCGGTGGACCACAGTGATTGTGCTCACTGTTGTTACACACAGGAGTCATTTTCAGGAACCAGAAAAGGGCCCATGGCTCTCACACTTAACACTAACAGCTACAACCTGGCGCGGCCTCTGTATCTATTTGTGATCTGGGAACACTTTACCTGAGCCCTGCGTCATCCTACAGCCCGCAGTATAAGGAGGGTTTTCAAGTCATACACTCGGGGGGAAAGGGCAGAGTGTGATGACTGTAGGGCCACTGATGCAGGCTGTGAGACACGTTCTATCAGGGAGCTGGAGGGGAAAGTGTGAGGGCTTCGGTCCAAAGTAGTCATCGCCGCCAAAGGTTACGGGATCTGGTTTCTTATACCCAGCGATAAAATGTAACGTACATTTACTCAAGTACTATAGTCGAGTATGATAATGAATGTTACTCTGCTACATTCAGTTGATAATTTTAGTAAATCCTTTTTAAAGGATTAAAAAAAAAAAATCTGCAATCAAATAAAAATCCTTCAATAATCAGTCAACTCGTAGTATATACACGTCAAGATATGTATCAGTTACTTTTACTTGTACTTTTGATACTTAAATACATTAACATAACATACTTTAAGACTTTTACTCAGTACGACTTTTGAGTCGATTTATCATAAACATTCAACATCAGCACATCTGAAGATAAGTGGTTTTGACTGGAAAGGAAAGTAATCTGAAAAGTAACTAGTAACTGAAGCTGACAGACAAGTGAGTACAATATTAACCTTTGAGATTTAGTGGGGTAGAACTATAAAGTTGAATAAAACGGATACTCAAGTAAAGCACCTTGAATTTGCACTTGTACAGTACTCGAGTAAATTTACTGAGTTACTTTCCATGTTAAAAACACTGATTGTGGGGTCACGTGGTTAAAAAACACAGGAGAAATGTTTTGTCATCATCTCAGTTACACAAATAACTTTGTTGAGTTTTTTTGTCAGCATTTCCACTGATGGAAGTAACTACGTACATTTACTCAAGTACAGTACAAGTACAATTTGAGGCGATTTCCTGCAACTTTTTTGGAGGCAAATATACTTTTTACTGCACTACATTCATTTTCTAACATTAGTTATTTGTTTCTTTGATATCTAAGTAGATTTGATGTCAGTTACTTTATGACTTAAGTTACTATTTTATTACACAATCTTTACTTTTACTCGAGTGTATGACATTCAGTACTTCAGTACAACACTACTTATACCAGTGCGAACCTAAACTGTGTTTGTCTTAAACAGCACTGCGAGAAATATTATCTTAATGAGTGCAGCTCCTAAGAAATAAAGCAACATTTTTCAGTATCCATCTCAGCCTGAAAATATTTAAGAACCTGACTGCATGAGACACCAGAGAGTCATCTAGAGTCTGAAGCATAAGTAGAAGTGGAATGTTTTACATGACTCGTGGATAAGGAAACGTGAGCAGGAGCAGGAGCAGGGGAATCTCTGTTAAGTCCCAGACAGACTGGGGGTGTAGGAATCTGCGAGAGGTTTGAGACGAGTGGTGAGAAGGTCAGAGGGGAATCAGCAAGATGCAGACAGACGATGGACTGTGGCTGCAGACTTTAGCTGGATGAAATGGACAGCGGGGCCTCAGTGAGATCACCAAAAGGCCAAGAGAAAAGCCTTGGTCCTCCTAAAGGGGTAATGTGTTTTCTCCTGATTACGTCACCCGAACGTGAAACGCACACATAAACACACAAACTTCTCTCTTTTTTTTTTCTTTTTGGTGCATGCCCCTACACACAAATGCACACAGGCACACGTAGGGATATAAAAGAAGCCCTGTGAGGTCAGATCCACCGTGCTGAGGCTGTCCACTGTTAGTACGCGTAGCCGGCTAAGCCTCACAGTCTCACTGGCAGCTACAACCACCACCACCAACCGCCGTACCCTGCCTTGCCCTGCCCTGCCCTGCCCCGGCCTTCTCTCCACTGGCGGCTGTCTGTCCTGACCTGCTGCCGCTGCTGCTGCAGCTGGTTCTCCGGAGCAGCAGTGTTTATGTGTGCACACACTTTGGGACGGGGCCAGTGCCACCAATTTGGGACTGGTGGTCTTTTCCTCTTTTCCAAAATGTCCGACCCTTTCCCTCCTTCCTCTTCTTTCCTCCTGTTTTCCTGCCTCCCTCACTTTCGTTCTTGCTCGGTATGTTTCTCTCGGGCCGGGGGGCCTGTGGGCCTGTGGGTAGGGGCCTTATTCCATCAGCCTGGGGCTTCTGTCAGAGGCTTGTTCCATTTTGCGTCATGGTGTTGACTGAGCGGACCCCACACTTAACTCCCATAGAGCTATGGGGTTGGGCGGCAGGGCGGCCGGCGCGGGCTAACGCGGCCCCGTGTTCAGCGTGGTAATCTGATGGCCGTGTTTATTTTATGCAGCTCTCCTTTGATGGGGCAGAAAAAGTCTTTGGGCTTTTTGTTTCAGCACTTTCACTGCCAGGTCAGAGGTGCTCGCCGTGGTTACGCTCAGGAAGAATAATATTTGCCCTTATATTCGCTCCAAACAGGCTTTTTTCCATATTAGTGTCAGGGATACTCTCCGGGTTTCTGCCTTCCACTGATTCGGCACATTGGAGGTGAAGGGTGGTGGGGGACCGCACCTCAAAAGCATCGCTCCCTGGAGGATAACGGGGGTGTTCCACAGGTCGTCCCTGAGGCTTGTTCCTATACCCCTGAGTGAACCCCCGTCACACTCTGCTGCGGATCTGAGAGACAGCCCTGCAGCCGTATATATAAGTCCCAGTAGTGAAGGAAAACACACACGTAAACACATGAAAACACTCTCCCTCCCGCTTGGCTGCCCCGGACTCCACCTCAGCTGTCAGTCGTCCAAACCTCCCAGGGGTGCGTTTTAATGGAGCTACCAAAAAAACAGAGTTACCTCTCCTTGTCTGCCCTGCGCCTTTCACTGGCTCACCTCAAGACTCACACACCCACCTATCTGTCTTGTGTCAGCTGTTTCGGACGGGTCGAAAAGCCAGGGGAACCGCACGGAATCATTAGATGAGGTTTTGACCTAAAAGAACTGTTCACCGGATTGAATTCTGACCCCCTAATTTGTTCTGTACAACCACACCATGAAGTACAAATAAAGCCTCCTGTATTGGCCCCTCATCGCACTGTTCTGCACTCACTATGTCCATGTTGATCTGACCTGGGGAAATGTTCTCCGAGCGGCGGCTTAGAGGACTCGCTTTGTCATGCAAGAATCCTTTTTTACTTTGAAGATTAATTAATATGCATCTCAGGAGAAAAGAAGCCCGGATTGTGGTCGGAATATGGTTTATCTATCTCAATTTTTGTTGTTGTAATTGGCCGAGGCCTATGCTGTGATCGTGATATTACAGGAATGAATCACTGTCACACAAGATAAGGCACCCTGGGGAGTTTTTAGACGGATAATGTTTCATTTCCTTCTTAGGCTCTTCATTATTTATGATCTGAATACAGAAAGAACTGGGTTTCGGCCAGATAGGAACAATAAGCACACCAGCATACGCATAAACAGAAACTAGATCATCATCGCGTCTTATCTTTCATACGAAGATGAATAGTAGACCGTGTACAGGAAGGACTGTTTACACTTCCTGCCCTCCTCCATACACCCCATTATCCACCTTTCTGTTGTAACACATTCAGCATGTTTCTGGCCTCCCGTGTGACTGTGAGGTATGTGCTTACTCACAGATGAAGGAGTCTGAACGCTGATGTAATCCAGGGGAAACAGGGGGAACTACCCTGGTGGTAGGTAATCCAATCCCTCCTGGTGCAATTTAGCAGCTCAAAACAATTACAGACTCGCTGCCCCCAGAATCAGCACCGGCAGCCAGACGAAAGGGGATGTAGTAGATTTGGCGTGTTAGCATAGACACTGATGTAAGGTCAGATTTAGTGGGCCACTACAGAGGGCAGGCTAATCTGGATCAGGGTTTGGCAATGTCTTCCTCGCTATTCAAACTGAGGTTGAAAGCCTCCGCAGATGGCACAGTGTGGGCGACAGTAGAAAAGCTCGGTCACTGAGTCATAAAGAGGTGCTGTCAGTCAATACCAAGGATTCACCCGGCAGAAGTCCTCCTCTGAGGTGTGTGTGTGTGTGTGTGTGTGTGTCTGTGTGTGTGTGTGTGTGTGTGTGTGTGTGTGTGTGTGTCCGCCTCTTCCCACTCACTGTCACCCAATCAAGGGACTGATTAAAGGGGATCGCCTTTCCTGTGACATGCTCCTAATCTTTGCCCTCTTCCTGTCCCGCCCTCGTTCTTGCCCAACACCTGTTTAACATCTTCGCCATCACTATCTTTCTCTTCCATAGCATCACTTTGTGTTTTCTAGCAGCTCATTGGCTCTTTTTTTTCTCCATGACCGTCTTACCAACATCCATCCGATCACCCCAACCTATCCCGTCTCTTTTCTCTTTATGCGTCACCGTTCTCGTCATCACTCCTAGCTTCCGAGGATAGCCGCTGTCACCGCGTTTATTGTCTTTGTCTCAACCTTCAACCTATGTCTGTCCAGGCATCCTGTCCCATCCCCTCCTGTCCCACTCTTTGTCGTCATCCCTTTCATTTCTCCCTGGTGATTGTCCATGAGCGAGTTGTTTCTGGGCATTTAGTCCGGTCTGCTGCGGGGAATTTCCTTCTTATCGTTCACTGCGGCATTCCTTGCATTCCTAGCATGCTTCCCGGCACTACTGGGGGTCCGGCCTGATGCGAGGGCGTCTGTAATACAAGGCAGACGCTGAGGGGAACTGACACCATTCATACATCCAGCGGTGACCTTCTAATGAGAATGGACGGTGTGATTGATGAAGAGAAAGACGATGAGGAGCCAGGGAGAAAAAGGGAGGGGGAGACATAAAAAGACAGTGGCGGCGGGGGCGTAACGGCAATGTGTGTGAACTCCGTGCCAAAAATAGAACATTCTGGATAGCTTTCATTTCTAAGTCCTTGACTCATGGACTGTTATTGATAAAAGAAGACATGTAAGCCGTTTAGACATCTCCCGACAGTGCAGTTTGTGGCTAATTGGGCACAGCAGGGGGTCAAAGTGCACGCAAACATTGGGAACAAGAAAAGAGAGATTAGAATAACTTTCATGTCATTCCTCTTAGTCACGGCCCTCCAAGGATCACGGTGGTTCTCTTAACTGCACACTAAACAAAGCTTTTGTAAAATCCCACAATGAAAAAAAAAGAGGTCAAGAAAAGTCAAACTGTAGGGGCGTCAGGGATGTGACAGGTCGTGCGGATGTGCAAGTAAAATATGGCCGTCAGACTCAGACTTGTCAGCCGGAGATACTGATAATGGTGGCAAGGAAGAATGCACGCAAACACATTACTTCCATATCTTTCACTTACTATTCCAGAGATAAGATAGCGTGTCCAAGAAGTATGAGGGAAAGATAGTTCACGGTTTATATAAACATTTACAGTAAATGTTTTCTGGTGATACGACAACAGCTGCAGAAATTTCAATCTAAAAGAGGAAGACAGTGTATCTTCTGTGCCGAAGTCACTTCAAAACCAGCGCTGACATTTCAGTGAACTTGAGGTCCGCCTCCCCTCCCTGTGCGGTCAAAGCGCAGCCTACTGAATGTGGAGGAGAGAAGTCTTTTTGATTTACAAACACTTTCAAATGCGCCCGGCCTCCAAGCTGTTGTGCTCAGCTGCACAATCCACATCCGTACGTTAGTTCAAAACATAAACAGTGACAACGTGCGGATATGAAATTTCCTTCCCTGTGTTTGCTCAAAGTTATGATGAAATTTACACACTCTACACGGCTGACGCACAGGAAGTGGTCAGCGGAACGGCGGTAGAATCAATACAGCTGGCCGTGCGTTCTGTTATAAGTTGTGTTATCTGCTATCATTGTTGTGGGAGGTTGATTTATGATCGTCATCACGTAACGAGCGCTAATTTAATCAATGGCCCGTGATGGAGGGGGCCTGATGTGCGTCAGTCTTCACAGAAAACAAGCAGGCCACGTCAGGTTAAAGAGGGTAGCGGGTTATAAATTGCTTTAAATGCTGGAGTGAACTGTCTAACAGACGTAAGCATGTGTGTTTCTGCGAGGTTGTGTGTGTGTGTGTGTGTCCATCTGTCTGCAAAAGGGCATCCTCCCACCCCCCCATGTGACTGAGGTCACCTTACGTTGACAAGTCATGCTGCAGGGCCAACTGCGACGTCACACAAGTCCTCTTCCTTTTGTCGTCTCTTCCCACTCCCCTCGCTATTTCCCCATCGTCTCTCCCCGGCCCCACTGCCCCCTTACACACACTCACACACACACACACACACACACAGCCTCCCCCCCTTTCCCCCCTGAGAGTTTGTCAGCAGCTCTCAGCTTCCGTAGAATAACACGACAACAGACTCAGTGTGTGGCTGACGCAGACGCGCGGCGCGCCGGCGAGTAGTGGTCAGCTCTGATACAGTATACATCACTCACAGACACACACAGATGTAGTAACTCACCACAGAAACGGCGAAAGCCTGACAAAGGGGCAGAGAATGCACAAGCAACGTCTCCTGGATAACTATTCCGCACGCTGAGGAATGCACCAAAAATAGCACCTACACTGTTACTCTGCTCTCTTTTCTTTCATTAACTTTTATTTTAAAAAAAAGTTCTTTACAGGCTCACTGGTGCAGAGATATTGCAGCCAGGTGATATAAATAAACCACTGTTTACACGCACATGCTTGACTACATACGCTGTGGTAGTTTAAAGCTTGTGCTGTTTGCATTTCATTGATCCTGCTGTGCACCAGACTGCACCGGAGGAAAAACAGAGACCGGGATGTGAAGTGGAAACGAGTGAGTGTGTGAAAGAGAAAGTAAGAGGGAGCTGAGGGGGAAGCACTTTGAAAGGAGGAAGAGATGGGGAGAGAGAGGGATGCAGACAGGACACGCAATGACAGGGGAGGAAAGAATGTTTAGGGCGACTGAGAATGGCGGTGAGAGGAGCGGGAGGGAGAAGCGGAGGAGAGAGCGGGAGCTCTGAGACAGGCCTGGGCTCTCCAGTGTGTTAACACCAGTCTGAGATGGAGGGAGCAAGCAGGGTAGATGGAAAGAGTGTTTGCACAGTAAAAAGTTCCTTTTTGCGTGGGTTGCTAGCTTCCCGCTGTAACCCCCTCCTCCTCCACCTCCTCCTCCTCCTTCCTCCTCTCCTTCTCACACTCTGTCTGTGACCTATTGCTTCAACTAGTTCATTCAGAGATTTCCTCACTGGCAGACGCAAAACCTCTTGGACGGCGTGAGGGGAGAACGTGAGCAGGTGAGCAATGTAGAGTCGGAGAGGGAGAGGGTTCCGGCTGACTCTCGCTGTTACAGATGCACACACGCACGCACACACACACACATGCGTACACACACGTACACTGTGTTTTGTCACATACCATAAAGTTTGGTTTCCAAACAGAATGAGCCTCGTAAACGTGCGTTTTAATAGAGAGCTGATTTAAACATTTTGCTCCCCCAGTTTCTGCCGGGAGAGACGTTCGCCTCACGCTCTCCCTTTCATCCCTGCATCCTGCCCTTTGCTCGGCTCCGTGAGCTGAGCCAGCGGAGGAAACCTGCAATAATGATGCTGGTTAATGTCCCACTTTAATGGTCTAATAAAAAGGCAAAGCAACAGATGCGCAACAGCCATATCTGCCTCAAGTGGGCAGCTCACATGAAAAAGGAAGAGAGCAATTGACACGCATAATTAGTAAATCACGTCCACGGGGAGCTTTCTCGACTAAAGACTCGCCAGTGGAGGGGAGGCGGAGGGGGGCTCGAGAGGAGGGTCTCTGGTCATATAGCCATTTGAAAGAAGACAACAGAGCTTAACATTGATCCCTGACACTGAGAAAGAGAGAGTCAGAGACGTCACTTTATTGCCCAATGACTGCAGCCCCCTCCTGTGTGTCACTATTTCTCCAAACCAAACCCCCCCTGAACTTTTAACACACTCACTCGCTCTCTGACGTAGGTTGAACTAAGCAGGCAGGAGGAGGGAGAAGGGGGGTGGTGGGGTGATGATGGTGGTGGGTACCGAGTCAGGGCAAGGGTTACCATAACGACTCCCCAGATAGCAGTGGTGGAGAAAGTATTCAGATCGTTTACTAAAGTAAAAAAGTACTAATGCCAGAATGTAAAACATGAAATCCTGCACACAAAATGTTGTTATTTAAGTAAGAGTATGTAAAGAAAATATAGTTGAAGTATTAAAAGTAAAAGTACTCAATGCAGAAATATGTCCCCTGTGACTGTTATGCTATTACATATAATATCATTAGAGTGACAGTACCTCAGCTAAGGAGGTCATGTTTTCAGCCGTGTCCGGCTGTTTGTCGGTTTGTCAGCAGGATGACACAAAAACTACAGAATGGATTTCTACGAAATCTGGATACAGGATGGGTCCCAGAAGAACAATTATAAGGCGCAAACAGGCGCAGGAGCACGGGAGACGCATGGTTGAAAACCAACAAACCAACAAAGAATAAAGGAAAAACACAGGCTTAAATGCAAACTAAACTAATGAGGGGATGAGGTGCAGGTAGAGAGACACTGGGAAAAGGGCAGTGCTGACGAGGCTGATGTGAGACAGGTGTGTGTGGGTGTGTGTGTGTGGGGGGGGGGGGGTTAATTGGGCTGGGGAACTGGCACAGGAACACAGGAGAGCAAGAGGATATAACTACAAAACCATGACACCTTCTACTTTTGGTACAGATCCAGAAGGGACGAATCCAAAAACTGATTTCTCTGGGAATCAGTTATGCATCAGGCGCCTGAGAGTGACACATGACTATAGATTTTAATATTGGACTGACTTGATTGAATTAAAGGCGACTGTTGGATATTGGCAAAGGTAGGCACTCTACTTGCCATACAAGTTAGTCATGCATCAATGTGAAAGTAGGATTTTACTGTTGTAGTTGGCTGAAGTGGATCTCACTTATACTGTTTTGTATAGGACTTCAACTTGTGATCAGGGCGGGGGGGGGGGTCCAAAAGAGCCCAGAAAGCCCTTTAACCCTTAAAATAATATGCCTTTGGCATTCGGATATTATCTTGTCCTGGGCATGAGCAAGATTATTGACAGCCCTGATTATTATCTCTATTCATCAATGATTGCTTGGCAGGAAGTAGTGAGACATGCAGCTACAGCTACCCACAGCCCAAAGCGATACCTTCACAATGCTTGTTTGTCAAAATCAAAATGAGCAAAATAAATAAAAGGGACCTTTTTACTGAATGATTAAAGAAGTTGCCAATGAATTTAATGTCCATGAACTTGTTTCAGCTGTGGGTTGTTTATGTTCTGACCAAACATCGTAATATATAAGCTCAATGTTTAAATGCAAAAAATTGAACTCAAGCTGTCTCATAATTGCAGCAAGAGGTGCAATAGTTCCCTCTGATATGTAGTGGAGTAGACGTGGAAATGCACAGAAGTTAATGCACAAGTTCAGTAAAAGTACTTCAAATTTGTGCTCAAGCATGGTCCTGAGTAAATGTACTTAGTTACATTCCTCCACTGCCAGATAGGATACCCTGCCCTGCCGGAATCACACACTTGGCAGTGAGCTGGAGAGGATGAATGGCGGACAGAATGACGGAGTAGAGAGGAAGAAGAGAGGAGGTGGAGGAGGTCATGGGGAAACTTGAAAGTGTCCTGTTATAGGAGAGTAAATATTAACAGTAATAGGTCGGACCTTTGGTTTTCTCTTTGAAACTAATCGTCGCGTTTGTTGACTCAGGTCCTGCTGGAATCCCCTGGAGGAAATGAGGGTGCAACATAAAAATTATGAACTACTGCTTCTCCCATAATCCCTTTTACCATCGGAGCAGTGTTGCGTCACAGCCAACATTTGCTCTGTTTATATATGACGCTCAAAGGTAAGCAGAACATGAGACTAAACCCTAAAACCCACAAGACTACTTTATCATCCACCTGGACGTGGAAATCACCCCCGGTAACAAACAACTATGGGAAAATCCACATGAACAGAATGGGCTGATTTGGTATTTGTTCCCATAATCAAACTACAACACTAATCGCAGTTAAATAAACAATGAAAAAAAAATCCCCTACATAAAAAAAAAAAAAAAAAAAAATGTTCTTGCACAAGCTCTTCCATGCCGGATAAATAAACTATGAAAGAATATTACACTAACACGCACTCTGGAGCTGCCTAAATCAAACTTTTTAAAGAGGCAAAAGGCGATGAATCACGCAACTGTGTGGATTAACAGCCCGGCGAAAGGTGGGCAAAGAGTGTGAGGCATTCAAATGATTTGAAGCCTGCGTAATAATGTGTGAATACATGCCATGGACGCACAGGAAACCCGGTGTAAAGCATGAGCGAATTGAGTGAAGCTTGTGTGAGTAAAGTTTGTCTGGCAGCGAGGCCTCGCAGGCCCTGTCACAGGTTCCCCTTCCTCTCTGATGTCTTTGAGGTCGTAGTCTGAGTGTCTCACTCTGTTTCTCCTCCTATGGTGGTTTACACAGATTGGTGATGTAATGGGTAGCATATGAAGGCCACACACAAACACACGCAGACGCACACACAAACACCGATGCTCATGCACGATATACAGACACCGCACTTATACCACCACATACCCATAATTACACACATATACTGTACGCACACCCATTTACACAAACCCTGGATTCCCCCTTTTCCAACAGCCATGCGCCAGTGCTCGCTTTCTCACACTCAAAAACAAAGGTCTAAACAAAGATACATAACTCCTCTCGCTTTGCGCGCTGACATCTATGCACGTGCGCACGCACACACACACACACAC
>CAEMYA010000130.1:5551761-5640263 GCA_903131615.1 Diplodus sargus
CCACACTCGCATCCCTCTCTCTGCACTCCTGTTTGCCTCCTCTCTCTCCCTCTCTCTCCCTCTCTCTCTCTCGTACAAACCAAGTGTCTCTCTGCCTTCAGCACTCTCCATAAAAAGAACTACCAGAGCTCATCTTCAAAACTTTTTCAACCAGAGACAGAAAAACTTATTGACTTTTTTCTTCTTCTTCTTCTTCTTTTTTTTGTTGTTGTTGGTAAAACTCTCCTCTCCTGACTTTTTCTTCAGTCACCATCACTCTGCTCTCTCATTCATTCTCTTGACAACTTTCCTCTCTCACTCGCGAAGAAGAAAACCGGGAGCACGTGACAATTTCCGGAGTTCAATTTATTTATTAATTTTCTATTTATTTATTTATCTATCTATCCACGTTTGTGTTTTTCTCTTTTTTTTGCTGGTTTACTCTCGGATCCGAATCAATATGAAATGTAAGTGTTTTGATTCGTTTAATTAACCATTTTCTTTCGCAGCTTTCTTTTCTTTTTTCTTTTTTTTAAATATTTCTCAACGTTTTCTTTCTGTGTGACTGTTACCAGCTGTTTTATCGTCCCTTCACAGCCTAAATCAAAGCATTTCATTTGCAGGTTAACACTCTAGACAGTTGACTTACTTCATCCTCTGAACTGTAAGAAGTTAGACGGGGAGCTCAGATGCTCCTGCAGTGTTATTTTGGCAGCGATTCTTGTGGTTCACCTGTAATTATCAAGCATTCATCATTTCAACAGCGCTGTGGTTGCCTTTTAATACTTAGTCTACCTTGTATTTGAACTTGAAAGGGGAAAGAATGAATGAGCTTACTGTTTGAGAGTTCACTTGGCTGCCTCTATATAATTTATACCACCAGCGCACGTACCTATCCTGTTGCAGGTGTGACAATCAGCAGCATTCATTGCGTTGCTCGTGATAAAGGAGCGATGGTGAGATTCAGTGTCAAAGCCCTGGCTTTTTTAATGATTTAATGATTTGCGTTCAGCCTGTGAAAACATGACTCTGACACTGAAGCTCCTCAGGATTCCTCCTGCCAAGTCTGGAGCCATTGTTTATATTATGGTGCAATATCTTCCCCTGGAGCTGACAGCCGTGGCCTGAGGTCATTATCATTATGGCGAGATGACAGCGCCTCTCCTCTAATTGCTTCCGTTTTGTCTTCTCCCCCTGCAGTGCTGCTCGACTCCTCCTCGTCGCTCCTCTTCTCGCTGCTATTGGCTCAGCTGCCGGTCTTCACGTCCGCGTCTCCAGTGCCGCAGCGGCGGCCCAGTGACATGGATAAACTGTCCAATCAGACCAAAAATCTAATGAAGCTCACCCAAGAACTGCTGGTAAGTGAAGATGCCCCATTCACGGTGGTGATTAGCGTTCTCGGCTATTGATTGGAGGAGAGGCTAATTGAATTGATGGTGTGAGGGTGGAAGAAGGATGCTGGTCCTGATTGACCTCCCCTTAACTGGATTCTGGTGCTAATGTTACCTCTCGGTTTATGTAACGTGCGCTTTGTTGTGGAGACTCTGTTTCAGGCTGTTTGCTCAGGGTTCAGTTTGACTTAAGCTGCTTTCATTGATGACAGACTGGCTGGAGTCCACACTGCATGCTCAGATCAGGGCAGCAACAGCCTCGGGGGAGATTTGACTGAGTGATCTCACTTTTAATCCACACTAGACTCGGAAGGGAGGGGAGGTCTGACTCAGCAACCTCCTGGTCTGCCTGGTCACCTGATTGGTGGCGGGACCAGGAAGGTTGGTGGCCAAATCCGGTCCAGTGAGCGTGTAATGAAATTTATATCTGAGCACACTTCTACAGCGATGGCCAGGAGGATAGAGAAACATAGCCTAAAGTTCTAGGGATCACATTCATATCTGCCATCGAGGCAAATTGAGAACCGCACATCAACACCGTACCTGGGTCCAACCAAAGCCGAACTGCCAAGCATACCATCTGTGAAATGACAGCAGAGAATATCACATGCCTGTTTACATAGAAACATGTTTATGTTCTGCGGCTAGACTGTGGAAGTGAGGATGGAGCTGGAGGGGGTGTTTTTTTTCTTCCTCCTATGAAACGTGAATCACTTGCACCACGCCGACAACTCTGGCCCGAAATCTTATTTTGTTGACAGTCAAGCGGGTAGGAAAATCAGATCTGAGGACACAGCTAAGATTTGGCTCCAGCTGGTGATTGTGTATCAACACCGTGTTTTAACAGGTGAAAAGAAAGCAGGATCATATCTCTGGATCTTTGGTTACACATGACCGATCCAGATTCTATTTTTGCATTATGCAAATCCTTAAACTCCCTTGTGAAGGGGGATGAAATCAAAAATAGCCTCATACTCTCTCTAGTCTTGGCCAGTAGATAGTGTTCAGATCGTGTGTGCGTGTGTGTGTGTGTGGAGGGGGGGGGTTGTTTCTTTAAAACAATGTTACAGGCTCATTGTGGAGGAGTAGTCTAACCTGGGGTCCAGATGTGAGGAAACTAGCATCATCAAAGAGGATTGGGCAGAGACAGTGTTAGACAGTGCTCAGTAACACCGAGGATTTATTTTTAATTTTTGTTCCTTATTGTGTGGAATTCCACTAAAGAGCGGACAAAGTTAGGAAAGATAAATAGAATGGGAATCCGTGGAAAGTCCCTGCAAAGAGGCAATGAAACCGATGCTTTAAAGGGAGCGAAATGTGTGTGTGTGTGTGTGTGTGTGTGTGTGTGTGTGTGTGTGTGTGTGTGTGTGTCTATGTACACACGTAGGTCTATATAGGTTTTCCGATGCAACTGCAAATGTGTGTGTTTTCATGCATGCAGTACGAGCGCAAATGTGTACATGCATTTGTGTGCAGGCATTTTTGTGGCCGTGTGTGTGTGTGCGTGTGTGTGTGCGTGTGTGTGCATGGAGGGTTCTGTAAATAGTCAGGGCTGTGTAGGTGCGGTGTTTAGTGTTTTGCTCTCGGTCGCCACAGCAAAATGACATGATAAAAATCAAAAAGATTTATCACATTCCAGTATTTGCATTCAGGAAGAAAACGGCTGGATGCTAAGTTCTGTCGGGTGAGGTCATGATGTACGATGGAGAGAGCAAGAAAAAGGAGGATAAGAGGGAGAATTAAAGGCTGAGAAAGATGGAGCGAAAACCACAAGAGATGAAGAGATCAGAGGGCCAAGTAGATGACAAGCCGGTGGTGTGTGTGTATGTGTGTGTGTGTGTGTGTGTGTGTGTGTGCATGCACGTGTGTGTGTGATGTTGCATGTGCCTGTGCACCTGGTATGAGACAGAGAGAGGGAGAGGAGAGGGGGAGAGAGAGAGAGAGAGAGGAGAAGCAGGGGATGGAAGGGGACAAAGGCAACAGAGACAAAACATCGGACCACAAACATAAGTGAGCTCTTATGAAAGGCGGATGGAGAGGCATGCGAGACAATGCGGCACATTCATCACTAAAAACATCAACACAAACAACTGGGGGCAAACAGTAGGGCACTGCATAACAGGGTAAGGAAGCATTAAGTACACACAACCTGTTTACACAAAACATTTCTCAGCACTCATCATCCTAATGTTGTTATGTTCCTCCGCTGATTGGAAAATGACGCAAGCCACATCAGTCATCTCATTTTATCCCCATTCATTACTGAATCAGGCGAACATCTTTATTACCAAATTGTACTACAGCCTTCCTAAGGTACAGCTCCATGAACCCGCAGTCAGGTCAGTTACTCCCTCTGCTGGCCGCCACGAGCACTCCATCGCTGGAGTCTGGACGTAGTTTACAACACAACTCTAGCTGGGCAGCAGCACTGCGTCATTCCATCTTTTTATAGCTGTGACCCTGGAGTTTCCCTACAGCCCTGTGTTGTCTGTCCCACTTGGAGCTTTCTTAGTCACTGCATATGTTGTTATCCTCGCTCCCTGTAGAAAACATCCTGTGGGTTCAGGTCATTTGCTCTTATTGTTGACATTTGGGGTGGCTGAATGTGGGTGAACTCACACTGACCCGATCAACCACACTCCCCTCAGTGAGAGCTACTGTCTCTAAGCACAGAAAACAGTCAGCCAATCGAGGTGCTGGACTAATACTTTCCTCATGTTGCCGTGACTTGTCTCAGGATGAGTAAAATTGCGCTGATGCAAATTACTAACCGGCTGCTCGGTGTCTTGTTTTCTCTTTCAGAGGGAGCATGCATTTGACTCAGATGTGGAGCCCCACAGGTTCAGGTCTCTGCCAGAAATGAGCAACAGATCAGCTAATGATCTCAGCAATCTTGAGGTAATGCTCTGATAATGTATTTGTGTGCGACTGCGTGTGACTGTGTGTGTGTGTGTGTGTGTGTGTGCATGCGTGCTTGTGAAGGGAGAGGGGCTGGTCTGTTTCTATCCGCTCAGTTACATCTCGCCACACCCAGGCTAAGTCTCTAAAGTATGTCTGTGTTGTTTCCAGCTGAAGCCCACACTCTCGCAGCTGCACGCTGACCTGAAGCTGTATGAGCACCACTTCGAGTGGCTCAACAAGGTTTCAAAGAAGCACCACCACCCTGCACTGCCCAAGCTGGTGGAGATGATCAAAGAAATGAAATCTCTCATCACCCTGCTGCACCGTCAGGTAAACAGCAGTTTCCCCTTTTTCATTCTCAGTTGTCTTCAAAGGCTTAAGCAGGAAATTGTGTCATTTTCTGCAACATTTTGCCACCAGTTTTACATTCACCCTGTGGTAGATAAAATAATCGTTGTTCTAATCTGTTTGTCTTGTTTCCTATAGATGCTGAGAGTTGAGGCACCAAGACTGACCCCGGCCACCCCTTCCCTCCCGCCTCAACTCCCCTATCAGTTTGATGTCCTGCAATCCAGTCAAGAGCTTCTTCAACACTTCAAGCTCTTCTGTGACTGGGCGTACAGAGCGTTCCTCAGCCTCAAGCCCAAAGTCTCTGCAGTACAATGATGATCCATGCACATGATCCGTCCTTTTCCTTTTCAACTACTTGGCTGCAGAGCCAGTGAGGATACACGGACACTCGCCTCAGCCAAAGGGGGATTAGGACCATGTCAATGTGCACTGCAGTCAATAGCGTCACTTAACAGGCCCCAACGTCAACCAATGGCATGTGTGTTGAAGAATGTGTCTTTCCATCAGAGCCGATAAGGATGCGTTATACTGAAGCCAGTTACAACCATCATGATCCGTGTTAAAGCAAACTGCCAGGTTAACTACAATGATCGCATCATGATTCCCCAAACTCTCCCCTAAAGGCCTTGTTCATGACCATGTTATTTATGTATTTATTTATTTATTGACTGTCAGTAATTTATTTAATTTTATTTATTTGAAGTTGTAATGTGTCACTTTCATCTTTATCTCTGTATTCACGTGAATTTATTTGCCCACATCTCTGTAATCTTTTCTTTTTGTCTTGTGTCTCACTGATCCTCATGAAAAACACAGTAGCACTTCTTGAACCCATAGCTCTGATAAATGACTTTCGTTAAAACTAACTTAATCTACTTTTGCATTTGTGTATTTCTGCAGCGAATTCATTCTTCCAGTAGATGTAGCACGCATTTAGGACAGCCAAGGTTTTCAACATGACCCACAGTGCCCTTAAAGTAAACACTTTAGAAGATGTTAATGTTATCTTCCAACCTTTGTTAAACGTACCACGTCTTAACATATCAATTGATGGCCTTTAAATTAGTCACATTCATCTGAAAGTGTCAAGATGGTAGCTGAAGAAAAGTGAATGCTTTCTTTTGTACCACAGTTAGAGTTTCTATTTTCGATGCCTGTTTCTTGTGTTCTGCATGAGGAGGCATATTAAAGTTGTGGTAAAGTTGTATGAATGTGCCCTGTTGCTGAGCACTGATGGACCTGATTAGATTCTTTGCACAGACTTGTTAGGATTAGCCTCTTGGATGAGTGAGATGGCTGATTTTGAACTTGTACTTTGGGGTAGAAAAGGTTTTTTTTTACATTTTTTTTTTAGTTAAACACCCAAAGCCTTAAAATACTATGTATTGTGACACTATGTTCTGTACAGGTGTACATAAATGTACAAGAATGTATATTGTTGTATACAGTGCTTTTTGTGTATTATGTTGTTTTCTACAATATAATATAGATTACTCTACCGATTTTATCACTATAATTTTCGTCCATTCCTATTCTAGTATTTGTTACAGTATTGACTATTTATTTAAGTAACTTGGTGGAACTATTTATTTTGTGCTGCAGCGGAGCAAGTCTCCTATCTTTTTTGTACTTTTTATACAGTTTTTATTCTTATTTACTATTATCATACCATCATGTTTAAATTATTGTTGTAACATCAAGATGCCTCTTCCACACACTGATTGGCCTCAATGTGAAATATGTGCCTTGGTGAAATAAATACTAAAGAATGTGCACCATGGATTTGAGTACATCTTTGACAGCCACTAAAAAATGCAAGCTTTGACAGATGGGAGGGAGGCAGACACATGTAGACTACATTACCCAGAAGTCTATGCGCCTGAGTCAGGATAGAACGTTAATGTCAATTGTGAGCAAAGCTATAAACATGATTTTTTTTCACATATACGTTGATAAATACATCACAGATGCGCCTTTTCCGTTAAATCTGGACGTTAAAAATATTTTTAAATTTATGTTTAAGAACGTCAATCTGTCTGTTGGAGCTCTCAGCCAATGGCAGTAGCGCGTCTACTGGCGCTAACAGCCAATCGACGTCGCCGTTCTTGGAAGGCGGCATCGGGCGGAGAACTGCTGTTAGTTTGCGCTGTGTTTATTGTTAAGGTTGTGTGGATTAGCACTGCGGTACCCAGTTCCTTTTCACAATATCAACAATATAGCTTAAAGATGAGCTAAAGATGCTCGGTGAGTACCGCTACGGCCTGAATTCATGCACGTCCTTATCGAGCAGTTTAACGGCGCTATTCCGCATTGACGAGGGGGCGAGATTAGCTTTAAATGAAGGCCAGCAGCTGTTTTTGTTGATACAGTAAATACTGATATTTTCTGTGTGTGTTGTGTGTCGGTTCGCACAGCCGAGGGCACAGTCTTAAAGTAGCTTAACGTGTAACTTAGCTGTCGCTTGTGTGTGTGGTGTGTAATGGTTGTAGGCACCGCACTGCGTAGACGGACAGAAACGGACTGACGGCCAGAGGAAAGACAGCGGGGAGGGAGGGGGGGGGACCAGCTTCATAGACAGGGGAGAGGGAGGGAGGGAGGAAGCAAGGAGGAGGAATTTAAAGGGGACACACTCACCAGGAGTTACCAAATTACAATACTGTATTTATTTCCATTTCACTCTGTCAGGCCTGTCCTGAGTCTACTTGGGATGACAACTGGGGTTTCCAGTGGCTGACAGGGAAGGAATTTATGAAAGACACAGAAGAAAATGTGAAAGAAAAAACAAAAACATGATGCTGCACCAAAAGTAATCCACGCCTGCTTCCAAAGAATACCCACAACTGCTACCGGCCTGCACTGGTAATGGCTAATTCAGTTGCCCTAGTGGTCCAAGCAGAACTCTTACCACCTCAGTCCACCGCCTCGCTCTCTCCCTTCCCATCCCTTCTTGGCTCAGGAGAGGACGGCGAAGATGATAGAGACAGAGGGGAGCTGGTGGATGGAGACAAGACAGTGGTAGAGGGTGGAGAGGAGGTGGTTCTGGACATGGTGACGTCATCTGTGTCAGGCCCGGCCCAGCAGCCCGAGCAGTCGGACCATCCCTTCCAGTGTATGGACTGTGGGAAGAGTTTCAGGTGGTCGTCCAGGCTGACCCACCACCAGCGGAGTCACAACAATGAGAGGCCGTACCGCTGCAACCTCTGCCCCAAGGCCTTTAAAGGCTCCTCTGCTCTGCTCTACCACCAACGGTACTCACAATAACAGAGTTTTTCTCGTTATTGCTGTTACACTGTTACAATGGTGCTGTGAAGCTGTTAATATCACTTAATGCATTACAGTTAATAAAAGAAAGCTTGAATGTTTGCTGGGCAACTCCTGAACAATACTATTGTCAATACCAAATTTTATGAAATCTGTTATAACAAAAGATTACATTAAGCATACATGTGGTTAGCCTCTTCTCAGGGCATGACCTAATGTTTGCCTTGAGACAGCCAATCACCAGCACTATTAGATCTTTGCACAACAAGCATTCTGCAAGCTTATTGGCTCACTGATGCTGAAATTTGGTTTGAATGAGAAGACAATTTTGATTGTTGCTCGTATCGAGGCAGTTTGGTTGGTGACATAAAAGTATGGATGTTCAATATCCAGCCCAAGCGCCAACTCTACCTCACTTCAAATTGGTTCAGTCTGTTTAGGGCTGCAGCGTAGATTATCTCATTCGTGATCAATTTGACAATTAGTCTCACAATTAATCGCTATAGTCTATAAAATGGCCAAAAAAGGGAAAAAATCGTCATCACAATTTCCCAGGACCCAAAGCAACATCTTCAAATATTTTCTTTGGTTCAACCAACAATCCAAAACCCAAAGACTTATACTACTGTTTATCATAAATGACAACAAAAAGCAGTGAATCCTCACATTTAGGAAACTGGATCCAGCAAATGTGTGTAGGTTTTGCTCTTAGAATGATGTTTTTTTCAATCGACTAATCGCTGCAGCTCTTAATCTGTCATGAATGAAGTTAACAGGAAACTCAAGTAATGTGGAAAATCTGTAAATTCATACCTTTTAATTTCAAACATGGTGGCTTTGTATAAGAGGTATCTCAAGAGAAAGTATCACAATGTATTTCTATCCTAATAATATGTCACACATGTAATTACTGTATATATTAAGTAGTGCTGTCTTTTGTTTTGCAGGTCTCACTCAGGGGAGAAGCCTTACAAATGTCAGGACTGTGGCAAAGCCTTCAAACGCTCCTCTCTGCTCCAGGTGAGATGTTATATTTATTATATATTATAAAGCAGGATTCTGTCTGTTAGAAAAGAAAATGCTATATTACATTTCTATCTCTCTGCCTTCAGGTCCATCAGAGTGTCCACACTGGAATACGTACTTTCTTGTGCCCCTATTGTCCCCTGACCTTCAAATGGAGTTCGCATTACCAGTATCACCTGCGCCAGCATACTGGAGAGTGTCCTTATCCCTGTGACACCTGCCCCAAGGCCTTCAAGAACTCAAGCAGTCTGCGGCGACACAAGAATGTCCACCTTGGTCTCAAACCTTACACATGCTCCGTGTGTAACAAATCCTTCACTCAGTCTACCAACCTGAGGCAGCACATGAGGATACACACAGGTGAGAGGCCATACATCTGCAGTGAGTGTGGACGAAGCTTCACGCACTCGTCAAACCTGGCCCTGCACAAGAACTCACACTCCAACCTCAATGCAGGAGGGAAGGAGGGAAAGAGGGGAGAGGATGCAAGCAGGGGAAATGAGGTAGTGGAGGTGGTGGTAGGGACTGAGGAAGTGACATCGTCCATGTTGACGGACATGGTGGGATTTGTGAGCCAGGAAGGCACTGATGGAGTTGGGGTGGGGATGGAAGAAGTGTTCCTGTCAACCACCTCGTCCGGCCAGAATCCGAGCCTTCTCACCCTCACCACCTCTGGGGGGGCAATGTGTGCATCCAGGGCCATCGGGACAGAGGTTCACCTGAGTACAGACACCGGTGCCAGTGTGCTGCTGTACAGCTGTGGCAGCTGCAACCACACCTTTGGCACACGCACAGAGCTGGAGGAGCACCAGTCCATCCACATGGCTCCAGAGGAACACGGAGCCAGTGCAGAGGCGGGGCCTGGGGCTGGGATGGAGGTTGGGGATGGGCTGGTTGGAGCTGGCCACCTGCTGGCTGACTTTGAGGAAGTGGTGGAGACGACCACAGTGGCTGAAAATGGTCACACGACAGAGGTGCTCCTGGGACTGACGGAGGGAGGAGACGGCAGTAATACAGTAAGTGATTAGATCATACAGATAAATGTGAGAAGAGAATAAACCTTCTTACATTACAATGTTTTCCACCAAAATAAGCAAGTATATGCAGTTTTTTTTAAATGAAGGTAAAACCACTAAAAATAGGTGACTGACAACTTTCTCATTGCCAGTAGACGAGTTTGCCATTCTGTTTTTTAAGTGGGTCATGAATGCGACAGAAAAGAAAAAACAGAACAAAAGAAAGCAGCATGGAGGAGACAATGTTACACTGATACTTTTGTATATTGTCTCTTTCAAACTCTACACCGACTGAATGATGTGCTGCTAGAATGGAGACAGATGGAAAAGTATTAATGCACCAAAGTCCTCAACTTAAACAAGTGTCATAGCGTTGCATCGGAAAAGGGCTAAATATTAGCATGTCCACCCAGGTGTCACGTTTCAATCATTGCTGATTGGAGCTGGCACCAGTAAATAATTGTGACTACAGCAGAGTCATTTGGCCAGGGAATGAATATCCATTGTACCCTGTCCCACTGAAAAAAAAACAAAAGCCAGATGTTAATGGGTGTGAAAGGTTTACACATTAAAATAAAAAAATGAAGTGAATTACAGTATGTAGGTAGGGAATCAGGTCATGGGGCGTGTGACCTAGTTCTAGACCTCTGAATAGCCACCCACATCTCAGATTTGTTCAGCAGTTCGCACAGGTCTGGTGATGAGCTCACTGACAGCTGGCTCCCTAGATAGAGTCACAGTTGGCCAGTCAGAGTTTGGTAGGTGGGATTAAAAATGGAGACATCATGTTCACCCCATAGCTAGCTAGCTAGCTACATTCATGAATAAAACATAAATTAAAAGTAATAAATCGGTAGAATGCACAAGAGTTGATGTGTGTCACCAACAGAACAACATATTGCTTTGATTAATGTGACAAACATTACTACTGGCATCTGCCACTGCTGCATCTGTGTCAAATGAAAACGATTTGAGTCCGATGGATACATCACTCAAACAACAAGCTTACAAACAGAATGTCAGGCTAAATCAATTAAGTAAAACAAAATGGCAGTTGAGTTGTATGATGTACAGTATATCTACTGTTTGAAATAGAATGACAGTATTCTTGAATGTCAAGATAAACACACAGCTATCTAGATAATCTATTTTGATTAATCTAAAACATTCTTACCTACCCTATAAGGTGCTTGAGTTCACTGTGAAGATTTATTTTTGATATGCATTACTTCCTTTGGTTTGTCCTCAGAATGTGGGCGCCACCCAGGCCCAGTTTGACCTGCTGCAGAGCTTCACCGAGGTGACTCAGAGCTCTGAGACCGTTCAGCCAGAGGCCAGAACCACATGGGCAGGGCTGTCATGTGGCTACTGCAATAAGACCTTCAAGACCAGTGGAGGCCTCAACAGACATGTATCCCTGGTGCGAATACTCGTCCACTAACACAAGTTACAGCAACGTACTGTATAATGAGCACTGAAATTAATGTGTTGTTTTTTGTTATATCTATCTTGAAATCATATTTGCCCCCTGTTTTCCCCTTTTGTTTGTCCAGATGCACTCTCTCTCATCCCAGTCCCGCTCCCAGTTCAGCTGCTCCGCCTGCGACCGCTCCTTCCCCCTACTCTCCTCACTCCTCACCCACCAACACTCCCACACCCCTGAGCAACGTCTCCTGGCTGAGGCAGAGGCTGAGATTGTGTGCCCTCCTTCCCTTTCCCTGTCTCTCCCCCTTCCCTCCTCCCCCAGCCAAGCTGACAAGCAGCAGGAAGGCCAGAGGGAGATCCATGTGGACATCATTACCGTCGGCGAGGAGCATGAGGAACAACCGGCCAAACCGACCAAAGCCCCCAAAAAGACAGGAGCCAGCAAGAGCACTCCTGCTGGTGGTAAAGACATTTTCATAGCAGAGCAAACACAAAACTGCATTTTGATATGAAGACAATGGAGATTTGACTTAAGCTTTTTCCTTGCACTGGTAACTATGTTAATGTGAAGCTTGCCACGTTGTATTCAACATCAGATTGGTTGTATAATACATTTATAGCAACCAGCAAAGTTGTCTCTATGAGTCTCCTCAAAGGCATGTTTACGATAAACAGGTTGCAGTTTTGTGGTGACTCCTACATCATTCCTCCAACCAACATTTTGTGTTTCTGCTGTGTCATATGCCAGTTTTAATTGACATTTTCACACACTGTAATACAGAGAGGCCCTACCGCTGCTCGGAGTGTGGAAAAGCCTTCAAGGGTTCATCTGGGTTAAAGTACCACATGAGGGATCACACTGGGGAAAGGCCCTACCGCTGCACTGAGTGTGGGAAGAGCTTCAAGAGGTCGTCACTGCTTTCCATCCATCAGAGGGTAAGGCTTCTTTTGCAAGAAATTTACACCCAAGTAAGGTTTCCAAATGAGAGATCCGTCATTTGGGAGCTGAATCTCATCATTTATTTCACCGTGACACTCAAGACTTCTTTTGCTCACAGAGACTGCAGCCGTCTGGTACGGTTCACAGATGAATGCAGTCTGTGATGCACAAAATCAAAATGCAATGAAAACACCCTTTAATTCTGTAGTTCACAACTTTGTTGTGACTTTGTGGCTGTTATCTCATAACACTTCAGTTGTAAGTTTTGATATCATCTTTGATACATTTTGATTTACCACTCTTTTATAGAAAACCATTAAATGGGAGCAATGGATTTCATTCCACCCTGGCCTCGCTGATACTGTCATTTTTTTAACAGTAAATACAATTAAGTATAAGTTTTATGTATTGCTTTACATTGTTAAAAAAAATCAAACAACATGCCAAATATGTATATTAATGTTCTTTCATGTTCACCATACCCAGGTGCACACAGGCGTTCGGGCATTCCAGTGCCCCCACTGCCCTCTCACTTTCAAATGGAGCTCTCACTATCAGTACCACTTGCGGCAGCACACAGGCGAGAGGCCGTATGTTTGTAAGGAGTGTGGCAAATCCTTTAAGAACACCAGCTGCCTGCGTAGACACAGTCAGATGCACTCTGGACTGCGGCCTCATATCTGCGGCATTTGCTACAAGTCTTTCTCACAGACCTCAAACCTCAAGCAGGTGAGTACAGACTGAGCTGGGAAATCATAAAGAGTTATAGCTGTTTGCATTGAATAAATCTTTCATGTCTGATAACCTGTCTTCTTTCCTCGTCTCTTCTCATTTCTCTGTGAGCAGCATGAACGCACCCACTCTGGTGAGAGACCTTTCCAGTGCACACACTGCAATAAAAGCTTTACACACTCCTCCAATCTCCAGCTCCACCTTCGCACACACTCCTCGAGCAAGGACTTCAAATGCCCGTACTGCTCCAAGGAGTTCGTCATGCACTCCTACTTGCAGAGGCACATCCGTACCCATGGCAGTGGTGTTCCGCTGCCCTGCCCTGGTGGTGGAGGTAAAGATGGGGTGGCTGTGAAGGCCAGTGTTGGGGGAGTGACAACCACCACAACCCTGCTCAACCCAATCACCCTGGAAACCTCAGGAAACCATGGGAGCCTGATTGTGTCCCAGCCAGCACTCAATATTCCCCCCAACACATCCCAGAACTATTTCATGATTCAGACAGCCAGCGGCCTGCAGCTCATTCCTCTGTCATCCCCTACCCCAGCGCCTCTGCCGCCGCCTCCACCACCACCGCCTCCGTCCCAGACCCAAAACTTCCTACTCCTACAGTGCCCCTCAAACAACGGCAGCCAGTCCAGCTTGATTCTCGTCCCGACGGCAAGCAACCCTCCACCAGCTCAGGAGCCTCAGACCCTCCCTGTGCTTCAGACTATCCAAGCACTCCAGCCCGTCCTAAACCAAACACAGACTCAGATGGCCCAGTTTCCGACCATATCACAGCAACAGCAGCAGACCAGGTTCATAATCACCAACAATCATAACAATGCAAACACTTCTGTTGCCACACCAACACACATTCTCTCAGCCAACTCTTTACTGACCAAGCCCATATTAGGGAAAAGCACACGAACAGCGCGGGGCAGACGGGGACGCAAACCAAAAGCCACTCTTCAGAAATCTACCACAGCTCCTGTCAGTCAGGCTGCAGTAACAAACTGTCATGTGACCAGTGTAACACAGACTATTACTGCTGCTAACACCACCACAGCGTCATCAGCATCATCTACAGTGTCCCACTGTCCCCTGCCAACATCTTGCACTACTGTCCTTTCATCTACAACCACTGTAGCCCCCACAGTGGACCCCTCAGGACCCCAATCGACTGTTACCATGGTTACACCAGCCACCACAATAGCCACAGCATCAGTTTCTACACCTGTCCCAGCAGAAAGGAACCCCCACACGATGGTGGGGCAAATAAGGACAGGAGAGAACATGACAGGGAAACAGTTTGTGCTGTGTTTTGATAATGAAGGACAAGCAAAGGAGGGGATGAATATAGAGGAGGGAGGGCAGTCATATGTGTTACAGTTTGAAGGGGGTGCATCGGGAGAGGGAGTGGATGGAGAAATGGGTGGTGAGGGGAAATCACTTGTGTTGCAGTTCAACACACATGGGCAAGGTGAGGGGGAAAAGGGGGGAGACAAGGGAGGGATGATGTCACTTTTACGTGAATGGGGTGGGGAAAAGCAGGGGGAGAGACAGACAGGGGAGGAGGGCAGCCAGGGGGAGTCCTATGTACTACATTTCCACACTGAGGCACAGGACAGTGTTTCATCCAGTGCAACCTTCAGCCAGGGGCAAGAAACCAGCCTGCAGCTTTCATGCACACCCACTCAAAATTTGGTGCCACTTGAGGGGCAGGAGGTGGTGTTTGAACTTGGGGGCGAGACCAAGATGGAGCAGGAAACTGAGGAGGGCATGCAGATGATAGCCCTGATAGAAGGTGAAGGGGGAATGATGGAGGAAGAAGGGGCTGGTTGCAATGCAGCAAGTAGTGGGGTTACTGAGGGTGGACGAGCCATGGATAACATATTTCAGCTGGAAAGTGGAGAGGAGATCGTCATAATTGAGGTCAGCACCAGTAGCTTAAGAGATGGAAGAATTGAGAGAGGAGTGGATGGAGAGATCTCACAAGGTAGTGAGGTGAAATATGAGAGTGTAACAGCAGAGGCAAAGGAGAAGTCTGTAAAGGAACACAACTCTGCAGACAACACAGAGGTGCAGAATCAGCTGAAGACACAATAAGAAATGGACCTATACCTATTAAAGAGATGCAGTTCTCTAACTAAAACCTGTGCGCATTTTAGAGAAGAAGAAAGTGTGTGTGAGCGAATGCCTCACTCTTTGTGGGCTCGTGGTGTTAGCACTTTAGTCGGTTTGAGTTCTCCAGGAGCTGAGGGAGAACATGCAGTTAGCGGAGTACTGTGTTGTTATCCCATGGTGCCACATACTAGAAATGTTATACATTCAAATAGGCTGTACATGGACAATTCCTATATATATTAGTTTAAATAATACTGTCATCGGCAGTTTGTTTATGAAGTAAATACGTTTTTTTGTGAATAAATGTTGTACATGGCCCACTTTCTTCACAATGTTAATAGTAAATAGCTAATTATTAATAAATCTGTTAATACCTCTTTTCATTTGCCTGTTTGTTTGTTTTTTCTTGTAGTGAGTTAACTTTTTCCTTTTTTAGGAAACTAGTAGTTGTCAAAAGTACCCAAAAGTATCTGATATTTAATGTATTAAGTATCAAAAGTACAAGTAAAAGTAAATTATACATACCAAGCATCTGTATACTGTATACTATGGGTCAACTGATATTTTTGATTATTGGAATCAGTTTTTTGTTGTCTATTTTTATTATTTGATTGCAGATAAAACTAGAATGGCACTCACTAGAGCGCATACCTGAACTGTGAGCTTGGGAAGTGTAGATGCTTATACCACTACTACCAGGGCTAGCTGGTTAGCATATATCTCTTCAACATGATAGTACATCACATTCTGTTGATTATTCAATGTTTCAATGTTTCCAACGGCATTCTTTCATAGAGCACTTTTAATGACATGGGGTGAGGGGGTCGATTTGAACCTTATGGTGGACTAACTATGGTGGGTGCCACTTTGGGCTGCCCTGGTTAACGGGGTCTATTCTGAGCCAAGACCCATTACTCTCCCAATTTGTGTGGAAATCTGTTCTGAAGTTTTTGTGTAATCCTAACGACAGAAAACCAACAGACTAACAAATGGACATGGGTGAATACATGACCTCCTCAGCAGACAGAGCGTGCAGGTTATTGGTCAACTTAGAGCCAAAGTAAAACAGTTTAAAATAAATGTAGTTTATTTTTTTTACAGATAAGAAAATGTAAGAAAAATGCTTTGACTGGTGACTTTCACTTTTAACTTGTAACATATAACATGATACATTTACTTTTTTTGTGGTACTGCAGGGAGCTAAAAATACAAACGTTGCATTTACAGCGGTGTTTACGCCGTGACGTTGCCATTCACGCAGCCTTTGCGGAGTGCGGCTCGTACTTACGCAAACGACGTAGATCGCAGCATAGAGAACGTGCGACGGACGTAAAACGGAGTACGTCTGCTTTCGGAATCGCTCTTTTCCGCAAGAAGCCGCTCTGTGCTCTGTGACCATTCAATCAAACGTCCCGACCCTGCGTGGACCGGACAACAAACCCGAGAGATAAACACGGTGTGTGTCTCCCGGTTTCTGTGTGATCTGAGCTGGGTGGTGCACGAGGTAAGCGGAAAACGTGGGGCGCGAGCAAGAGCTGGGGGGATTCTACATGTGTGAGGGGCAGGCAGACCACAGCACTCTGTAATAACCATATAAGGATCTGAACAGGGTCTTTTCGCTTCCGACTGTCCCTTTGATGATGATGGTGATGATGATGATCGTGCGGATGAAAAAAGCGAGAATGGCGTGCACGACACGAGCACGGAGTGATGGTGACACATGACAAAATCCTGTGTAATCCCCATCTGTCTTTGTTGTTGCGACGTTAGCTTGCAACTACTGGCTCACTGTTGGCGTAACCTACTGTATTGCATAGTGTGAGTGCTGGAAAAATACACTGAACCATTATTACTGCATCGTGTCTGTGGTGGTAAACCTGTCTGTCAGTCTACAACAGTGTCAGTTATCTGCATGATTCAGTGCCAAACGTCCCACTTTCAAGCATCAAACCTTCAGTCCATGTACTCCTTAAAAATGTGTTCTTGTAGGGTCCCTGTGCACACTGAGTGGATGGTGGAGCTCGCACCAGAGCAAACTGTCTCGCTGTTGGAGCAAAAAAAAGCCTGAACATGGTGAAGCTGGAGCTGGATGAGGTGGTGATGAGGAGGATGAAGGAGGACGACATAGAGGTGGTCAAAGCCCTCATCAAGGTTTGTGCAAATCATCATAAAAAGGATTTGTTTGGTTTGGTTTTTTTTCCCAGTAAGGCCTTTGCTGATTTGTTTCTCAATGTCTCTTCAGGAGGGCAGTGAGGGCACAGAGAACCGTCTCATCCTCCACATCGTCACTCGCCCGCTCTGCCTCTTCATCCTGGCTGTCTTGTCCTCGATCCTGCGCTGCCTCGTCCATTCCTTCATCCTGGCGCTTGCTATTCCTGTCTTCCTGCTAATTGTCTTTCTCAAGATCACCATGCCTCGGTCCACTGGGGTTCTGGGCAGCAGCCGCCCCTACTGGGACTACGTGGGAAGCAGCTACAGAGGGACACAGGACGAGACGCTGCAGAACCCCTACTGTAGGATCAGTGGCAAGACACCGGTGACGAAAAGGGTTAGTCTACATTGCTTTTTGGGTAGTTGTTACTTCATTCTTGTGACCAAAAGTTGCAGCCACCTAATCCCTTTTTTTCTTGTACTCAGCCAAGGCGCAGAATCAGTCCCAAAGAAAAGGACAAAGAAGTGTCAACAGAGAAGATCACACCAGAGAGGGAGCAGACAGCGGGGCAGGTCTGGCTGGCAGAATGCGATTTTGACATCATCGGCTGCATCTTCCGGGAAAACGAGAGTCGAGCGGGTATCAGGAGGATCTGCAGGGTGGTGACGGGCAGCTGGTACCGCAGGGAGGGCTTGGGCCGGCTGCTGGTCCAGAGTCTGGAGCACAGAGAGAGGGAGACTGGCGCCCACAGAGTGTACGCACACGTCCCCTTCCCATCCAAGGTGGGGGAGGTCTTCTTCAGGAAGCTGGGCTATCAGCTACTTGGGGAAGGGACTAATGATGAAGACGATGAGGAGAGGAACCTGGAGACACCAGAGAGAGGACTTCTGGGATACCCCCTCACTAAGGTGTTTTACAAAGACCTGTGATGAAGGGATGATGGACTCCCATCCTGTCTGAAGGCAAAGACGACTGTGGATCTCTGCTGAAGGTGATTGTCTCATTGCAGCAAATGTTTGACGACTGGTTTCGGTTAATAATTTATTGATTATTTATTACATTTATACCAGTATTTATTTACACCATGTGTTGCTGTTTGTTTTAAGCATATATTTGCCTTTTTTCATTATTTAAAGTACCATCTGCCCATTTTCATAAGGAAAATACTTCATTATTTAACAACTCAAAAATGACATGAAGCTTCAGATGTGTTGTTCTCTCGTCATTTGTAACGAAATGAAATATTTATTTCAAATGTGTGTTTCCTAAATATGTGTCTGTGTGGTTCTTTTCTCAAGCAATTCAACACAGTTAAAATGGTGTGTGTGACTGCACGTGTTTGATTGTGAAACCTGTAAAAATGTTTGTAGGAGGATGTACAGTTACTGTATAGGAAGCCTTTGTGGTTTGGGTGAATGTGCAGAATTAATCTGCTTTTATCTTTTTGTGCGCCCTGGCTGCCGTTGCTCACCTTCACGTACAGCAAGTAGGTCTATGACTCTGCAAAAACAGTGCTCCCTCCATTGGCTTCAGTTTTCTTGTTCTTTCTTTTCTTTTTCTTTTTGTTATTACTCTATGATGAGAAGACAGAATTTTGCATTACTTTGAAGGTGCAGTTTTTCTTTTGAACTTCATCTGAAAACATTCAAACATGTAAATTATCAACAGAATGTGAAGAAATAACACTTCTGCCATTATGGCCTTTATGTGTTGTGTTGCAAATATTCCAATCCAGACTGCTTGCAACACAGCCAACTGAGCTAACTAGCCGATGGCAGCTATAGTTAGCAGCAGTTAGCGGTTACTCTGGCAATATGCTGCCACCTTTTTGCCTTAAATTTGACAGGTGATCAGTTCTCACACATTGCACCTTTAAACGCTGGTAACAAACATTTTCTGGTAACTGTTTGGGAAAAAGAAATTCCACAAAAGTTATAACCCTCTGAAATGTAAGGATTTGAATGCATGGTTAAACTTAACATCTTTGAGTTTTCCACGGTAGTACCTCACATTTTAAATTAACTGATTAATAAAAGTCACTTAGGTCACTGCCCTAAATTCAAATTGATTGCAAAGAGTTAATTGAAACCACACAAATAAATCAACTTGATAATTAGTGTTTCAAAACCAATTTGCATGGCAGAGACGGCACATTAAATATATGCGTCTGGCATTTTGACTCAAGAATGTGTGTGGTTTGCAGGTGACTGACAGTTTATGTGACTAAGTGGGTTGATGCACACGGCTCCTGTCTGAGGCTAACCTTAATATGGTTAGCAGCCCTCACGCTCACATTGCGCAGCTACCTACACTGCTAACCACAGGTGGTGACAGTGTAGCATCAGTGTGCCACAGACAAACACTACAGGATGTTCGTACAATGGTGATGTGTGTGAGAAAGAGGCTAATCTCACCTGATGTGAGGACAAATACAGCAAAGGCTTGTACTTACTAACACCAGCTCTAAATCATGGGAGCTGTAGTGGAAAATCACAGTCCTTTAATTAAGTTTGATGAGAAAGCTGAGACACCCAGTAACATAACAGTGTTGTTGCTTGCTTGAGTAAGTGTGTGGTCAGGCTGTTTGAAAACAGTATTTTTACTGGTGACACTTCTTGGTCATCATCAGGGTCGTTTCTCCATGACTGTCAAAGAGCAGACACCTGTTAGCTGGGCCTCTACCCGCCCGATCTGTAGCTATTATTGTTGTCAGGAAACAGATGTGAGTTCACACACTGGAAAGAAAGTCTGTTTGTGACTGTGGTCATGTGCGTCTGCACGGTATGGCTATGTGTGAGTGTTTGTGTGCGCGTGTGCAGGGTGTGGGCGGGTGGGTTTCGGAAAGTATGACTTGGCATTTCCTACACCCGGTTTCTGCCCCTGACGACGGGTTAAATGCACAGCCACGTCTGGCCATACTGTACGACTCCACCACACACACACACACAGCACAAGAGGGGTGGTAGTGCACGTGAGCGTTCATGTGTGACTGTGAGATGACCTTGGTCAGCTGTGGTCAAACCCAGAGAGCTGGGTGGGAAGTGGTTACATATAGTTTGGCATTTGATCAACCTCTTGAAGTCGGGAAAAGACACATGCACACGAGATCAAATGTGCAGAGACATTAGCCTTATTGCACCGTCAGAGTAATGTAATATGATGTGAGGTCGCTCAGAGCATGCAGACACACTTACACATGAATCACTCTAAATTTGGGGGCACCACACAATCATAGGATATATTAGATAAATGTGTTCCAGATGATGTAGAACATATAGACTGTGTTAATGACATGCTCATACGAAGGGCTAACACACACACACACACACACGCAAATACGCACACAGATGAGCTCCAAAAACAGCCACCCTGGGAAACGGTGAATTCCCCAAACCACAGAGTGCATGAGAGGGTGAGGGGAGTCATGGGAAAGCAGGATGCCTGCAGTGCAGTGCCACAGAAGGAGCAGACTGGGCCAGAGCTAAAACAGACAGAGCAAAGAAAGGCAAGAGCAAAATAATACACATCCTGATTTGGCAAGGATGGATGACAGCATCTGATGGTTCAAAGGCTTATGAGTGAGATTTATCCACACACTGTGGTCGGTCAGCTGGACGGCCGTTCTAGCAGACACGTAGGGTGAGGGAGGTCGATTACAGTTCTGCTCCCAGACTGACACAGTTTGGGAAAACCCAGATCAGAGGACAAAGTAGGTGTCAGGGCCTCCGGGTCTGGGAACGCCTAGGGCTCCACCAAATCTCGGGGCCCCCGAAGAGGTGGGGGGGAAGGCTAGGTGGAAAGGCTGAATAGCAGGAGAAATTGGGTGGCGATCCCACAGTAGATCAAGGTGAGAAGGTATCTGGAGGTTTTTAGTTAACGATCTGGGAAAACTAAAGCGGATGGGCCGGTGGCTGGATACGTCTCCAGTGTTTGGAAAGTTCCAGCCAGTTGGCTGAGTTTACTGACGTCTGTGAAAAACTCCAAAGGTTACAAATCACGTCAAACCCTCCTCCTTCTCATGTGTGGTCACTTAAGATTAGTTTGTAAAGTCTATGTTGTGCAATCTGCCTTCCCAGTAAGATTCCTTTATTGCCTTGTGCCACATCACTGGCTTCACTTGAATCATTATGTGAGCTAATTCCCAAAATTTTCGTAACACATAAAAACCATGATGCCCTTAGAAGACAAATTGAGTGATTCATTTATGGCTTTAACTGTTTTGCCACAAGACAATGCAATCCATCCATCGCCTTTGTATCACGCCCCCTGAACTTACTTTGAAAAATCTCTGTCCAACCAGAAGCTGCCTCTGTTGTGTGCAGGATGTTTATGTTTAGAGGTATATACTCTCAGTTCCTTCCCTTTAACCCCCCCCAACACGTAGACACACACACACACACACACACACACACACACTTTCGCTCTTTCTCATTTACCTTCATTTATTGCCCACACCCGCGGAGTGACAAAGCAAAGCGCGTCTTTCAAAATGATTACAAAGCTAGACAGGTGAGCAAAATGGATACATTCTATTCATATGTTGTATATGTCTGTGTTTTTTATTTATATACATTGTAGATTAAACATGCATAAAAGTAAATGGAAAAAAACTTTTTTCATAACATATATTAATGATATTATTTTAATAAGATGTTCTTTAGTTTAATCAACCACGGCACTGTACCACCATTCAGCGCTACAAATTGAGGTCCCATAATTAATAAGTTTCGCTAAAAGCTGTGAAACTGAGAGTGAGAAGAAAGTAGTGAATGTTAGTTGTCTTCTGACTGTCCAGCGCTCACATTTGGTTAACCACAGGTTTTACATGAGTTAACTGTGCCAATTTATCGGATTAGAATTCATGTGTGAGTCATCTGATTATTAATACGTTAAAATGGAAATTTACTGCATTGAATTTGTCTCAGACTTTCCCGGCACAAAACGACTGTCTTTACTGAATACCCCTGAGATTATATGTCACCGAAGATGTCGGTTCACAAAGCAGCAACACTTTTGACGGGTGCCATTATTACTGATGACATGATGACTGATAAAAAAAGTTTTGTAGGTGGATCTAGCCTTTAAAGGGACATTTTAAATACCTTGCAGGTAAGATGTGCTGTGCACCACATTTCATTAGCTAATAAAAATGGCACGTTTTCTCTTTGTCTTTGTCTTAGTGTGCTTTTGCCTCGCAAAAAGTTCATCTACCACTTCAAGAATGTGCGCTGGGCAAGAGGCCGATGTGAGACTTACCTGTGCTTTGTAGTGAAGAGGCGAGTGGGGCCAGACACCTTAACCTTTGACTTCGGACACCTCCGCAATCGCAATGGCATCCATGTCGAGGTGAGTAATATGGGTGAAAATGGGGGAGCATGTGAGAAGAGCCTGTTTAGACAAAAGGCAAAAAAAAAAAAAAAACTGAATTTACTAGATGATTGTATCCCTCCTTTGTCTGTTCTCCCATTTTTCCATAGTTGCTGTTCCTGCGCTACCTTGGAGCCTTGTGCCCTGGTTTGTGGGGGAATGGAGGCACTGGGGAGAAGAGGCTCAGTTACTCTATCACCTGGTTCTGCTCCTGGTCTCCCTGTGCCAACTGCTCCCTCAGACTGTGCCAGTTCCTCAGCCGGACTCCCAACCTTCGCCTTAGGATCTTCGTCTCTCGCCTCTACTTCTGTGACA
Source organism: Diplodus sargus (assembly GCA_903131615.1). Lineage (NCBI taxonomy): Eukaryota > Metazoa > Chordata > Actinopteri > Spariformes > Sparidae > Diplodus > Diplodus sargus. Next base: position 5,574,727 of record CAEMYA010000130.1, read on the forward strand.
TGGAGGACAGCCGTGAAAGAGAGGGCCTAAGAATGCTGAAAAAAGCCGGCGTGCAGATCACAGTCATGAGTTACAAAGGTAGACAAAGAAAACTGTGTATAGGTGGTAGAGCAGACACGTATATCTAGAGCCGGAAATGTGTGGAAGTTGGCCACATTCCACCCAAAAATTCCATTGTTTTCCTCATCATGATCATTTTCTGGATGTTAAAAACAATGATTTTTTTCCACTCTCTTTTTAGACTTCTTCTATTGCTGGCAGACCTTTGTGGCTCGTAGGGCGAGCCAATTCAAGGCCTGGGAAGAGCTGCAACGTAACACGGTTCGCCTTACCAGAAAACTGAACCGCATCCTCCAGGTAGATGATTTAAAATATTGCATGTTTTTCAACTAAAGGGATTAAGTCAAACCATGGTGCTCTGTTTGAAAATTCTAATAATTGTGTTTTCTTTCTTTCTTTCTTTCTTTCTTTCTTTCTCAGCCCTGTGAAACAGAAGATTTAAGAGATGCCTTCAAGCTTCTTGGACTGTGAAACATACCTGTGACCTCCTCTGGTGATACCATTACGTCTAAAGAGATAAATACATGTTGGTGTTGTCTATCACTACAACTGCTAAACTGAGAATATGAAAAACTGAGAAAAAATAGCTTTGCAGCAAGGCTTGAAAGAATTGATAGCTGCTACTTGCTGGTTCTGTAGCAATATGGTGGTGTGAAATAAACTAATAAACAATGATATTGTCTTGTGTCATTGATGTTAACGTGATGTAAGAATGAACCATTTGCCAAATTCATACTTAAGACATAGCCGCTAACGTTAACTGTCACTGCTGTTAGCTAGTAAGCTTAGTTAGCTGTGCAACTAGCGAGCAGTTCCATTAGCTGACTGCCCAGACTGGAAGCTTGAGCACCAGGGGACTGTCAGTGTGCTTGAGGTACAAAGTGGCTGGGGGCTAGCAGGATAGCATGCTACCTTCAGTACATATTTCTTCAACACAATACATAGATTTTTTGTTCTCTAATCACATGCTGTTAACTTTTTTAAATGTTTTAAACGCAAATCCTTTTCAATTACATATCGCACCTTTCATTTGTTATGGACTTGAAGTTATGTTAGCTTCCTAGTTGTTAGCTTGACTAACATTAGCATTTCAAAAATGATTGTAGAACTATTCAGATAGCATATATTCAGCAAGTGAAACTGCTGGTAGGGCTAGTTATGATTGTAGGGCATTGTTAAGGACTGCGAATTACAGGGGCATAAAGTGGTGTAGTTTGTAGTCCTAATACCCAGAAATCAGCTACCATTTTTCACATCTGGTTCCCTAGTCTCATAGTCTGAGGTTTTTTTTTAATTGGTTTTCAGTTAAATGCCTGAAATAATGCTTAACATATGTACATGTTTTGTTTTATGAAATACAATACATCATTAAATCTCCCACAAATTAATTATAAATGGCTACAAATGGCTAAATAACCCCGAACACGGAGACTCGTCTATCTGACTAGCCTATCTTTACCCGTGGATTTTAGTTACAAACTATTCAAACTCTAATTTTACAACTTCTAGATTTATGAATTTACAGAAAACGTGTATTGTGTAGTAAGATGCCTTGTGGTGGTGACATTTAAGTGTCAACAAACGCTTTTTCTTACCTGTCACTTCTTTCAAACTTCACACCCCATTTTGTAATGTACTTTTTCTTTTGCATGCCATTTAATATCATTTTCAGGCTCATAAATACTCTCCATGATGAGTAAACTGACATCTATGTCAAGAAATTGGTAGCATGCCCCTTTAACGGCATCGCCGACACCGTACCAGCGGAACGGGGTCGCCAGTGTGTGCGCACATACACCGTTATTACGGTCACGTCGCCGTTAACGCGGACACAACACTCACCGTCACCACCGGCGTGCACCGACTGAGTACAAGTCAAGATGGCGACCGAGGGTCAGTCCGAGTACGAGTCGGTCCTCTGTGTCAAACCTGAAGTAAACGTCTACCGAATCCCACCGAGGGCATCCAACCGGGCTATCAGGTGAGGGGGTGCGGCGGCCTCGCGGCGAGCTTTCTGTCCCAGCATCCGCGAGCTGCAGCCGTTAGGAGCCGCGTTGCCTCGGCGACCTACCTACTGAGCTCATCCGTTAATCACGCAGCTTCAAGTAACGACGGCCGTAATGTGTGTGCTGGTCGTCTTTGCTGTGTATTTACAAGGTCATGAAGGAAAACACGCAACTAATAGTTGGGGGTTGAACCTGCGGGGACAGCTTTCGATCATATTTTTGTCGCCCCTGTGTTTGTAATGCTACGCATGCCATCATTCAGTGGCATGACAGGCGATCAATAATGCTAACATCGCTGTAAAGTCCAAGTTGCTGTAGTGTTAGGGCAGTTAGCTCCGTAATAACACTATATTTAGCACCAGAGATGCTCCTTTTGCTTGTCTGACCTTTTTAAGTATATCATAACATCATCACTGGAGTTGTAAAGATGTGTTGCTCAAGGACACTTCAGTGAGGATGGCACTCTTTGCTGACAACATGAAATACAGTGTCCCCTCTGTATTTGCTTTAAAGAGCTGTTGTGCTGCCAAGAAGGTTGACATTGAATTGTTTACCCCATCTTTCATTGGCTGCTGCTCCAGCCTGACCTGCTCCAGCTGCATCTGAGTGGACATCACACCAACCAAACAGTAGCACAGGCCCGAGTCCCACGAGACACATGATTGGTTAACCAGTGACCATATGTACAGTGAGTAAGGGTGATGATGTAATATTTCAGCCTTAGGTCTCGGTCAAAGTGCCCGTCTGATGTCTTAGTCACGTTCGGCTCACGTAGAGAAAAAAAGCCAAGCTGGAGTGCGTGACGAATCATAACAATAACACACAAAATCTCCTTTCCTATCTCCTTTCCCTTCTCACTTCACCTACATCACACCGTGTCTCCCTGACCGCCCGTCTGTGTGTTTGTGTCTCAGGGCTGCCGACTGGAAGCTGGATGCTCCTGACTGGACGGGACGCATGCGCCTGACGGCCCGCGGCAAAGTGGCCTACGTGAAATTGGAAGACAAAGTCTCTGGTGAGAGATGAGCAGACGGGACAGTGCTGTTGTTTAGTGCCGCTGTTGTAAATCATTTCACTGTGTAGTCTCCTGTTTCGCCGACTCCCCCCCTCTCTGGGACTAATTTATTCCAAGGTGACCCAGTCCACGTCCAAGCAGGCCGTTCATATCTGATCATGTCTGTTCATATCTGTTCATATCTTGGTGTTCTTGTTGTATTCTGGCCTGTTTTTGATCTTAAATAAATACTAGAATTCATCTAACATCCATCTTTTGTTCTAACCTACAGGGGAGCTGTTCGCCCAAGCACCAGTGGATGAGTTCCCTGGCATCGCAGTGGAAACTGTTAGCGACTCAAGCCGTTACTTTGTGCTCCGTATCCAGGATGACAACGGTGCGCAAACTGCTGCTAAGCCATCAATATTTTGTAAATGGTGTCACAACAGGGCAGAGATGCACCACTATTTTTTTTTAAGGCTAAATCTTGCAAAACTGTTGTCGATTATTGTGATAGATGATTTTTTTTAGATTATGTTTTTGTGTGCACTGAACTCTACCCCTTGCTTGTTTTGTTAATTTCTCTCACAGGCCGCAGTGCGTTCATAGGCATTGGCTTTGGAGACCGAGGCGACGCCTTTGACTTAAATGTTGCACTCCAGGATCACTTCAAGTATGCAGCTGCTTCATAGTGTGTCATGAATCATAACTAATTCAGGGGTGAATTTATTTATACGAGTTTAATAATCCTTTTGTATCTTTCCATCCTCCAGATGGGTGAAACAGGAAGATGAACTTAAGAAGCAGGCACAGGCTCCAGATCTTACTCCTAAATTGGACCTTGGCTTCAAAGAAGGACAGACTATTACTCTAAATATCGGGGTAAGTCTAAAACCCATTATTGACAAGCAACAACACACACTTGTTAATACACATACGCGCACACACTTACCCTTTTTTTCCCCCTTATTGTACCTTTTCCAGCAATCAAAAAAGAAGGACAGGGCTCGTCCTCAAAGTTCAGGAGGCTTTGGGCTTCTTCCACCACCTCCTGGGGGCAAGTTAGCCCCACCTCCTGCAGCCAGATCTACCAATCATAACACACAACCACCTGCAGGAGGAAGTGACACTGGTAGGTAATTGTAATGCTCAAGTACAGCAATGTGGAGAGGACATGAGCCTGTTGTAATTACAGTTTGTCTCATGTTTTGCTTTATCGTAAAACAAAATAAATGTTCAGTGAAAACGAAAAAGCAATTGTGCAACTTGCTATATCGTGATCAATTTATATGTATGTCAATGTTACATAACGTTGATAAAAATAACGAAAATATTGTTCTGTAAAAAATCTTAAGCAGTTGTGTTACAATGACATCACACAAGATGTATTCTTCTTGATCAGGAGAAAACAAAGTCTGGAGACAAATGTTAGCTCTGTTATCCAGCGTAGATATTAGTTAGCACCGCACTGTACTCACCACTGGTACCGTAAAGATAAGTGAAAGGGCGATTACCAACGATTATTTCATTATCGATTGCTCTGCCGATAATTTTCATGTCCCAGAGCCTAGCGTGGCATCTTCAGATTGCGTCTATATCCAGTCAACAGTCCAAAACCAAAAGACTTTTCATGTACCATCGTAAATGACCAAGAAAAGCAGCGAAGCCTCGCATTTAAGAAGCTGGAACCCCAAATGGTTGAGATTTCTCTTCAAAAATGACTGAAACAGTTTCTTTTAGTCAACTTATCAGTTAATCAACTGATTTTTGCATCTGTAGTTAAGATGGTTCACTTGAGCGCTCTGCTGGAAACAGCGTAGCCCAGTTTTGCTCAACTGTCAAATCCAGGTTATTACCTCAGTAATCCGCTGTATTGCATCTTTACTTCCATGTTCAAGCTGCAGGTCGTTCTAGATCAGTGCTGCAGTTTCATTTATAGTGGGATGTGAAGTGTGACCTTCATACAAGATAGAGTTCATTAAATGGTCAATATAAAGCAGAGGAAAGTAATTTTGTTGTTGAAAGCTTGTATTTCTTTGGCCCCATTGGGGTCTGTTGTACAGGTGTTTCCAGTGAAGCACTTGTATCCACAATCTTTACAATCATAGTGGTGAGTGCAATGTTATGCTGACCTACAGGAATACAAGCCAGAACTATGAGGTAGACAGTTGTAAAAAACAGGAATTTTCCTTTAAAGATTATCGGGGTCCCACTTTTCTCTGGCCCACTGAAGATCGATATATATCACAAAACTAAGAACTGCACATGGTTTCGGTTTCATGCGCTGAGGTTCGTCTCTTGAGATGTCAGCAAGCATTTGAATACAATGTAGCTCTATGTGGTGTTCATTCATTCATTACCACTGTGAAAAAGTTTCCACTGAAACTTCTGTCTACCAAAGAACTAGTACCCAAGAAATAATAGAGATGTGTGGATAATCCAGAGTAAAAGGGAGACTGTTTGAGTGATTCTGAGTTTCAGATGGAATGTGTTCAGCACTTTAAGAAGCACACATCCTTTCACCTCCATTGTGTTGTGTGGTCGCTGAAGTTTCAGAGGTTGCTGTCTCAAATCCTGCGTATAGACTGTAATACTGAAAGTATGTGCACGGCCACCATTGATGCCACCAGTGTAAGTGGAAGTATAGTTAATATGAGTGGAACGACCCTCAAGCAAAATATATGCATGTTTACACTTCATAACAAGTGAAATGAGTTGTAAGATGGAGATTTTCTTCCTATTCATGAGAAGCATTTACAATAGATTTTGATTTACAACAATCAAATCAGAAATCTATGTTCTGTTCCTTATTCAGTGGTGCATTAAGTTTCTGTTTTATTCTTTGAACCCCCAGGTGTTTTGCTAGACTTTGACTCCAGTAACTTCAACTCAGCAGCTCCGTCCAACCCCACCACCACAGCCGGCTCTGACCTGTGGGGAGACTTCGACTCTGTATCGAAGTGAGGAGAGATTCGGTTTGTTTTTCTCCCTCCTGTCTCTGTAAATTTATGCAGCACTTTTGCAACATTGTTTTCCCCATTATGGGGTCCCGTATGTCTCCCTGCCAAGCAGGATAACCCCCTGTACCAGTTTGTTTTACTTTAGTTCCGTTCCTCATTGCTTTTTGTATTAAGCCAGAGATACATCCAGACCTCAAAGTCCAGTCTTAATTAGAGAGATTTAGAACTATACGCCAACAACTCTATCTCCCTATCCTTGTTGGGGGTCTTCTTCCTACTGTCTTTATGTGTATCCACTCTCTCTAGTTTACTAAAATTCTGCCTTTGCCTTTGCCCCTTTTCTCCTCCTCTCAGTGTTTTATTTGCTTATTTCTATCGTAGAGTCTACATAATTATGATCAAGGGAGACATAATCAGAAACTTCTGATGATGAAATCTAGTAAGATATAATGAATTAATGAATTTTATGTACAGAGAATATTTATTTTAAATGTATATATTGTCTGTAGTTTGTAACTATTGTCACTGGTGATGTCACCTGTATGTACTGTAGCTTATATTCCTCCAAGTCCCCCGCAGTGGGACTGACTATATGCACTGACTGGCAGTCTGGTCTGTCTATAGAGTTAGTAATGCATAAAGTCTGCATTTAACGCAGGGATTGTTCAAATTTTAGACGTAGGTTTTAGAGAAGTTTACCACAAAATGATTTTACTTGAAAAAGGCGTGTTGAGCTGTAGCTGATTTGCAGGCTAGTTCTGCTCTCTAGCACTCTCTAGTGGGCTCTTGAGGCTTTACAGCACCATTTTAAGAGAGATGTCAAATTGAGCTGCAGCTGTTGAACGCATATTTCACTGGGGATGGGTCCTGGGCACTGCTCGCACTGTTTTAACTGTAGATTAGTACAAAGAGACGGGGAAGTAGGAATGTTGGATGCGTTTTGGTGTTACTAAAAGAAAGGGAGGCATCAAGTGCTTTTATCTTTGCCTCAAAGGGAAACAGAGATGATTTAGTCCATGTTATGTCATCTCTACTCAGCACAGCTGTTAAAGCTGTGACTGGTGACTCATTTAGGTCGTGACCTCTCTGCTGCTCAATGAATAGGTCTGTGTTTCTGTGGAGAGCTTCATCTCCTTAATTCTTTATGAGAAGGTGACCTCAACCGCAGCATGTCGTACTGTACAAATTAGTTTTAACTGTGAACTTCAATTCCATGTTAAGATGTGATGTTATAAGCGGTATTCTGATGCAGACGAATGCAGTGTGGGACCAAGCTAGTCTGTGTTTGATGCAGTGTTTTGTTGTGATATTGTTACGTGCCGAGAGATGGATTATGTTGCACTGATATCTGATGCACGTGCGTGGTGACAGATGACCGTCACAAGGTGGATGTTGATTGGAACACACAGAGGTTGTGTGAGTGTAAAGCCCTACCAATGTTTGTCAGTGTTTGTTTAAATTATATGCATCTCTCCCAAATGTTACTTGTTATTCAAACTGTATATGTGTATGGAAATGTATATGGAAGTGAATATGCAAAGAAACACATAAAGATATCACTCAATGACCGTAACTTTCATTTGTTGTATTATTATTGTTAGTTTTTTTGTCATGACCAGCTATGTGTGAGATATGTCCGAGTCTGCGTCGGGCAGTTTACACACATGCCGCTCACCCCCTCCACATTTACCTGGTTTATTTCCTCTCCTTTCATTTCAGCTCAGTGTTAAAGTCTTTACTGCGTTTTGGAGTCATTTACAGTCTTACTTTGTTTTGGGAAAGTAAAACATAGTAGTTGAGAGTTATAAATGCTGAATTTTTAAATGTATAACTGCAGTGCATTAGAGATGGTATCCTTCCTTTCTTTTTTTTTTTACCTTTCACAATAAGAGTCCTGGATACAAGTAAAAACTGTGTAAATACTTATCAGTGAGAACTTAAATTCACTTGACCTTTCACTAACAGACCACTGAAAAAATTGCTTGTTAGATAAAGTGGCACATACAGCAATTCATTTTCAGTCGAATGTTATTTTTTTATATTTATAGTTATATATTTTAATGCTCTGCAGAGTAACAGCGATTGATTTGAAACTTGTGTGAGGGAGGGGAGACTTAGGCCTCTTCAATAGTAAAAGTTTTATTATGAGCCTATCAATGTGTGCATCTTCTGTCTGCTGTCAAAATTGTAAACGGTGCATCACTAAAAAAGAACAAGTAACACATGAACACATGTAGCTTTATTTAGTTGGATACAATAGTGCACATAATACTGGATTGTCAATGAGTACCTTACAATCCACAACAAAGTGGGTCTTTCTTTGTACAATGAAACGACTCAGTGCTGCTATAGGCCCATTACTACAGTACCTTAAATGGGTCGTAAACCATGAAAGACATGATCTGTGTCCAACAATACACAGATGAAATGAGCACCCCTTCAAAATACACACACAAAAGACGAATACATGAACATAGATATGAGTCAGCACACTTGTGCGCACGTGTTAAAGAGAAACAAAGAGACCCCCAGGTGTTGACTGGTGGATTTATGGTGTTATGGGCTGTTTTTGTGGCGACGCTAAGGGGCTCCCTCCCCACCGGTGGTCACATCGCCATCCTGGGGCCCCCATCAGGCTTTGTTTGCCCAGGTTTTGGGGTTGCTACGGCGATTGCGACAGCGTTTCCTATCAGATGTCCTCTTAACACGTCTAGGCCACCCGGACAGCTCTCTGCACAGTTCAGCTGTTATGTGTGAAAGACAAGGATATCTCTGTTAATGCAGGATCACGTAGTGGCAACATCATGTTTGTTGTAGAGTTTTAGAGTGTGTCACCTTTCAGATACTCATCCTGCTGGCAGACTGTCCTCATACAGATCTCATTGTTGATCACATAGACACGAGGAAGGCTGAAATACAGCATAGCATGATGAGTATTGTAGAAGAGCTGTCGGGATTCAGTTTTAACTGATGTGACAGGACGCAACTAGAGTAACAAAAACATGAAAACACTGATCATACTATCAGTGATATGTCTCAGTGATAGTATCACTCCTTGTACTCAAAGTACTTCTATTCTTCTGCAAATGCCTTTACTCTTCTATGTTGATATAAAAATATCATCAGTTTTGAATGAGTTCTTTGGATTAAATTGGGATAAAAACAGTAAATAAAGTAGTGAAAATTAGTTTCACCTGAAACGACTACAACATGAAAACTTCGCTTACAAGTTTCTGCATCAGTAATAATCCATTTATGACTTTAAATGTATAGATTTGTAATATTAAAACACAGACACACATGAAAATAATTATGCTTATAACAGTGACGTTTAGTATTTTAATTACATGTACATTTCCTATCTAATTTTATTACATCAATTTAAGTTAAATGCGAAGTTTGTCATGTTGAGTATATATTTATAATGAAATTCTCTAAGTCTGATTAACTAAATTGATACTCACTTGCATGTTTATATAATTATTACATATAAAGTAAAGAGGAACTCTTGTGTTTATTATTACTATTAATAAACTATTGTACATTAAAGTAATGCATTTAAATGGCTTAATTGATTTCCTGTAGTCAAAAACACACTCAGTTATTTAATGTATACAACTTGAATCAACATGACAGAAAAACCTCGTATTAAAGCAACACTATGTAAGTTTCTCCTGAAAGATAGTTGATTGATGACTCTCTTTCCGTCTGTCTGCCTCTCCATCGTCTGTCCATCCATCAGTCCATCTATCCATCATCAGTAACCACTACTACTAGTCGACCCAAGATAACATTGGGCGAGTGGTGGTGTACATCAGTCTCATGCCCAGATCGTAAAATACCAATCAAAACCAAATACCTAATCAGGTATATTGCATCGGACCCGAACCGTTAATCCTCAGTGTTGGTATTTGACAATCTTGGATTGAGACTCAACAACCTTTCATCTTTCTCCTAAATAGCATTAAACGTTACATGGTGTTGTTTGATATGTGATTGTTTACGTCAATAATTTGAAATTAGAGGGAAAATGTACATGTCATTGAAATTCTTAAAGGAGCACCATGTAGTTTTGAGCAAGTCAGAAAAGAAAGATCCACATTGACTGATTGTTTTTTAATGTCTAAACAAACTAAATAAACAAACTCTCTTTGTTTTCATGACTGAATAAATTGAACACAACTTCATACGGTTTTATTTTGTTTATATGTGTTTTATTATTACCTCATTAATATTGTAAATATTAAAATTCTTAGGTAGAAATTTATTTTCAATGGGGCTACACTGCTACCCTAACCCATAATGAGAACACTTATATGTGAGACATTTAGCCTGTACTGCTAATAAGCTCTGACCTAAATGCCCTGAGTCAGTTTCTTATATGAACCCTTTTTTTGCTAAAGTAAGACCAGTTTTGGTTGTTTCACATGACAGATTTCTGCATTTCTGCATATGTTTCTGTTCTTCTCACTCTTACTAAAACATGAAGTCAAGTATTTCTGTGCACCGATCTGAGTTCAGAAACATTTGCATGAAAATCTGATGAATCTGTTGAGAGTTGCATGCTCAAGTTGCTGGGAACAATTTGGTCAAACCACATCTGCGCAGTCCTGATGTAGCAGACAAGGGTTACAATCTTAATAATAAAAACTATGGATGTGTTTATGAATATTTGATATCATGGAGAAATGTTTTCAGGTGCTTCACAGACTGGACTTTTACTTGTCAGGAAGTATTTTGAATTGTGACTTTTTCTTTCTGACTGGGTCTGACCTCCACTTTCACCTCAAACCTCTGCAATACTAAAAGGATGCTCATTAAACAGTCAGAGATGATACTATACTGCCATATCATATACATCTGCAGGTAAATTGCAGATCACCTGTAGAGGCAAAGAGCACCAATACATTTCTTGATGGGCCTGTGAACCGAGTACATCCTGGTGCAAGGATACATCTCCTCCCTACAGTCTGCAGAGACAGAAGATACAGGTCATATTGAAATAGCATCAGTCACAATGACAGGATGAGCCAGCAGTTCACGAGGCCTCCTGAGAGGCAGCTCAAAGGTCATCTCCAATCTGCTGTCACTCACCGGCTGGCAAGGTTCCTCCAGGTGCCTCGGTTTCCTCTAGAAACAAGGAAAGAAAACAGGATCAGACTGGGAACACATCTTAACCAGAGCAGTGACTCACAGACGGACAGATGTCTCGTCCTGATCTCAAGTGTGACTTATGAGGAGAAGAGCATTACCAGCCTGCTGGGTTTGGGCTACAGCTGTGAGCGCTGTGGAACAGAAACCACATGAGGGGAGTGTTTCGCAGCATAAAAACAAACACACAGCGACTCAAGCATAATTAAACAGGATGATTTGTGTGTGCTGTTTGGCAGCAGTACCGTGGAAACTGCAGAGGAGCAGGACCACTGGAAGGCCGCCCATTCCTTCAACTTGTAAGAGGTAAAAGCTTTACGAGCTGGAGGAAACCGAAGAGGAAAAGAGTCAGGGTGATTTCACAGAGTGGAACTGTTCAATATCCTCGCTCAAGATTTTCGTGCTGTTTATGTTTCCTTTAATCTCATTGCATATAAATGATCCCAAAGTTCCAGGTCACTGTAATGTTTTCCCCCAAAGTTTTGCTCCACAGAGAGTGTTTTGGATATGTTTCTTGAAGAACGCCTGATGTCATTTTGCAGTGGAATAATCTGTTCTGCAGTAAATTCTCTGCTTGTAAACAACTACATAAAGTAGCAGTGGAGGAACTATTAAAGTTCAAAAATGACACTTTCTACCTGTCAAAAGTGTTTTTCTCCTTTCTCTCACTCCTCTTGCTTTTTTCTCCCTCCCTCTCTCCTCTCCCGCCCGCATCATTCCTCTCGTGATGTGTCAGTGTAACTTTGGAGTCCAAGATGTGAGTTCTCTCAAAAGAATGTGTTTTTTCTGTGCCCTATTTGAGCACCCCTCCACCCCTCCTCTGTTACAGTCGCACATTCTTTTACAGCTTTCTTTTCATAGAACATATCGCTGCTTTCCAACTGTACGGTCATCACCAGCCTCTTACGACCATCGCAGTTTTGTGTCTTTTCTGCTCCGATAATCCCAGAGTCATACATTCTCAATTACTGAACTGAAAAGTGTGGATTGTCCTGGTTTAACTCGCTGCATGCCTCTGCTGATCTGTTTTTCCCCACTTCACTTCCTGAACTCTGTGCAGCCACGCGTGACTTAAAGCGATAAAATATCAAATCTGAAGTGAATCGGTCAATCAGCCAAACTTTCAAACTTCACATTTCATGTATACATCTAATCAACAGGATTATCCTTTCATTAATATCTTTGGATGTGAGATACCGTGCATGTACAGCGCTCCTCTGTGTATTTCCTGCAGTTTGTCTTAAAATCAGGCGAAAAAAAGAAGCATAATTAACTTGTACTTACAACTTTTGCTGTCGTCCACCACTGCTTTAGTTTTATGAATCTTTTGTCTTCTCCCCTTTCCCCTCCTTCCCTCTCTTCCCTCCTCTTCCTCCTCCTCCTCCTCCTCCTGCCCCTATCCTCCTAACCATCGTAGATTTCTTGCTTTTCACTTTTTTTTCCTGACCCAATCTGGAAAAAAAACAATTAGCATCCAGCTAAAATCTGATGTAGTTCTTTTTGTTGGGTCTAAATGGCAGACATTGTACACAGGTATGCAGGTCCAGTATCTTGGCACCTCAGCGTCTCATCACCACACAAAGCCAAACATTCAAACTGTCATCATTCACGAAAAGTAGGACTGTTGGTCTTTTTAGTCAAAAGGGCTTCATTAAATTTGTAAAGGCACTTTTCTTCACATGCAAACACACGTCATGGTAACACTGACGTATAATAAGATCAGGGATGCAGGCTTGTCTGAGTATACTTTACGTAAGAGCATCCAGATTTTTCTGAGCCTCAAGTCAAGTTTGTTCTTGATTCTGTTTGGATTTGTTGTCTTGATGGAGAAAATGAACTCATGGAGCAAATGAAAGACACACAAACAGAATTATCTGACCTCAGTGGGCCTCAAATTTGGATTTTTGCTATACTTGATTTAATCAGCAGGAGGCGCTGTGCACACAGAATATCGTCTTTGGCCTCTTCTACAGACTGTGTAGTGCAGGAGTCAGTACAAAAAAGTTAGGACCTGCCTTTGATTTCTCTATAATGTAACAGAAGTTAAACAGAAGATGACTGCCAACCTGACCCAGGTAATCTCTTCAGTCCTGCATTTCATATTAATGTTCACCTGCCCAAGTCATTCATTGCTCATTGTGTGATTTGGATTCTCCTTGGCAAGCATTGTTTATTTGTTTGATTTAGTGCTGAAGTGATGAGAAAATGGGTAAGATGAGAAAATGTAAAATATTGAAATTGATTAAATAGTGTTGCAAAAAGCAAAAGTAAAGATATTGTGTTAAAAAATTACTTTGGTAAAGGTAAAAGTCACAAATACAAATAGTAGTTGAGTAAAAGTCTTAAAGTGTCTTTTATTAAATGTACTCAAGTGTCAACAGTACAAATTAAAGTAAATTCTGTACATATTTTCACGTATATATATGTGTTGAAGGTATACGTGATCTTATTATCATTATTATTATTTTTATTTAACTGTGACTAAAGTAGATTAATTCAAAAGATTAGCTATGATGCAGCATGGCAGCAGCAAAATAACTAGCTACTAAAGCTGTCAAATTAAAGGTGCACTATGTAGTTTTGAGGAAGAAAGTTTAGAGGAAATAATAGAGAAAAATCTTTACTTACTGATTTTCATGACTGTATAAACTCATCGAACAAACTGTCCTCAAAGGACAACACAGTTTTATACTGTGATACTTCTAAGGAACTGCCTTTGTTGAATCGTGTTTGAGGGACCTTATTCCCTTTAAAGATGGCTTGTTTCTACATAAATTTAACCATAATTGAGTCGATCATGTCTGACTGCCTTTAAAGACTCCATTATAATTATGTGATATTGAGCAATATCGTACATCATCAGTTGACACCTTCAATATCACGTTTGTAAAATAAGCACAAAATTGAGGTATAACTTTACATCTCCTAAGAACATATTAGCTCAGCTGACCTAATTAGAAAACATCACAACGTAGAAAAGCATCACCATGTGGATCCTAAGAAAGTTTATGATCCATGATAAGCCCCAGGTACTTATACTCTGTCAGTAGCTTAATCTGCTCTCCTTTGATGACATTAAAGACTATTTCTAGTCTCAAAGGACTACAAATAGATGTGATAGATTACTTTCAGGACAATATTAAATCTTGCTCAATTTAATGTGTTTATGAACCTCAACCATTGAAATATACGAGAATTTAATACATTTTGTAGACGGGTGACATGAAGTAACCTTGAAACAACACAAGAAGTCATCTGTGCAAAGATGAAAGTGTCTGTCAAGGCCATAGCTCTGTACCCTTTGTCTCAGAGGCTCTTTGTGTTGAAAAGATGCTTTTCATTGGGGCCATTACAGCTGCACTGGGAGGGAAACTTGACTCTACATTGGCTCCCATGCACTTGACTAATATAAATATTGCTACACATACCCCTGAAGTCACACACGACAAAACTCTCACTGGCTCTCACCCCATGGTTGGGCCTAGTCAGTTCAAAAGGGAGACACTTATCATCCCCTTGACATATTGGGGCTACAGGGACTCCATGGTGAGTGTCTGTAGGGTGGCCCTAACAAGGTCGACTGGGCGAGCCTGATGACAGCTTGACAGATGGGGGACAGTGTAAGCAAAAGAGAGAAGGAGAGGAGCCAAGAGGGACTATCAATCCTTTGAACACATCAACCTGCCATTCTGCCCACGCTGCTCCACCATGAGGGGAAAGTAATGCTGAGAGGGGCAGATGAGGAAAACGAAGGAAAGAAGAAGAGTTGAGTAAAGGAGCCAGGTGGTGGGGGAGTGAGAATGTAACACAGAATAGTTAAGGCAAACATGCCCGATAGTAAACACATGATAATCTCGCGACTTGTTTATTAGTTGGATGGCAATACATGAGGCATGCCAGCTCTGCAATTCATACTCTCGCACCGACCTCCTTTTCACCCCAACACTCCTCCCTCACTCTGCTTCTCTATTTCTGCATTCTGAATTTCAACCAGCTGATGCATTTTTCAGGTATGGCTGTTTCCCATGCAAGAAAAACACACACACACATTAAGTGCAGTGCATTCGTGGGGCCAAACCGCTTAGTTTAACATCCAAATTAAATTTCAACACCAACCTTTACTGAAAGCTTAACCTTAATCCAACCTGAACCTTAAAACCAAGTCTTAATGTCCAAACAGTCCTGTGAAGTAGTGAGGATCAACAATGTCCCCATAATGTACAAGTGTCCTTACTAAGAAGGTAACTATACATAGTCCCCACAAAGATAGGAATACAAACACACAGCAAATTAACTCTCAGTTTTGAACATCGCAACGCTCAAACTAGACCTTCAGATCTTCTAACTTGCAAAAGTGATAACTGGTGGATCTTCTTATGGATCACTGTCACTGCTCTCAGTCCTGGTTAAGCAATTAGAGTTACTGAACCTAAAAAGCAGCCAGGTGAGGGGGAAGGGGTGAACTAGGTCATGAAGACCCAAATGTTGGACTTCACTGTGGGGATACATTTCAGACATTTGACCCTATGAACTCTTTATTTGCTCCACTCTGCCTATCAATCTGGCTTTTATATCGGTGTCTATTTTGCAGCTATCATCATCCTGACATGTGACTTTTTTTTTCTTTAATCAGATATATAAATATCTGTTACAAATAATCTCATGTTCCAGCTGGCTGTCTCTGTGTCATTCATCCATGCGACCTATAAATATTTGTGTTCAAAACCATGAATCTCCCTTCTGATGACAGAGGACAGGGTAAATTATGCTGGATATGAAATTTTAAAGATACCGTGAATATGACAGCATGCAGATCTTTGCAATGTTTAAACTTTTTTTGAGTGTGAGTGTCATCCAATACTGGTGGCGTAAAGTCAGAATCTTGCTTACTGGGTAGAGTTGGCAGTGATAGCTAATGTTCGCCAGTGTTAGCAACATTAGCTAGTGCACATAGTGGCCATCATTTGAGGGGGCAGATCATTTGAACAACAGCAGTGTTGAAATGTGAATGCAAAGGAAGGAGGAGGCTGAAATGCCACATTTAGTGGCTGAATGTAAACAATATCACCTTTAAGTATTATTACATAAGTATTATTAGGAAAATGCACTTAAATTGCCAAGACAGAAAGATATCCTCTGATTGTTAATTATCTTACATCATTAGATTATAATATAAGAGTCAGATTTCACTGTGTTAGTTGTTGAGGTGGAGCTCATTTTGAACTCATTTTAGGTTAATGCTGATTATTATATCCCTTAAGTGATTGATTTTTTGGTCCTAGAATTGTGAGAAATGCCCTAAAAATTGAAAATCTTCATAATGCTTGTTTTGTTCAACCCAGCAGTCCAGACCTCCCAACTGTTTAAAATAAATCTCAATCATTAAATCTCAATCATTAAATATCTAATATATATAATAAATATAAATAATATATAATAAATATCTAAAAGGAGCATCAGCCAATCCTCATACTTGAGAAGCTGGAATCATGAAATGTTTTGCAAGAAAAGGATTTTTATAGTAGTTGCCAATCAATTCTTTGTCAATCAACTTGTGTCAGTTTTACTTGGGTAGAGTATTTTAGAACAAAGCATCCGTTTTCTAAGCTTCATGGGTGTTTTTATGAGAAATTTGGCTGCCTGAAGCGGTCGTATAATCAGCGTTGTACTAAAATATTACTTTGGTAAATGTGACAGTAATCTGTAAAGGTAGTCTTGCAGTATCTGATACTAAATGTAGTTAAGTATCAACAGTACAAGTGAGAGTAAATGACATTCTATATTCTATGGGTTGAATGATTATTGGATCTGATATTCAGCATTTTTTTTTAAAAATAAATAAATGAATAATAAATCAATTAAAAATGTGTAACTAAAATTATCAAATAAAGTCAGTTTAGTAAAAATGACAATGTTTGCCTCCAAAATGTTCTGGAGTGGACGCATAAAGTAGTGGCAAATGTACCACCACTTGGCTCTCAGGTTTAGCTGTCCCTGTTTCTCTTGTTTTCATCAGCCCTGCTTTCTGTCCTCATGGACCTCGGACAGATTTGCACCTCGGTTAGCATCTTTGTGTTGGCACTGTATTGTCTCTGTGGTCCGCACCATGTGTTTCCATTTGTCAAGCTTTGGGCCTCCATTAACTCCACACCCAAGTGTCACATGAGCTTTGTTCCTATGTTTCCCAGAAAACAGTACAACCCAAACAGCCGTCACTAAAGGAGCTGTCAAGTGTTTTAATGTAAACATACTTTATTATAGGACGTGGACGTAGACGTAGTTCTTGGTTCATGTTACTGGTGACCTGAGAAGAGAAGGGTTTCAGGGGAGGGAGTTATTGAAAGGGAGACTGGCGCCAAAGGTGCATAAAGTTGACGTGACCACAGCAGCAGGAGAAGATGAAAGGGAAAGACAAGGAACAACACAAGGAAAAAGTAATGAGCGAAAGATAAAACGAGAGCAGAGACGAGGGAGTTAACAGGTGAAGATGGGTCACAGTGTTCCGTCAGATTGTGCTGTTACAGGCCTGCAGGCGCCAAGACAGCCTGACTTTTGCGTTTGGAGGGCTGTGGAGTGCAGATAGTCAGAGCGAGGTGATGATGTGCACGGTGTGTAAATAGATGGGTTGGGGGTCTATTTATAAATCCATCTGGAGTGGCCCTTTAGCAAGGGGTTAGCACAGGCCCGGGTGACACACGCACACACACACACACACACACACACACACACACTTGCACTGCACATTAGCAGTTGGCTACCAACAGGGACCCGCTCCAAATCGAAACTGAGACATTATGCATGCTGCAATGTGAAAAGTAAAACTGAGGATTTGATTTGATGCGTTGCACTTTTACACTTACTTATTGCAGAGGAAGTAAAACCAACACCCTCTACTGTGACTCACAGTTACTTGTAATGGTGCGTTTTTATTATTGTATTATTATATTACGTTTTTCCCTCTACCGAAAAAAAACAAACAGTTGTGACCATCAGAGCGTGAGCAACCTGCCATAAGCAATACCAAAGCATTCTTTTGTGGGCACTGCAACAGGAATGCAGGTGATTCTTCAACCAGTCAGTCTCTTCTGTGACAGATGTAGGACAACTGAACAATATAGAGGTCAACTTGCCATGTGTGCAGATTTCACGTGAGGTTTGTCTGTCAACATGCCAATCAATCATGCATCGAAATTTAGTATATTTTTACTTGTAAAATGATTGAAATGATTAAATGATTGATGCCAGTGTGAATAAACGTCTCTCCTGCTGCCGGTCGTATGACTGGGGTCTGCATCATACACGTTTGGAAGAAGATCACGCTCGTGTCACTATCAGGTTGTATTGTTCAGTCCAATTTTAGATGTGCTTCTTGTGCTCTGCAGCACCTGTCGCTTCACCACGCCAAAGATGGCACCTCTTTTAAGGTTGCATAAGTTGCCAATGATTATTTTTAAGTAAAAAATAAACAAAAGTAATCATGTTTTTTTAATTATTGCTGTGCATGAAGTTATGCTTGTTGATACATTATCGGTAGGGGGTCATTGGATTTTCACGCCACAGTGCTTAACAGTAATAAATGTTTTATGGGCTGCATCCTGGAACCTCCTTCTTTATTAATTGAGTATTGAACAAAATAAAACAAAGCAGGTAATGTCGGAGGAGGACATACTGTACACCACTAAAAATGTCTTACATCTATGTGAAGTTTATTGTAACCTTATTAAATGTATTATTACATTTATTTTAAGGTAATTGATTTGATTAAGATTTTCTTTTCTTCTGCTGCAGTAAGGACAAAGCCTTAGTGTTTTCTGAGGTTAAACTACAGATTTAAGTTGCATATGAGAGCAAGCTGTGTTGTGTTGAAGTATTATTACTAAAAGTGTGATACGTCACAAGTTTGTCATGTTGCGCCATTTAAAGTGGAAACAGACAACTTTCCCTCCCTGGTGTTTCCAAATGGTATGTTTGTTGTCACTGCTGTTGGAAAAAAAACCATTGCAAAACTTTCAGTTTTCCTCAAAGTAGCAACTACAAACAACACAGGACAAAACAAGAGTTTATTCATTCATTTAGTCTATAAACGCTGCCTGGCTGACTGGGATCAATCTAAAAGCTGATGGTGTCATTATTTAACATTCATTATATTGTGCAGTCAACACTTTCGGGTCATAGTATGTCACTGGCAGGAAAATTACAGCCAATCTTCAGTAATGTATCACACCCTCTGTATGGTGAATATGGGTAGTTACCATCAGGACGGATGTATTTTATACCTTCCAGTATAGCTCTGTCAAATAATCCTTGTGATATTGCTGATGATGATGTGACTCACCCTGCTGTTAAAAGCTGACTTACTTGATGGTATACATTAAAGCAAAAAATAAATAAAAATGCATCTATTGCCAGTTTAAATAAAATTCAAACCTTATATGTGACTTAGTAGTAAGTCAGTATTTTATTAGGAGTTCAAAGTACAAGTACGAGGAGTCTATTCTATTAGACAATTCTGATACAGACTTTAAAAGGTACTACAATAGTTTCAAACATCAAGCTTTTCATATATCATCTTCAGATTCTTTCTATTAAGACACACAAACATAGACACATATACACATGCACACATATGAATATATACAATGGAAGTGCAGACTTTAGCAACGATATTTAAAAAAAAATATGAAAATATAGCACCTTATAGAGTATACGTTCGTATTATTATACACAACAATACATTGCAACATGATGCCTAATGTTTAATACAATTTTTTTTAAAAAAGGTCTTAAAACAACTCCATAAAGGCAAAACTTATCTCTCCCCTCTTCCCTCCCTCACCAGCTCCTCTGCTACCCCTCCTCCCTGTCTTATTTTTCTGGCCTCCTTCTCCGCCTCCTCTGCCTTCCTCTTCTCCTCCTCCTCCGTCTCCGTCAGCCATGGCCCACCCAGGTAGCTCAGGATCTCCTCAGGGCTTCCTCTGTGTTTGGGCTCAGGGTGGAGCAGCTCTTTGAAAAGAGTCATCACCAGTGGGCTGAGGCCCTCAAACTGTGAGGGAGGAGGGTTGTCTCTTTGGTTTTCCTTCATCATTATGTAACTGTCCTCCTCACTGATCCACTCACCATCCCTGATCTTTTCCTCCTTTTCAGTTTCACGGTAAAACCACTCCTTGTATCGACGGTAGCCACGGTCATCATGGGTGCTCTCCTCCCAGGGGAAGCAGCCAGTTAATAGGCAGTAGACGAGAACACCGAGGGCCCAGCTGTCTATACAAGGCTCCACTGTTATCCAAATGTCCTCCACCTCCTCTTCAGTCTCATCGTATTCCCTCTCCTTCTCAGTCTCCTTGGCAGGTTCCACCTCCGGAGTACAGAAGGGCGACTCGTACCAGACAGCACGAACAGTGGAGCCGATGGCCCGGGCGAGACCGAAGTCACCCAGTTTGACCCAGCGGCATGAACTGTCACACAGGAAGATGTTCTCAGGTTTGATGTCACGGTGAACAAAGCCTAGAGAGTGGAGATGTGTGACAGCACCACTCAGCTGAGACATCACCCTTTGGACACACTCTTCATCCACCCCGACCTGAAACAGAGAGATTCAACATTAGAAAACATAACTCTGACTTAGTACGACATGTCTGGTTTCCAAGAGCGTCACCAAAATTCTTGGCGACTCTCATGGAAACCAGACTCTTGGAAACCTGTGCTTTCCTTCATGTACTCTCAATACAATCAGTGAGAGCAGGGTGCCCTTATTCTTATCAGGGCTCTATTATGTTCCTGGCAGTGACACAGACACAAAGGAGGGTGAGCTGGAAGCTGTTATCAAGTATGTCTCAAAAGGACGTGGTCAGCAGATACATTTTCCATGAAATCCTTGTAAGAAAATCACATTGCAGACTAAATTTTAAGCTTGCTAAGTGTTGGACAGGGCTTTTGAATCAGATTTGCCTTTTCAGCAGGTAAATTTGCAGCTTTTTCTTCATGAAATTACATTTACATGCTTATTTGTTTTGTTTGTTTGGATTGTGTTCACAGATTTTTCCAATAAAGCAACAAAAGCACTTTGTTTCAGATTAGGGAAAGACTGGTTCCAATTACATTTTCATAAGCAAAACTGGTTCCTTCTCCTGCTCTAATGCTCCTGTGTGTTGGATTTAGTAGCCAGTAACAATGTGGTGTATTGCAACCAAATAAACACCCTTTGCCTCTCCCTGCAGTTGGTTTGTAAAGCAAACAATCAGCAGTGGAGCTGATGCAGCGGATTGAAAGCTGTAGTTGCCTCAGTAAATACACCAACCACTTTGGCTGTCGAAACTGCAATGTATCTGGGGTTGTTAGGTAGAGCTGACAGGCCTGGTGGTGGACCAGCAGCAGGGCTGTCCACTCTATTTAACAACCCCAGAGATACACCTTTGCAAAGTTGAGCGAGTGACCCCGAAAGGAGCAGCAGAATAGGAAATTGTGTTTATCTGCAAACCTACAGCTCATAGAGTGCATTATTGAAAGTGCAAGAAAAGCAGACATTACCAAAGCTTTGGGGTGAAGCAACAGTTTGAGTCAAGCAAGGAGAATGCAAACCACAAAGCCAACTAATCTCAGGCAGAGTAGGGTGGGATCCATTATAACTCTCTGTAATATAAAATGTATCATTCTAAGGCAACAAAACCCTGACGATTCTTAAATTACACACCATGAAAACATAGTTACAGTTATTATATTCCATTTCAACCCCTGAATCCTACTCACTGGACCTTTAAGTCACTGGTAACTTGCAGAACCAAGGCAACAACGTCAACCTTCCCCTAACTTTAAAGTTAACAATAAACACGTTTTATCACAATTGTGTTGTCACAAGAGCATATTGCACTGTGGATATTGTAAGAAGAACCAATTAAATACATGGACAGAAAGGATTATATAGAGATGTTTGGCATAGACATTTTGCAACATGCAAGATACATCAATTGGAAACATTTCCTCATAATCTGGGTGGAACTGGTTCTCTGTTACAAATTAGTAGGATATAAATCTAATTTCGAGAAGACAGGATTGCAACCCAACCTAACATCCCTGCAAAACTGCACAAAACGATACCCTGTATTTTCATTTAACACGTAAAAGTATGTTAGGCTTGGCATACCATGCAGGGGATTAAGAGCCAAAACTGACCTCTGACACTATCACACTGTAGAGGTCACCGTATAGACCAGCTTGCTGGGCGAAAACATAGTAGGTTGGTGTGGAGAAGAAGATGCCGAGGGCTCGTGTCAGAGAGGGATGTGTGCAGTAAGAAAGGGAGAGATTGTATTCACGCAGGAAGGAGGTGAGCGAGGTCGACTGACGAGGGAAGAACTTCAGAGCCATAGGTGTTCCTGGAAGGCATGAAGCAAGGCAACATATGTTGAATACTACAGCACTAATAGGCTTTAGTCAGACACTGTCACAAAGCTGTCATCATCTGTGGAATGTGAGTGTTGCTCTTCATTGACACTATGAGCATATATAACTTCCCCTTTGGGGCGACTCTATTACACAGCTACACCCCAGTTGTGGCAACTCTATCTCAGAGAATGTACCAAAGCACTTCATTACAGCGACGGAAGCGCAAAAGGAGAACAGATGCCTTCTAAAACACAGATCTGTCCTCACATTAATGTGAGTGCTTCACCCCACACAACATGTGTAGTTTCCTCATGGGAAGGAAACCAGAGCCTGAGATAAATGCGCCTCAGTGGAGCGATGCCATCTCACCCATTAAAGATGAGGCAGGAGGAGTTTATTAAATATATCAGTAGGAAATCTGAACACACAAACTGAGATGTAACAGTCTTAGACCAACATGACCTTTCACTATGAGTCCGCCGCTCACCTCTCTTTCTGTGCACAGCTAGCATGACCTTTCCGTAGGATCCCTCCCCCAGGAGCTTTACCACCTGGAAGTGCTCGGATACCTTCAGACTGGGCATGGACTGTGCCGACAGGAAACATCGTTCGTCAAGTTCCTGAGCTGCTGGAGCCTGTTCACACACACGCACATACGCAAATACAGAAATCCATATTCAGTGTCATTGCACGATGCCCACAGATGATGATTAGTTCAGTTGCGTAAAGTGAAAGGAGATCCACAAGTTGATCGGCATGTGTTGATGTCAGTAATAGGCAACTTCACAGAATGAAGTTTGAATCTGAGGTCGAACATGCTGACTTGTTACCTGAACCTGCTGCTTTAAAAAGGACCTCGCAACTTAAATCTCCTATATCGGAGCTGCTCCCATGGGGTTGTGTTTATATACTGAAAGTTAATTTCTTTGCATGTACACTCCGCTCAAAAATACCATATTCTACCCCCGGGGGTTGGGGCTGAAATTAGGACAGTCACTGTATAAAAATGACATAACAAGTCTTGTTATTACTATTACATCAAATTTAAAAAATGCACTTTATGCTTAACAAACCATAGATAGATAGATAGATAGATAGATAGATAGATATGCAGAAACAATGCATTTTGCATAATCAAGATTTACAGTTGGTCAAATTATCTTATCCCTCCAAAAGCAAATGACTGTGTGCCGTACACTGCATGGCGTACTGTGTTTATTCTAGAACATGCTGGATGCTTTTTCTTTTGCTATCTTTAGTTTTGTTTTTTAATCAAAGGCCACACGAAGGACTTTGCTTTTGCTTGTAATGCAGGAGCACTTACTCAAAGCATTAATTTTCCATTTTCACTGTAAATTAAGTCCTAGTCCACTGTTGGACAATTGAAAAACAAAAAAAAAAAACAATGCCATTTAAGTCAGTATTAACAAAACTATCCGTGGCAACCTGAGAGGAGTAACTTTGATTTAGTATATGATTTTTATTTTGAAACATGCAATTAAGCAAAAGTTGTTAACAATCTGATTACTCATTTGTAAAAATAGATGATTGATTATATGATTATAGTTACTTATTTTATGTAATCTGGATGCGTTATCCCAGTTACATGTAATCTGTCACTGCGCAACCCTGCCTATCCCAGCATGCATCTGTCAGAAATCAGCAGAACAAATTGTACAGTGTTCCCTTTCTGCAGATCTGGCTTGATCTCCATCGTCCCATAAACGGGACGAACTTGAGACATCAGCGTGATCTTATCAGGACGATCAGAACATATGGCGCTGTCGTTCAGTTTCCAATGTCGTTCACTGTTGTTCATGAAGTCAGCCCTGACACATGCCCCAGCCAATTAGGAAGGCTGTGAACGGTTACAGCACACAGCTTAGCACAAAAGATGAAGCGATTGTAGTGAGTGTGACATATTTTTCCTTTTGACCTTCCATATGTTGCGTAACTGAGCGTAGTGCTCAACAGATCTAAATTCTGATTACACCTGTTACATTAATGCAAAGAAATGGGACATTTCTGCTAGTTATTGCACTAATATTCATATTTGTCTTAAAAAGCCTCATTATGATCATTAAAACTTTTCTCATAAATCTCTGAGGGTGATGAAGGATCAAATGGTGCATGTGACACTAGAGCTATGCCATGTCAGCAGGTTAAGAAATGGATGGATCTCAGTTATGAGTTGCTGATGTACAGCCAAAAATAAGTCTGCAGGTTTCCACCAGTCTGAGGGTCCTGCTTGGCACAGATGCAATCAAGACAGCTCAATTTAGAACAGAGCTGATGATGGGCTGCTTCATGATCAATGAGACTGATGCTGCTCTGTTGGCTCCAGTTTAAAGCTTCAGAACATCAACTTTCCAGACACTGAGAGAAGTCACAGGCTGATTGAACAAGCGTTATTTGCAGGTTCCAAATGCAAATACTGTTGGAAACATGACACTTCTATATAATCCATCCAATCCAGTTAACTTGTAGGCACATTGAATTGAAAGATATAGATTGTCTATGTGTATTTGTCTGCCCGTCCAAGTGTTAAATTCCTCCGCTCACAGAGCTGTTAACACATGTTTGACTTATCACGTTATTACATTCTCTGGCTGCTCTTCATTCCATTCACACCAGCAATAAATTTACATAATTGACTACATTTGTCGAAACGCTAAACTGAGTTTTATCCAGGTCACAGTTGATTTATAGTCTCATGTCAGATGCATCTAAAACATTTCCAGCACCAGGAGCGTCACCATTCTTGCTGCATCCTTGTAAACTGAGGCGATTATTAATTTAACCTCCCCCCCCTCCTGTTAGCTTATTAGTTGGCATAAAGCGACAAGTGGATCTGAGATTTTAATGAAGGCTCTCCGCGAGCTAACATCATTAACAAATTTGAAGTCGCGCACAGGTGCTCATCATTACAAGCTGAAAATCCTCTTGATGAAGTTGTCAATGGAACATTTGCAGCCTCCGAGTTACTTTGCAATAAAAAAGCAAGCAATGCATTTGAGCCACGCCTGCATGTCATCTCATAATATATAGTACAGTTGCAAGAACACATTAGACCTCCAGCTGTTTGCACAGGCACGGAGAATATACTTGCATTTATGCTTTTGGTTGCTTTTGCAGCACAATATGATGATAATGACATGTCATTTTAGTGTCGCTGCTGGTGCGATACTTACTGTCATGTTCTGTTCAGTTGGTTGATCTCTGCTCACTTTGTCTCGACTCTTTTCAGCATCTAAAGACTTCTGACTCCTGACAAGCTGTTGACACTAACTACTGTTCTGTGCTCGGCTAGACTGATAATTTAACTGGAATTGAGGCTGATATTTCTGGTTCCATGCAGTAGCCCAGCAGATTAATAGAGCAGCCTCATGGACGTTTACTGGAGACCTGGATATTAACTGCGTGCTTCTCCCCGGGAGACACACTCTGAACTCTCCCCCTCTCTTTTCCTACTCTTGTGCCAACACTCTCTCTCTCCTCCTGTCGTCTGTTATGCTGGCAACTACGCGTGAACCAGCTACAAGGCATGTCAAACCTCCCTCTCCCCCCCCCACCCTGCACCCCCTCCCCTCCTCCCTCTCTTCCACTACACAGCAGTGTTAATATCCCACCGTTTCCAACCTGTCAGTCAGCCCCACCACATTAGCCCATCTCTCTCCCGCCTCTCCTCTCCTCAACTGTCACTCACTTTCCGCTCTGCTCCCCCTTCTTCTTTCCATGTCCCCCTCTGTTTCTCACCCTCTCAGCCAGTCTGAGTCAGTGAATTCCCCCTACAGAGTGGGATTCCTCGTTCAATCAACAGGTATGCTGGAATGATTGGAATAGTCCAACAAGCTGTACCCCTGATCCCTGAATCTTACTTGGATTACGGGGTGCAGTTGAAGATGCCACCTGACCCTTTTATTGACCGATATCACTTGTCCTTTCTTCCCCTGATTGCCCTTCATTTCTCTGTTTGAATCATATCAAATCCATTTCATTCCCTCATGAGAGACCTCTTGAAATCATCCTCAAGGTTTTCTTATTTTTTATCATCATCAGACAAACTTTCCCCCTTAATTTTCCAACATAAAGCCCATCCCACCTTCATCCCTCTCCAAGTGCATATTATAGCCTATCATCACACACTGACATGTCTAACAGCTGAATCTTTGACTTGCAAAACACCTTCATTCTGTACTTTGCTGTCTACGTGCCAGCCATGTTTCCCACTTAACTACAGCTTCTCCATCTCCTATGGCCTCGACACCCTCCTCTTCTTTCTGTCCACTCATATAGATTTCCCTCTGGACTTCATACTGCAGGACTATTATTGCCGCCGGCTCGATGGCCGTTCGTTATATAACACAAACACTGGCTGCTATCACAACGGTCATGGTCCCGGCTCAGGTTACTAACACTGTGCTGGTCATGCATGTGGCCATACACCGATGACCAACATGAGCTTCCATGTTTGTGCTGCACCACAGGGGCACTGTGGCCCCTGCTGTGACGACGCCCACCACCAAAACACAACTTTCATCACTTTCACCAAGTTGTAGCCAAGAGATAGCCGGATCCATTCACAATACACAGTGATGGGATTTTAGGTATTACATCCACTCAAATTCCAAGGAAAGTATTACTCCCTATATTTATTTGATACATTTAGTTACTTGGTACTTTCCAGATTGCATGTTGCATCTGAGCAAAGCAGAATGTTTTCAAATGTATTTATTTATCGGCAATTGATTCCAACAGTTGATAAATATTGGATCAGATTATCAGCCTGGCCGGTAATCAGCAGTGTTGTATAAAGTACCCAGAAGTCATACTTGAGTAAAAGTAAAGATATCACATCACAAAATATTACTTTTATAAAAGTGAAAGTCACAAATATAAATAGTCTTAAAGTATCTGATATCAAATGTACTTAGGTATCAAAAGCCAAATGGAAATACTCAAATAAAATGAAAATACCTCAAAATTGTACTTTTATTACAGCACTTGAGTAAATGTACCTAGTTACACTCCCTCACTGGTAATCAGTCAACTTAGCAATTTGTGTTTGATTACATTTATTTCACTGAACATCATTAATTATTATTATATTATGTCACATAGAAAATATATAAATCACAAAAAAAACCCCACTTTTTCATACGGTTAGATAAATTTGCGGATAGTATAATTACTAAACAGGTACAATTACCTCATTTATTTTCTCTTTATAACGACTGCATAGTGCAGGTAAGCATGTGATATGGTTGGGGGAGCTGACTTGACTTGGGTCTAGACTTCCCTGAACTAAAGACTCAACTCATCTTGACTTGACTTGCCCAAACAAAAAATGACTTGAGACTTGGACCAAATGACTTGAGTCACACGTCTGCATAAAACACACACATGCAAAGCATATATAGACAATGCACACCAGACATCCTCACCCGTCGGCCTGAGGGCCCAGTGCTGCCCTTTAACAACCTCTTTCAGGCCCTTTGATCATTCGTTTTTTTTAAACAGGCTAATTGGCCCTTTTATTAGTTGTGTCTGTTGCCAAGCACAGACTGAGAGGGAATGTACCAGAATCAAACTGACCACCTACTTCTATAATTAAAGAGATGCGTTGTGATGTTTCTTTTTTCAGTGCTGGAAACGAATAAACACATTCACAAGTGTATTGTTTGAACATATGTAAATGCTTCGCTTTACATGTCAGACACGGGTACTGATCTGTCTCTTTTAAGGAAGCTGTTGAATAGTTCTGCTTTTCACACTCAAACACTACATGAACGTGGATTCGTGGGTGCTGATGCACAGGCGGTATTACACAAATGCATGAGAGCACACGCTCAGGACGCCTTTGTTGACAGTTACTGTCATGTTACATAATGTTCAGCTCTGCTATTTGGTTACACTTGTGTATTTTTGAGCTGGTTTTTGACGACCCAAAAAAGGAAACCTGCTCATGTTTAAACAAGGGACACGGTGAGCAACAGATAAAATATTAACCGAGAGAAGAGAGCAAGATTTGTTCTCCTTTTTTTAATCTGTTAGAAAAAAGAAACATGATTACCGTATTTAATTCCAAGAAGGTTGTTAACTAAATAGTGCTAGCTCTTACATTTTTCTGTGTGCTGGTGCTTGTTGTGAGAATGATGTGGTGAGGAAATAACACATTTCAAGATGAGCATGAAACATTTCACAACCTCAAAAAGTTTGCAAACTCTGGAAAACTCTCTTATGAAAGTTGTTTTGCATCTCGTGAATTTCATTGAGAAAGACAAAAAAATGAAAGTCTCTTGTAAAATTATTTCATTTACTTTAAGAGATAAGTGTAGAGTAGTGTAGATAGTGCAGAGGTGACTAGAACCAGCCCACATTCTCTCATTCCCAGTGAAGATCACATGATTTGTTTCACAAAGAAAGCAAACTGCAGCATGAAAGAAAACTCAGACACAAGGAGCATTGCGTGGTTTGGTTCAGTTTGAAGATGATTGAGTAAAAGTCAAATTATCTTATCTTGAATGACTCTTACAGCCAGTATCTAATGCGATGGATCTGATTTGCTGAGAGATTTAGACGTTTGATTTGATGTAATGCTGCGAAACATTGATTTTGTGCTTGTGTGACATCATTTTTAAGCCTGTTTGACACTTGAATTAATTATTTCTTTAGGTTTATTTTGCCACTTTCCCTGTTTTCACGAGTCATGTCCACTCAAACCCCCCTCTACTAACGGAGCAGGGGCAGTGAACGTAAAAGGAAATACCATCTAAAGTTTCTCCGTGACATAACAGTCGAGCAACACCTGTCAAAATAGCTTTTATGCTCGTTATAATCGCCCGCATTTCTTTGTTTATCTTCGTGTGATTGGTGTTTACACTGCAGTGTCACAGTGCATCAAAGTTATATGGTTTGTTGAGTCGTGCTGCTGTGTTTCCTTCGGTCCCGTCCTCCCCGGAGAGGAGGAGGCACAGATAAAAGGATAAAGAGATGCCGGATAAAAGGGGAACTTGTAACACACGTCCCCGCCAGCTGTTACCGTGTTGTTCTGATCTATGAGGCTTAACCATGTTTTATTTATGGTTCCACTGACAGACAACTTTTAGGGACGCTGCAGGTTCAGAGATGGTTCAGTGATGCCTCTCTGTGGACGGTGTGAGCAAGTGCATTGCAGTTTTTGACTAGTTTAGAGGGTAACTTTATATTGTGGATCAGTCTTACTGTATTAAAGCCGTTGTAAGCTTAAACTTAAAGGTGGAACACATGTTGCTCAATATATTGTGACCCTGTCGCACTGCACGTTGAATATTTTAACATCTTTGGGCCGTAAACAATTATGATCACTAACGATTATTATTAACGACAATATTAATGAGGTGATAATATCAACTCAGAAATATTCATTTTTTTCCATAACAGAAAAAACAAACTGGAAATAAAGTCCCACAAACACTCTTTGAAGCTAGGAAGGTGGAAAAAAAATGTTGTTGTTTTTTTTTCTAAATTCAGTCAATCACGATCTTTCTCTTCTGATTAAAATGTCTTCCCCCAAACTACAAAATGCAGCTTTTGTCTTATTTAATCTGCTGCAATCCAACGTCTCTGTGCAATTATATTTCTATATTTCTACACATGTTTGTATCACAAATAATAGATGCAACTGTCCTTACTGGTCTTTATGTGGAAGGTAAATAGAGTGTAAATAGTCTTTATTAGTAGCAGCATTTTACTCTTTTTTTCTGTTATTCTAATTTGTATTACTTTTTTATCTTGCTTTTGTCTTGTTCACATTTTTCAAGCCAATCGCTGCTGTGACAAGTGAATTTCCCCATTTTTTCCCAGGCATCAATGAAGTCTTAACAAGTCTTATTGATCTAAAAAAATCAAAAAACAAACCTGATAACTTAAAGGTGCTGTATGAAACATTTTAGTAACATTTAAAATAACATTTCCATACAGAAGTCGCACTGTAGGTACAGTTTAGTACGAGTTTAGTCTGCACTATAGAAGTACAAGAGTGTATGTTAATAAAAAGTTGACTGAAAGATGAAAATGTTCCCTTCCTGGGTTTGGAACCCAGTTTAGTTTTCATCCAGGCACCTGGGTTCAAGTCCTAAACATTGTTTGAATTACATATTAACCCTTTACAAACAGTACACAGCACTAGTTTGACATTTGCATTGTAATTGCTGCTTAAATGTTGTATACAGCACATTTAAGCTGTGAAATACATGCAGTGGATTAAAAGTAGAAAGCAGCAGGACCTTGACTTCTGACCGGCGTGTAGATAAAGTCTGTGAGGAGTTTTAAAATTCAAACTATTTAAAAATAAACAGGAGCGCGAGAGAGGACGTGATTTGTATTCCTTTACATAGACTGTGGGTGTCATTTGAATTAACAGGGAAGCAACCAATCATCGACATCACGCCCCTATCGCTCATAGGAAGGTTTTAAACATTAATGATCATATCTTTTCATTTGGGCCTTTAATTTTTGGCTCTTAAAAAAGTCAATTAATTATTCATGAGTCTTCTACTACCATCCCAGGAAAACAAAGCTACAGGGGGTGCGGTCTTTCCTGTAGTCGAGAACGGAAGCGGAAATTCGGCCATCTCCTCGTACATTCAAGCTACAACAGGGTCAGTAATACACATTTGATTTGGTTATTTATTGTGGTGTGTTGTCAGTATGTTGTTGACATTTCGGCTCGTTGCTCAAACGTGTGTAGTCAACATAGTCCTGAAGTAGGACGTGTCCTTGCTAAAGCGTGTACGGACTAGCAGTCCTGTTGCCAGTTGCGAACTAACTAGCAGAAGCTAGCCAGCTAGCTAACTGCTACCTTGCTAGCTGGCTAATCTTTCCTATGAGCAGCAGCAGCAACAGAGCAGCAAGTGATTTCTTGTATCTGTCAAGCTGGCAGGTTCCCTTAGCGCTCGTTTCTACTCTGCTGTGAGTCAACGTTGTGTCGAGAACATGGGCATTATTTAGGCTTTAGTTTGGCTGTCACTTCGCACCCAGCTACACCCTTCTGTGCTCCTGTTTATACTTTGCCCAGACTTTACCCAAAACCCTTGTGGCAAAGTGCTAGCCAACTGTTTCGATTAGCTTAGGTGAGAATGGGATGAGTTGCTTGCTAATGGAAGCGAACAGCACCAGATGACAGCTAACGTCAGTTGGCTAATTAGCTATAGTAAGTAGTGGTTCGTGAACTTGTCTTTCACACACACATGCTTAGTGAAACATATGTGCTCGTTTTGCGAGGCTCTTGCTAACCCTGCTTCAAGGTAACGTTACTCATTAACTCTTGTCTAGTCAGCTCACTTTCCGCGGTGTGAGTTAACAGTTGCTGGTTAGCTAGCATAACGTCAGTTGACTGTTTGGTTGCTAACATTACGTCAGCTAGCCAACTTGGTAGGTGTGACAGGGGAAGCTGCAGTTGTCTGTCAGGATGGGTAGACGATCGTTAACCTTATCTAAGTGCAGGCTAACTGGGTGGGGGTAACTTCTTCGGTGAACTCTGCAACAGTCAACTGCATGCAAGTGAGAGGAGGAGGAGGAGGAATAGTTAGATCAGTCTCAATGCCAACTCTTCACCTTGTTAATAATCTATCCGAAGCTACCTTATTGAGAACGCCTGCAATATCGTGTAATCACTGTGATTTCCTGACTCTCAAGCATGGCCATTAAATCTGTAGCTTGACCTGGCTGCAGTAGATGTGTGCTGATCTAAGTAAAGCATGTCTGTCACACTTGAGACGATGTTGTGGCTGTGTACTTTCAGAGCAGCAGAGTTAAAACGTGCTTTAGAAGAGGTTGTGAAGATGCTTGAGACGACATGAAGCCTAAGATGGAAAAGCCATGTTATGTCCCTTATCAAGGATTAGTTGGCGTGTCTGAACTTTGGCACAGAGCTTCATGAGTCTCTGAACTGGCTTTTGGAGTGGTTGCTTAATGTTCAGTTACGCAACGTGGTTTCATATTTGTCTGACCTGCGAATCTAAACATGACTTCCACACTGTATGTGTCCGGATTGTATATAACACTTTGAAAGTTTGCATAACAGTTGGGTTTTCATTGTTTTTGCACATTTGTTAAATAAGGTGGTTTGCTAAAGTGTATTTAATAATAATGGTCTTGTTCAAACACATACATTCTTCGAAATGTATTCTTGTTGTTAGGGTCGCATGATGTGTCAGAAAAATTATATTGAATAGATTTTATGGTTGTGGCATAATTGAAGATGAGTTTGAAAGATGAGTTTGCATCACAGTTTTCATTTTCACTGAAAAAAAGAAATCGTGATGATGTGACTGGAGCTTCTGCTATTTGTTATTGCACGTGAACATATTGCAATTTTGATATTTTGATTCATTGAAGATACCCACTTCTTATTAAGTTAATTAAATTTAATTCAGATTGTTCAAAGCAGACCACAGGCAAAGAACAAGTTACGGTGTAGTTAAGACTGAAATGAAGAATCAGGTGTAAATGACAGTCTTGTTTACACTGATAAAGATTATTGAGGTCGGTCTCTGAACATCCCTCTCACCTTTGAGTCTAAATGCAGAATATAGGCAAGACCGCTGGACGCTGGGGGAATGGAGAGACTATCACTATTTCTAAGCTGCCTGCCGGTGTTCTTTCGCCTGGTTGGAAGGAATATTGATAAGCGTAGGGGTGAATTTATTATCCTCTCAGCAAAGTGACACTGTCCTTTCTCGTTCCGTTTCGTGGGGGGTGGCAGTTTCGGAGCGAGTGGCCCAGCACTGTGTTTGAAGTCAAATGCCCATTGCTGTATTTCTTCTCTTTGCCTTCAGTGCATCCAAACTCACACAATGATCCAATTAGGGTTTAGTCTTATCAAGAAGCAGAAAAATGTATATTTATTGAGCTCTTTCAAACATTTGGGGAGAGCTATTAATTATTAGAACAGCAAAATCAGGTCTGTAGATGAATTGCTTCTAATTCTGAAAGTTTTTGGTTTGTTGCCTACCTGTTGCTTTATGACTTAGGCAGTGGCAGCATCTATTTTGTGAGAAAATGCAGATTGTGGCAGTGAAAAGGATGCATCTGGTCAGCAACAATGTTTCAGCCTGCTGAGTAAGCAATCAAATACAAACAATGCTCAGTAGGTACTGAGGGATCCAATACTGTGCCATGAAATCATTCTCCGCATGCCATTACACCAGCAGCAGCAGCTGGTATACTGGTCCATGATGTTTATGTCAAATCCAGGGCCATAAGAAAAGAAACCATCCATAGTCAACCATAGTCAGTCTTATGATCAGGGATATTATTTCTATGTTATTCTGAGATAGCACAATTTAAAACATCAGTTTCTGTTCAGTATAACAGTATTTATTTTGTACTATGTTTGAGTAGCTGAAGGATGCCTACTTGATCAGTAGGAAAGTCATTTTTGACTGGCTCATGAATGAGTCACGTTTGAAAAGTTTGAGTAAAATGTCTAATTTAAGGTGTGAACCATGTGTCCTATTCATAAAACACTCGGCTCCCTCAAACTCAGCTAATGTGAATCACTCCTGTGATTTAGGATTTAGATGAGATTATTTTCAGAAGTATGAGGAAAAGACAAGGTTAGGGTATTTCTCCCTGCCATTTTACCTCTTAATAGTTTGGGAACATCCTCTTCATACTACCTACATATACTTCGGAGAATAACATGTATAATTTTCTGTACTTTAGGAATTGAAAGCTGTTATTTTCTGAGTAAAAGAGCTTTGACTTTGAATACATCATATGTTGACTGTGAGCCATGTGTGGATCATCAACAAATCATGTGATTTCGTTGCTGAATATCTGCTTTGTTCTTATTGTATAATGATTATTTACTAAATTAGACGTAGAATTGCGTCTTAGCTTGCTCTTTGTTTGTTTGTTGTGATTTAACAGTTTTCTCTCAGTGAGTATGGGCTCTTTTTAAATATTATTCTCAATCTTGCTCCACAGTTTTCATCTCCCTACGCCTGTGGTTTTGGGACCCAATGTTGCCACGGGAAGGAACAGACAAACTGAGACATTGCACTCCGTGAATGAGTGGGCTTACCAGCCAGAGAAACAGAGATACCAAGAGGAGAGACCCCTATTCTGCATCATTCTTGTGTAACAGGTGTGCTTGACGCTGCCTGTGTTTCTCTGCTGATGGTAGCAGTCACATGATTTCAGATGGATTTCTGTTACAGCCGTCTTTCACACTCTGATTGTTCTTCTCAAGGTCTCTTTCAGCCAGCCTGTTGCACTCGCATACATTTCTCTTGGTCTTTTTTTAGCTCTATATCTTCTTGCACTCTTTTTTTATAGTAGTATTAATTGTGTTTCATTTGTCTCCATTTGAAGTAACAGTGTTCTTTTGCCAGTTTGTGTTGTTTTTTTTAATTAACTATGTATATTACAACTCTTCTTTTCCATCTGTTATTCAGGTTGCAACAGAGCTCGACGGCCAGACCGTTGCCATGTCGACCTCATCGCTACGGCGACAAGTAAAAAACATCGTCCACAACTATTCAGAGGCTGAAATCAAGGTTGTGTGTCCTTCTGCTTATATGGCTTTTCTTTTTCACTCCCATATCCCCCATATGTCCATGGTTTAAGTGTAGCTCATGTATCTGTGTAGCACAGATTAATGTCGCTGCTGATAATCTGATATTTCTTTGAGGCAACCTCTTCTCCTAATTTAATGAGATTATCCGTTCATTATTTTGCCTCTGTCACAAAACATATGCCAGAATTATTCTTCTCATGCACAGACAGTTTGGTTGGAGGATAATCTGAGTTTGTGCCTCACTGTGTTGTTGTCTAGGTAAGAGAGGCAACGTCCAATGACCCATGGGGCCCCAGCAGCTCTCTGATGTCAGAGATTGCTGATCTGACCTACAATGTTGTGGCCTTCTCGGAAATCATGAGCATGGTGTGGAAGCGCCTCAATGACCACGGCAAGAACTGGAGACATGTGTACAAGGTTTGTGTGTCAGCTATCTTTTCTCAGAATCGCTTTAGGAGTTTACCTACATTACATAGTGTAACCACATTCACCACTTTTGTCCACCTTG
Source organism: Diplodus sargus (assembly GCA_903131615.1). NCBI lineage: Eukaryota > Metazoa > Chordata > Actinopteri > Spariformes > Sparidae > Diplodus > Diplodus sargus. The sequence goes on from CAEMYA010000130.1 coordinate 5,610,353, forward strand.
ATGCAAGCACACTGGCTTGCCTCGCCTTTCGCATCCGTCTCTACCAGCAATGTTATCTGCTTTTATAAAGCTGTCCAAAAACACACCTTGTGTATAGGATTCCCCCCCCCCCCGAGATTCTGTTGTCATAACAGCAAGTAAGCCATGTGTGGAGAAAGTTTGTTGTTGTATATGTTGGTAATCAAAACAAACATGCACCACAACGCATTTGGTGCATTTGCGGGAGTGATGTAATACCAGAGTGTCTCTCTCACTCTTTCTCTTTCTTTCCCTCTTTCTCTCTCTCTCTCTTCAAAGCATATGTGATTGACAAGATAGGAGGAGTGAGGGTAGATTGTTCAATTGTAAAGCGACTGAGGATGACGTTGTTCTAGTGGACGAGCAAGTAAAGTCTCTATGTTCTTTCCCTGCACATTTTGGTACAAATATTACAGTGATGTGTTTGCTAGGGTTGGGCGAGGTGTGCTGATTTGGCATATGCTGATGTCTACAGTGAAGCATCATGATGGACGATGACATTGTTGTTTACTAACCTTCAGTGTTGTTGTAAGGCAGCAGTTGCGCTGTTTCCCTCTGTTGCTCTGACATGAAACTGTCCCACCCTACAGAGGAAACTATCTCCCATTACCACCGACATACATCCCTGTGCCAGGTTTAAAAGTGTCCTCGTCTCCACAAAACATGTCCACAACTTGTTCAGCCTCGTATGCATAAAACACTGTTGACCAACTAGCCAAAGAAGCTAAGCTAAGAAAACTAAGTATAAAAACGGCATGACAGAGAGAAATAACGGCCCACAGGAAAAGTCTTGGGTTCACTTAACTGAGCTGGTTTGATAAGAAAATGATCAACGGGACATGGAAACTTAATGTTGGTGCACTGAGCAGCAACACACTTCTTTACATTTCCTCTCCTCATATCACAAACAACAGCAACTCTTGCCCTACAGCAACTCTAAGCGGATATTCCTCTTAATTGTGCTCTCTGTTGTGGCCTAACCCTAGTGTTTGCAGTGTTATGCAATGTAATGATAATCTAATAAGGTGTGTCCAGAACCACTCCCTAATAACTGTATATTTGTACATACACTTTCATATTTTCATATTAATCTAGGTGTGAAAGTTAGCATTCCGCTAGACTTAGGCCCTGTCCACACATGCACAGGTATTTCTTAAAACAAATCTTTTTCTATGCATCTTAGCCTTTTGGACACGGGTAAAACTGCGTTTTAGGTCAAAAACAGGTGCTTACAGTGTTTGCTGAGAAGTTATCCAAGAAGATTTTGTGAAGAGCAGTCAGGCTTCTCTGCCTCGCTCATTGTATTTTCTATAGTTAAGCAGCAGACCAGAATTTATAATCTGCTACCTGTTTACAACAACAACATGTGCATGCCCAGTGTACACGAATGGTCATTGGAATTGAGTTTCCAGGTTTGTTAGAATGGATGGAGATTATTTATGAAACGGTGCTAAAACGCTCATCTGCAGAGAGATATATGAGTTTTGATTTTACATTCATTCCGCTCATGTGCTGTGGTAAAGCCTTATACTTGTTGGAAAGAGCTTGGTGAATTTTATGTACAGCACAGGGTCTTTAAACATTTCTAGAATGTAAAGTCCATGGCATGTACTATATCTGCTAAACAGTCCTGCAGTGCAGTGCATCGCATTTTGTAGAGGCAAAAATGGCAGTTGTTACAGCCCCACACCTGTCAGCGATATACAGAATGATTCAGAAGTGTCTGAAATCTCAATTTACTGCATAATGCAGAATAAACTATGGAGGATGACGAATGAGGGATTGATAAAGACACAGCTCAATTGTTGCTGATTTTATGAAATGTACAAAGTAAAGATTTTCCTAGTAATATTCATGATTTTGTCGTTTTTTTGAAAATTCATATTGTGAGCTTTTTAGATATTACCACTCATAGACTACACAGCTTAGTGTGTGTAAATTAATGTGGTGTGGAAATATTTGCATTTCTACAACCTCCCTATCCAAAACATTCCTGCAGTTGCTCACTGGTTGTGCTTTTTGTTTCCTTTGTACTTTCTCCAGGCTATGACTCTTATGGAGTACCTGATCAAGACGGGTTCAGAACGTGTTGCCCAACAGTGCCGAGAGAACATTTACGCAGTCCAGACCCTCAAAGATTTTCAGTACATAGACAGAGACGGCAAAGATCAGGTACGCAAACACACACCCATGTCACACATAAGCTCTGTGGAGAGTTTAAGTGATTTGCTAGTAAGGTTCACCCCTAAGGAATGCATGCACACTTTGTCAAACATGCCGCTTGTGGTTCATTCAAGGACATTTTGTAATGAGTTTCTGACCTCTTGTGCAAACCTACAAAGCCAGCCATAAAAGATTTTTATGGGTTGTTGATAACTGAAACGAGGTTAAATTAACAAGCTGTTGCACTAACAGTGAAGTGATAATTGTATGTACAGCATGAGTATTTAAATGTCTGTTTATGTAATGTTTAACAAATAAAAATTGGACACTCGGTGTGTAATAATATGTTTATTCCTGTACCTTTCTTCCAGGGGGTGAATGTGCGAGAGAAAGCCAAACAGCTAGTGACATTGCTGAAAGATGAAGAGAGACTAAGAGAGGAGAGGATCCACGCCCTCAAAACCAAAGAGAAGATGGCACAGACCTCCAGTGGTGAGATGGTTGATTAAAGCAGTGCTTGAAAAAAATCATAATTGCACTTTGAAAGAAGGATGGCCTCAACAGCACGGAGGGCCTCTGAGTAGCTGATAACCTCAGAAAACCTCTCATCTTACGGTGCTTATTTGTCTCTGCTCCAGCCTCCTCAGCTCCCTCAGCACCCAGCCTCGGGGGCAGCCTGTCAGTGGGCTCCCACTCTGGGGGGGCAGACCCTGAGCAGGCCTGGCCACAGAGCTCTGGAGAGGAGGATCTGCAGCTCCAGCTGGCTTTGGCCATGAGTAAAGAAGAGGCTGAGCAGGTAACACAAAGCAGCTTATTCATACAGCTCGCTAAGATAAGCATTAAAGCATAACTAAAACTAACTGTGGGTAAGTTTGCAGATTGTGTCTGTACACAGAGGGATATTACTGATATTATTCACTACATACACCTTGCTTTGCTCTCACCATGTAATGCCTGACCTCCCTCAGACTAACGCGGACCCTCTTGAGGATGCAGAGATCCGCTATGCAATCACACTCAGCAAAGAGATTCAAGAAAAGGTCAGGGGCAGAGAGTGTGTCCAGATGACTGTCCATCCAGTCATCACCTATCTCTCTTTCTGTCAATTGGAACTTCTCAAATACATATTAAGGATTGATCAATCAAGAAAATTAAGTTATGCTCATACTTGTCATGTGTTGTTTTCTTCAAGAGACAAATTTGCATCAGACTGTTGAGATAATTTAGTTTTCTGTTCAGTGTTGCATTCTTTCTCAGTGCTTGCATTCGTAAAAAGCAATGTAGGTGCTTCTTCAAATCACTGTCAAGATGTGCTGAAAACCGCACCAAAGTCAGCAACTAACAAATTACTAATTTAACAGTTGAATTTGCATGGCATTGGCAAATATTTATCATAATTGACCAAATTAAACTCAAGTTGTTTATAAACATTGATTATTCTTTCCTTCCTGTTACCCTCTCTGATAGCATGCATTTAACTTTAGTTAACTTTACTCTCTTTTCCTCAACTCTCACACATCTTCTGCTGTTTTAACTTCCTTGTGCTCTTTTCATGTTTGCCTATTGTATGTAACTGGTTAGTGTCCCGCACCAACTCAACCACATTAATCTAAAAACTAATTCAGGGTCTTTATTGTGGGTGTTATTGTCACTTGTTGGCATCAAGAGGAGGAGTAAGTTCTCCTGTTCGATCACCAATCCTCCTTATAATGAGGTCAGATAAAAGGTGGCGTCTGGGTAGATGATACAAGACACAAGAATAATTTATTGTCACTTTACAACACGCGGTTTTATCAGGAAAAGCAGATTTTAGTCTCCATGAGAGGGCCAAACAAACACACAAACGCCAGCACTTCTGTGTAATATTCACAGTGATGGCATTTGTAAGGAAGCCAACTAACCACAGCGGCAAACGCTGCCCCACACCTCTAAAGTGCTGCTGTTGGTTGAAAGTGCATTTAAATTCAGTATTCTGATGATGGTGGGGATTCAAATCCCATCCATGTCTAAAGCTATTTGCCACAACAATTACAGTTTTATTTTAGGCTGCCTTGTGACCGCAGCTCTGACTGAGCTTATTTAATGTCTGCAAACGCATTCATAATTACAAGCTTTTAGCTGATTCAGTCATGTATGTAAGTGCCGTGAGAATTAGACAAAATTGCAAACTCTTGCCAGTAATGCATGGATTGATTGATTTTCTGTTGACTGGAGATGGTGATTGAGGGTTTGCAGTTTCCACTTTAATTGTGGGATTGTAAACTAATCCTAAATGTTGTGGTGAGCTTTCCGAGGTTGTGTGTCTCAGGTTGCTGACAGCACAGTGTGTGTGATTGGCAGGAAGAGCGACTGCGCAGAGGTGACGACCTGAGACTGCAGATGGCCATCGAGGAGAGTAAGAGGGAGAAGCTGAAGCCTGAGGAGGTGTGTGTAAAACTGTCTCTCACTGTCGCCCTCTCTCAATCCTCCCAATCCAGTCTACTGCACTGTGCTCTTGAGCACTGTGTCAGCGGTTGTTTGGATCAGTCCCATGAACACAGCCACAATCATATATACAAGTAGTTTCAAATAAGAATGGTCATAATTCATAATGATGGCATTCAAGGTATTAACTGGTGTGATGAACCTGCTAGCTTGATTCGGCCTTGATCTGGGGCCTGATGTATATCTACAGAAACAGTATCTCTGTGTGTGACGATCACAGATATGGTTGTCAAACCACAAAATGAGAGCTTGTGGCTGTAAACAACTGTGTACATGGTGCAGAGCGTGTCGCTCAAAACTGCTGTTGATCAAAGAAAGATAATGAGTTTAATCTCTGGTTGAAAAAAAATTGTCTGTCTCTTGTTGCCAGTCTTTTACTGCATGATGGGGTTACAACATCTTCGCATATGAAAAAAAATACCCAATAGATCAGTAACAATAAACAGAATGCATGTAAAAAAAAAAAATCAATACATTTGGAAGAGGAGCCCAAAAAAATCCCCATCAGGGCTTGTTGAGTGGCCCTCCAAATGAGAAACGTTCAACATAAAGACACCTAAAGAGAAAGCATCACTGATGGGGTGTAAAAACAAAGACAAACATTTAAAGAATTCTTAACATTTCTCTTGGACAGAGTGCTCTGATGGAGCTGAGTGCCGCGGACCCCTGGGGGGCCACACCTGCTGCCACCGTTGCCACTGTGGGCTCTGCCGGCCCCTCGCCTCCACCCACAGTTCCTGCCCCTGCTGCCTCAGGTCCGTGGGGCGCTGCCCCCCCAGATCCATGGGGGGTAGCGTCACCCACATCTCCTACAAGCTCTGACCCATGGGGTGGGGGAGCTCCGCCTACTATAGCCCCTCCACCAGACCCCTGGGGAGAGACGTCCAACAGAGTGAACAACGTCGACCCCTGGGGAAGTTCAGGTGAGCAGCTGCAGCACTGGTCACATGTAGACTCTGTCAGGTTGGTGGAAACATGCTCTTCGTCGAGTATCAAAAGAGAACTGTGACCCACTCTGTGGATGAAAGAGGATGTAAAGACCTCTCGACCTTTACTCCTCTTCCCTGTTCCGTTTCCTGTCTTCATAAGAGCCCTGTTACATTTTCTGTCATGTCACCATGCTGTCATATCTTCTCATCCGCTCACATGCTTTCAGTTTGTAATGAGGAAAGCAGGCATGCTCAGTCCATTCTCCCTCTGTGTCTAAACCAGGGATTTGTATCCTCTTGTTTCTACTCAGGACTGACTGTGGCTGTGTCTCAACCAGAGCTGTCTTTTCTCTTACCCCTTTTTGCCTTTTTAATGTATGAGGTAGCTTCTCATGATCTCTCCTTCGCCTCTATTGAGCTTCAGAGATTAAATAGGTGAAAGTAAGTTGAGAAGAAGTTGTTGGACTAAAGAGGTCAAGGAGAGAAACACTACTGTTGGAACCCAGCCCAGCTTCCTGTTCCCTCCGTATTGTGGATTGTACCTGTACGGTGTTGTGTTAACCCTCCCCTCCCCTGCGTCTCCTCCCCTCCCCTGTAGCTGTGACCCCCCCCAGTGCTGATCCCTGGGGCCCCCCAGTGCCACCCAGCACTTCCTCCTCGGGGGGGCCTGTAGACCCCTGGGCACAGGACGGGCCTGTCCCTGCCTCTGACCCTATCACCTCTGACATCTGGAGTGGCACCGCCAAACACACTAACGGCACAGGTACATTCACACTTAAAGCTACATGGACTCACAAGCACTGAGGTACTGATGCTACACTTTCAAAGGATTTTGGTAGATTACACACAGATGTTCAACTGCATGCACACAACAGTTGTCTTGTCTTACATTTCATCCTCCTCTAGTACGTGTGTTAATGCAGTTCTAAATTTGTTGTTTATTATAATGAATTTCTTTCTTTTTTTTAACTATTCTGTGACCGATTTACTATTTACACTCCTTCCCCGTAGGAGACCCAGAGCGGCGAGGGTCCCCAGCATTGGGCTGCGACAGCACAGGCTCACCGGTGCCCTTCGACCTGTCATCTCTTGGTACTTCACTTCCTGTTCGTAAGACTCCTGAGTCCTTCCTCGGCCCGAACGCAGCGCTGGTGGATCTTGATTCCCTAGTGTCATCTAAACCCAAACCCAAACAGCCGCCACCTCCTTCCATCTCTTCCTCTTCAGCGCACAACCCCTTCCTCCAGAACACAGGTTAGTTACAGCTATCACATTCACTGTTTGTAACATGAGAACTTTTGCTCTCTTCCTGGGAACTGTTGCGCAAAGTATACAGTTTAAGATCTCATCATCAACTGTGCTCATTTTCACAATAAGTTGCAGCTGGCAGAAAAGACCATTTGATAAATACATTCTAAAAAAAGATCAAAATAAATGGTGTTGAACCACAAGTTTTACCATTAACACAGAGGTTTGGAGACAGTTTGGCTGGAACAAAGTCGGTTCTTCTGAACACTGCAGATTAAAAGCAGACAGTCAACCACCTAACCATCATGTTGGAAGCTTTGTGGTGACTCGTTGGCAAACCGGACTTGTGTTATCTTGTGCTGAACTAAACTGAAGCCATTCTGGGAAGATGTCAATGCAGCTCTACATCATGACAAGACATTATGGAATATAAACTTCCAAACAACTCAGAAAATGTATTCAGTAATAAAAGTTTTCTATCTTTTTCGAGTTAATGGAAATGTTATTGACAATACCTGTTGAAAGTGAGTAGCATATATGGATTGAGTTGCTGAATAAATGACTTATAAGGAGCGAACGACGCAAATCTGATTAAACAACGTGAAACATCAGGTCTTTTTTTTTTATGTAATGTTAATGAAATGAATAAAGAATATATTTAACTTGATGTCTAAGCAGATATAAAGTGACTCTTACTGTGTAAATACCTGTCTGTATTGTCTAACCCACACCTCTGACCCTCAGGCTCATCTCCTGCTCCTGGCATGGCAGTGACTCCAGGCAGCACCATCTCAAGTCGGGGGGTGTCTCCAACACCTGCCTCCTCCAACCCTTTTGGCGTGGCTCCACCCATGACCTCCATCTCACCTCAGCCCTCATCACTTGGCCTGAGCGGCCTCCGCTCCAGTCCTGTGCCTCTCAATCCCATGCTGGGCATGGTGCAACCCGGAATGGGCATGGGGCCAATGAGTGTGGGTATGGGGGCCCCAGGAATGGGCCTGGGCATGATGCAGGCCAGCCCCATGGGCATGCCCTACAGCGGCCTCTCGCCAATGGCTCCACCAGGCTCTACTCTGTTGGGGCCCGGAGGTGCCGCACCTCCTCAGCTGATTTTGGGTGGGCCCACTGGAACAGGAGGAGTGATGGGAGCAGGAGGATCTGTGGGAGGCGGAGGAACGACGGGAGCGAGCACCAACCCTTTTCTCCTTTGAGGAAGTGTCACCACTACTTGGCTCACCTGTTTCGACCTCCTCTGTCGTACCTGCTGCCCCCTTCATTCATCCACCCTCAACACAATTTGTGTCCAAAAATAAAAAAATGTGTACATCTATATTTAAAGAAAAAAACAAAAAATCAAAAATTATGTTTATCTTTTTTTTTTTTTTTCAAAAGCATTATTTCATTGCAGAATGATTTTCCACATTTAGTTCCTTTCATTTCAGTATGGGTCGTTTGTGGGTGGGAAATAGAGATCTATTTATTTTTGTTTTAATCCTGTTCTGTATCGTTCTTCATGTTGTGTTTTTTTTTCAGTCCTGTCTTGAGATGAAGGTAAGTCTGTGAGAGCAGGAGGCTTTACAGTAGTGTCACCCGACTCTGTTCTAATAATACTGCACTGAGAGAGAGAGATGGAGGGAGAGGGGACATAGCCACTAACAAACTGAACAGAGAAACTGTTGTACCTGCCTCCTCCTCTTTTCTCCCTCTAGAATGAAGACAAACACTGAATCACTGAAATCAAACCAGTGCATGAAGGATGATTTTTTTTTTTTTTTTAAACGAACTCCAGGCGGACTGAAAAATCTGCATTTACATTTCAGGCACAATGTGGTCAAATTGTTTCAACTCTTTCACTTTTAATTTAATGTTAAATGTAATTTATTTTTTTCCAATTTTTTGGGAACAAATAAACATGGAAAAAAATCACAAGATGATGCCATTTAAATCAAATGCTCATAATTTTTTTTTTTCATCCTGATTTATTGTAGAAAACTAAAGAGAGCTCTGACATCTGTGGTCTGATGAGGAAAAAATGACGGGATGTTTGCTGAATGTGTGCGTGTGTGTGTGTGTGTCTGCAGCGATGTGCGAACGAGAATGCTCATTTGTGAGTATGCAATAGTGCAAATGCCTGTTTCTGTGTATATGTATCAATATCTGTCTCCATTTTTCCTGTGTCCGATCTAATTTCAGTGACTCAGAAAGGAAGAGATGACATACATTATTTTTGTTTTTAAAAAAAATGTCACTTGTATTAATACTATGTAATGGGGATGTCAAATGAGGTATTATAAGGGTCACACATTTTTCTGCCAATCTTATTTCACCTCTTCCTTTTTTTTTTTTAAATTAATCAGATGCGTTTTGTTTTTTTTTCCAATCACATTTCATACGGGATCCCTGGTGTACAGGTGTCCCTGAGCACCGCTGTCCTTGTGTTTCATCCCTCTTACCTTCGAGGAGGGAGCGACACCGATGCTTCTTAAAGAAAAAAAGACAATTATTTCAATGAATGAAAGGAGAAAAAAAAACAACAGGGACTTGACGACATGCTCCATGCTGTTCTTTTAATTTAGTTTGATGAATTTATTGTTATTTTATATCAACAAGAAAAAATATCTCTTTTATCGGGTAAGGTTGAATTTTGTGTGGTGATGACTGTGAACATTCACATTTGAAAAGTAAAATGGAAAAAAAATCAAAAGGAATTTATGAAATAAAACAAAAACACAGGATGTGTGTTTGACTTGTTTCATGCTTGCTCTGTAGATTTTTTTGTTTTCATATACACTCGATAATGTGACGAGACTAAATTTACACTTTATTTTCTTTGGTTTAAAAATCTCGTATCCAACAACAACAACACCCTGCCAATTACATGCAGAAGATAAAGTTAACAAAAGTCATTACAGCATATGAATTTGAGTAAGATGATAAAAATACAACATTTTTTCGTCCTTGAAATACAGCATTCAGTCATCTGTGAAAAACTTGATCCCAAACTTGCTCTCGGGAGAGCTTGATGATGCTCAACAGCGAGGCAGCTTCAGCGTAGAGTCTCTTGAAGAAGAGCCATGCTTGTTTCTCTGAAAAGTTCTAGTCAGAATCGTTTCTCCACGCAGGCGGTGAGGGTCAAACGAGCAGAGAGTCCCAGTCAAAGTCATCCTGGATCTCCTCACTGTTGCTGTGCAGACTCTTTAACGGAGGACGCTGTCGTGGCTGCATGCCAGCTGAGACGGAAAGAGAAAAGTAGACTCAGAATACAACCGTGGTGCAGGCATGGCAAGAAGTAGCAAGAATTTCACACTAAAAAAGGCTGTGACTTCAGTTTGAACCCACATAATAAAAGTTAAAGTTGCTCATTTTTAGGTTCAGAATTTTCCTCAAAAACATCAGTTTTCCGAAACTGTCCAGGTTGCTGCACTCTGTCTGAAACACTGTTTTAGCTCCTGTCTCTTTTAGCCCCCCGACACAACAACAGAGCGGCTGTGCTAAAGGTGTCAAACTAGCCGCAAGGCATAAATTATGCAAATGTGTGACGTGGTGATGTAGTGCGATGTCACAAAGTCACGGATCTAAAGGCAGGACCACTGACAAGGTGTTTCTTCAGCAGTGTTTTCTGTGAGAGAGAGGAGCTTCTGTCGCTGTGGAAGTTTTAACTTTACACGCACAAGGAACTATAAAACACACTGAAGGAAAGAAAGAAAACGAAAAGGCATGAAAGGGTCTAGAACATGATGTCCAGGTCTTACCCGTCGCGTTCGCAGGCTGTGTTAGCTGTGGTCGTTGCAGTCCCTGCCCCGCCATGTGCAGAGCCCTCCGGGGCGGCTGTGCCCCGCTGATGGGGGGAACCATGGGAGAGTAGGGGAGAGGCGACGGGTGGGTGAGGCTGGCGAGGGTAGGAGGATTGGTGGTGAACGGTGGGACCTGTAAGGAGTGAGGTGCACCGGGGGCCAGTGGGGAGTTATTCCCGGAGGTGATCATGCCTTTCTGAGTGAAGAAGCGGTTCAGAGAGTCGCAGAGGGAGGTAAAGAGCGCCGGGTCCAGGGCCCAGTCGCAGAGCTCCGCCTGCCGCATGCTCTCCAGCAGGTCTGAGAAAGTCATCGAGAGGAAAAGCAAAGTAAAAAAAACTGATTCCGCAAAGTTGTTGGTAGTTGTCATAATTATTGTTTGCTTAGTGGCTTCAAGCCATGGACGTAGTTGCTCACCGCACTTAAGATAATGTTTAAGGTTTTAAGTACTGACTTTTGAACTGTTATTTTCTTTATCACATAATCTTTGAATCATTTTTTTGATTTCAGCATGATTTCCTCGAGCTCATGGTGGATTTTCCGTTTTTTTTTTTTTAACTATTAAATACAATAAAAATAACATCAAATCTTCATATTTCGAGCTGGTACCAGAAAATGTTTGGTATTTTTGCTAGGTAAAATGAAATAATGCATCAACAGTCGAAATAATTGCCAAATATTTTCCTGCTGATTAACTAAGTGACTAATTAGTCTGATACCTCATGTGCTGATCAAAAACTGTGTCACACTCAGAGGAGAATCTCAAAACAGAGAACATCCAAATAACCCCTGTAAAATATGTTAGTTTGTTTGTTTTTAGGTGAAGGGACACTTAAGCTCATAATAAGTAATGACTATATTTAGTATGTTGTGGAAAAACCCCTGTCTCTGTTATAGTTCTCTTAAGTTTTCTGTGGAAACTGCCCCAAAAAAGAAATCCGTTGTCATTTTTCTTTTTCAGTCTATATTGTATTCCAGACTATTCCAGACTAAGTGTGTTTTAGAAATTAGGAGGATACAAAATTCCTAGCCTATTGTTTTTGTGTCTTTGTGCTAAATAAAAAAGAATTCAGTGACCCTTTGTGACTAACGACTTAGTAAAGTAGTAAACTTTTGACTAAACATTCAATGGGTTTGCGCTCAGCTCAGCTCAGCTTGTATTTTAAGTGCTGTAAAGAAAATTATAAAATTCCACTGTGGATATTTAAGAGGCTAAACAAGTATCTTGAAAACAGACCTGGGTGACCAGAGAGGTCTATGTTGGCCCAGTCCAGATTGCTGGCAATGCGGAAGCTCTCTTTCAGAGAATCTGGGTTACTGAACCAGTCGGGTGGCACCGCTGAGGAGGAAGAGAGGAAGGTAACGTTACAGAGGCCGGATCATTCCTGGGTTGTTTTGCCATTTCTTTTATTACATTTCAAGCCTTTCTGGGGCTGATGAGATAATGTGAGACTCACTGTGCTGTGAAACAGGAGGGTGGACAGCCGCTGGAGGGTGGGCAGCCGCTAGAGGTGGGGCGGCTGCTGGAGGTGGTGCAAGTGGTGGAGGGTGAGGAGACATCGGTAACAGAGTTGGAGTGTGAAGTGGAGTAATGTCACTGCTCTGAAAAGCCAGGGGGGCAACATCCGCTGGAAAGTATAAGAAAAAAAACCCTTACCCAGGATGTTTATGTGTCTGATGTACACTTCATAGAGTTAATGACACACACACACACACACACACACACACACTACTTACACTGTGAGCCTCCCCTCTCCCGCATGGTCTTGACTAGAGACTTGAAAGATGCATACAAGTCTGGCAAATTCAGCTCGTCGAAAGTGAACCGAAGCGGCGGATCAGTGGAAGAGTTTAACGAGACGACAGGAACAGACGAAGGCACGACAGATACAGAAGAGTGAGCCGGTCCCGACACAGTGCAGACGGACACGGGCGCTGAGGCGGGGGTGCAGGAGAAAGTGGAAACAGACACGGGACCCGAGCTAGCGGCATAGGACAGAGCAGCATCAGAGAAAGAGGGGACCGCTGGAGAAGCTGTGGACAGGTTGGCTACAGTGGAAAAAGTGGGGCCGGGTGGAAGGGGAGATGGGAAAGAGTTGATGGAGGACATGGGGAGGACAGGCGGGTGCCCGGCTGGAAGAGACACAGATGGATGAGGGACAGGGAGCGAGGACACGGGGCTCAGGATGTAGGGTGATGGTTGCTGTGAAGAAAGAAGACATTATGTTTGAAAACGCCCAGAAACTCTGACTGTGACAGTGAGGGAGGACAGTGTGACTCTACCTTGCATGGGGGAGGAGAGAGGGAGGCAGACTGGGGGGACTGGGTGGCTCCTAGTGTCTCTGTGTGGGAGGTTGGTTGTGGATGACGAGGAGAGGGTCCTCTCTCTGCGCGTGTGCCCTGTAACAGCACAGTGTTGCTATTAAGTGGGAAAGGTTTTAAAATCATGTGGGACTCTAAAGGTAGCATTGCCCAACTTAAAGGGTTGCTTCACCCAAAATACAAAATACATAATTGGCAAAATCCAAATTTTTAAAGCCATGCTTTTATTTGCCTTTGTTAGCAAAGTTCTCGACTCGCTAGGTTTTTTTTATCATAAGTCATAAAGTCACACAGGTGTACGACAGTGGTGTCTACGTGATTTGCAATGTGACAAATATGCGAAAAATACAGATTCTTATGTAACGTTGCTTTAAATGAATGAAAGCAAGGTCTGTAGACTATCAAGAGAAACCAGGACATTATTTCTATCACGATGAAACAAACGTACATTCTTAAAACCTTGACAATACAAGCAAAATCAGCATATCTGAATCCCTCTGGAGGTAATTGAGGAAATACATTTTCCTTGGAAGTGTCTCTGAAAACTGGTCCTTTCAGAGTGTCATTGACTGGGTTTGACCATATTCATTGTTCGGATGTTCTTTTTTAATGATAATGATAAACTTAAAATCCCAAACTTGTATTTGTACAGGCTTTGACGGTTGACAAGTGAATGGATGATATTAAAACAACATACGTCCCGCCTGTCCTCCTCCTCCTCTGGGTAGGGACGTTTAGGTGCCCTCGCTTGATTCACCTCTGCAGGCCCGTCCATCGTCCAATAGGAACCCTGGAAATGCAGTGTAAGTTTGAAGCTTCAGGCTCTTTACAGCAAACATTTCTCCCTCTCACATGATGCAGATTTTACAAAAAGCACAATTATTCTCAGAACATTAATAGTAGTTCACCTTGCCGGGGTCACTCTGTGGCCGAGGAACCTTCCTGAAGCACTTATTAAGGGACAGATTGTGCCGGATGGAGTTCTGGACACGAAAGGGAAGAAGTCAGTCCTGAAACAGCCGGAAATGCAAATCATTTTGAACATGCTTCAGTTATTAAGTTATCACGGCTCCACTTACTTTCCATCCCCGGCCTGCTCGGCTGTAGTAGGGGAACGTGTCACTGATCCAGGTGTAGATGTCATTCAGACTCAACATCCTCTGAGGTGCAGCTGCTATTGCCATGGCGATGAGAGTGGCGTAGCTGTGGGGGGGTTTCCCTTTGGAGTTGGAAGGAGAGGGGTCGGGCACTGGGGGTATAAAGTCCACCCTCTCCCTTCCTCCATCTCTCTTCCTGTCCCTCTCCCCTGCTCCTCCTCCTCCGCCTCCTCCTCTCCTTTCTCTCCCCGAGCGCAGGCTGCTGATTCCCAGCTGAGGCAGCCAGTCAATACTGGTGAGACTGGAGTCCAGGTCCGAGGACATTGTGTCTCTTATTCTCTGTCCAGGATCTGAGGGATCAGAAGAGGAAGTGCCAAATCAACACGTCCTTTCACTTCTTGTTTACTTTGGAAAACGTAGAGGCAAACACAGAATGCTGTAGTAGATTCACTCCTGCCTGTAATCTAACACTGTCAGCCGTTCTGTTCCTGCTCTCCCAACCAGCGTCACTTGCAAACCAGTAAGTTCAGACACAAGACTCTCTGTGCTGCTCTGGAAGCCTTCCAGTCACAGGCAACAACACACTGCATGACCGGACAGCATTTAAACATGACAATTCCACCTACACTCTGTATTTTCCGAGGAAGAAGTGCGGCTTGCTTACCTCTCTATAGTCACTCGAGGCCCAAGGCCTTAAGAAGTGTTATTATCTGATGTTGTCATCAGCTGTGCACAACTGCTGACAAACTGGTGTCCGTCCTCCCCCTCACAGCTCTGTCTTCAGCATGTTGATCCCCATACGTCCTCCAGTCACACCTTTGCTTTGTGAAAGTTTGTGTAACTTTGGAGAAATACACACAAAAACTTATCGGAGAGCTTCCTTTTTCTCTCTCTCTCTCCTTCTCTCCTTCCCCTCCCTTTCTGGATATACCAGAATGACGTCACTCACTCCTCCCCCCCTGGGTGACGTCACTCTGAGGCGCCCGCCTCTGTGAACTGGTCCCACCTCTTCAGCTTGCAGTGGAAGCTTCTGCAGCTGTGGGCTCATCAGGAGGTACAAAAAGAGGAATAACCACTCAGTTTCACCTGAAACCATTTCAGGAACTTGGACACAAAGGGACAGTGACACAAATGCAAAGCAGCAGTGTCTCTTTATTGAAGCACTTTAACAGGATGTGGGAAGCAGTGAACTCGTATGGAAGGTCTGCATAACAGAATGACGGGTTATGATCTTCCTACATGTTGCTGAAGAAGGCGAGGAGGCCAGTGTCAGGGGACGGGTGGGCCAACAGCTTCTGGATCTGTGAATGAAGTGGAAAGAATATGTTTTTGCATGTTTTGCAAGAGCAGCGTTTCAGCTTTACTTTTAAAAGAATGTGCAACATGTGGATTTGATCACTGCAGTAGCAAGTCTCCCTTCAGCACCCTCAGTGATGTAACCAAAGGTCACACTTGAGTAAAATTAAAGATATTGTGTTAAAATTATTACTTTGGTGAACTTTAAAGTCAACCATGCAAATAGTGCTCTAGTAAAACACAGAAAAAGAAGAAGTATCTGATATTAAATGCACAAAGTATCAAAAGTATATGTTAAAGTAAATTATACATATATAAACATGTGTGTACATACTGAATATTATGGGTTTATTGGATCTGATATTCAGCATTTTTCTATCAGAGTATCGGAATCAGTGTTTTTTTTATCCGATTGCCAATAAAATAAGTTCACTTAAAAATGTGCTACTTTGGCCCTGATGCAGCATGTAATCTGTAAAGTAACTAGCATCTAAAGTTGACTAAATTAATTGGAGTAAAAGAACAAGATTAGCTTCTAAGACGTAGCAGAGTGTAAATATAAAGTAGCAGAATGATGGAAGTACTTAGTTACATTCTATCACTGAGCACTCTATGAAGTCAACTATAACTAACAGTATCAGTGATGTTTGTTGTAGTCAGTGTATTTTAGACTGCAGTGTCTTTGACAGCAGTCTACTGCGAGGTGTGTATTTGTGACACATCTTAACAAACAAAAGCAACTCAGGAGTTCAAGGGGACTTTGTTTCACACTAGGGAGTAAATATATTAAGCTTTAAACATTTAATTTCCCACTTTCTGGTGTTTTTTCTCCATCAATTTATAGTAGAAATGTCTTTATTTATGTAAAGAAGAACACACAATTCAGGCACCAGATAAAAAACTAAAATGTAATAAAAACAGGGCTTGGCAATATATTGGTGTTATATCCTCATCCTGATATGAGACGTATGATATGTATATCATCACAGACTTTGTATATTGTTATATCATGATATGGCATAAGTATTGTCATGGTTTTAAGGGCTGCATTACAGTTAAGTGATGTAATTTATCAAACTGTTCATCTTCTGTTCTATATTTATCTTTACCAACTTAGTCTTATATCCAAGTTACTGATGCATTTTTCATCAAAAATCTTACTGTTAATATTTTTTGAATGTACCACTAGTCACCCCTACAAAATTGTTGCAATATTAATATTGAGGTATTTGGTCAAAAATATATTAATATTAGCCACCCACTCTTAGCATTTATGAAGTGCTTTTGAGGAGATTTCATACTATCAAGATGTATATTGTGTATCGCGATATTGCCTTTCTATAATAAAATACAATTAAATCAGGCTTTCAGTCAGTAGTTCATAAAAAAAAAAGTCCTCTGCTACTTTCATGTTTTTATAAACATTTACGAGGACTTGTCTCCTCCACCCCCATTAAAATCCAGACCAAGGTGGTGAAACAGCGAGCAGCTGCAGTAAGCACCTCCTTGAAGTTGGGGTGTTTAGCGTCCTGAACCAGCTGCAGCAGAACACCCTCTGTGGTGTTGAGGTAAGCTCCGCTCTGCTTCAGTCGGGACAGAGCAAACAAACGGTCCGTCTGGCTGTGGAGGGAGATACAAAAGTAGTAACGCACATGTATACAGTTCACACACACACACACACACACACACATCTATATTTAATGCAGGTGATAATAATGCAAAACAGAATACACAGATACCTCCTGGATGAGACGGCGTCAGCCACAATATGAACCTCCATGCCCTTTTCAAGCAGGTCAAAAGCTGTGCACTGTGGAAAAGACAAGCAGAGGTCCTGAATCATTAACAGAAACTACTGTGGAAGCTTTGTGACACAGAGAACATGGAGTAATTCTGTTAGTTAATCATTTCATAATAATCAATCAATTGTCACATCATCACCTCCCTCATACAAAAATTGTGCGGGATTTTTTGAATGCAATAACTTGTAAATGCAGAATAAATATAAAAAACAAAAACATTAGAAGTATATAATGTAATTTTGGTAGCTAAACTGCAGAAGCAATGATGTGGTCTTACAGCAATACAGGCGTGTGCCTCTATTCCACACAGTATGGCCCGTTTGGGGTTCCCCAGAGCCTCCAGCTCCTTCTGCACCTCCTCTATCATCATGGTGAATGAAGTCTTAGCATGAGCTTTCAGGTCCTCTGCTCCCAGCTCAGGTACTGTGGGGCCGAGGCCTTTAGGGTACTGCTCTGTCAAAATGGGGGGGATGCCCAGAACACGACTGGCCTGTGAGGAGGAGGAGGAGAGAGCAGGCAGATTTGACTGGATGCGTTAAAAAAAATATATACATCATTTATTACTATTATAATATAAGAAAGCCTCAAACAACATTTGTATTATTGTCTGAGGCTGATCAACTGGTGAGGTGGTAAGTAACAATGTAGATTAATTTGTCACCAGAATTAAGTCAGGAATCTGTACTTTGCCTAATTATCTATTTTCTGACAACTTTTTACTTTCACTCCTTACATGTTAACAACATATCTGTACTTTCTACACCTTACATTTTAAAAGATAGAGAGAGAGAGAATGGGGGAAAAGGAGTGTGCTTGGGACATTTTACCCACACATAATCTCGGTATATGACATCCTTGGAATGAGACTCAACAGTAAGATACCTTTCTGGTGCATTTAGGAACAACTCAGACTAATTGTACTGATTCTACTTTTAAGTTTAATAGTCTTTGAATTAGATTAATATGATGCAAGGTTCAGTTAGTTTTGTCCCCTACAGAGGGACACTTTTATATTTTATAGCCTTTTTTTCCCCACCGTCTTTTGGTGAGTGAGATAGGTGTGTGGATGTGAGTATTTCCAACCTGGAGCAGCCGGGCTGCATTGCTGACGATGTTGGTGAACTGGAAGATGTTGGGCCTGAACTTCTCCTGCATGTCACACAGGAGGAGCACCGTATCCTTGGTGGAGAGTCTGCCAATTTTTGCCACTGCAGGGACAAGGTCACAGAAAAGTACAGATAGTGGAGTAAGACATATTTAGAGAGATACAAGGTTGTCTGACCACTTGACATTAAAACAGCCCTGCAGCTTTGATCAATATCACTTAGTGTACTAAGGTTTTGACAACGAAACTGTCCTTCACAGTATGTTTTTCCACACATTTGTGTCTTCTTTAGGAGGAAATAGGTTAATTTCCTTGTACGAAATATAACCTCCATGTTGTTGCATGCAAACACAAATGAAGTGGAGCGACATTTACCGTAAACACAACTTTAACACAAGACACAGACTTACTTTTGCTGCCTGAATGGTCCGACTGTGAGGGGGAGAATTGGGTGACAGGTTCAACAAGGCTGTAGAAAGTTCACCCGTCAGGTTACATTAACTTGTTGTGTCCCATGTGACGACACCTGTGTAATTGTAAACCAGCACAAAAATTACCTATTGTGCGAGCAAGTGAAAGAGTAAGAATGCATTCAAAATTGAACACGAACAGGCCAACACAAGGTTAATCAGATAGACAACCACCAGCTGAATTAGTTAGGAAATAATAAACAGCACTAACAAATATATTCCAAAGCCAGAAAAATAAATTCAAACCTAGCATGTAGCTAAGAGAGGACACACAAGTTCGACAGCCTTCACTAGAAGCGCATTGACCAATAGGATCGTCTGTTCTAGTAATTGACGTTTCTTTGAGCCAATAGCAGCCGGAGTTGGCAGCGAATCGCCTTACTAGCTCTGGTGGGTGGGGATCACAACTGAGAGTGGTCACCTGAAGATGTCTGACAATGCAGAGTCCCCGACAGAAACGCCAAAAGAGGAGTCACAGCCACCGACAGACGACTCGACAACAAATGAAGAGAAGAAAAAAAGTGATTTAAAAAGTAAGCGAGCGTAATATATCGAAAATTCGCCTGATTTCGCGGACAATGTGTATCTGTTGACAGTTGTCGCAAGTGCGATTGGAAACAATTCCGGGTGTGTGACGTGAGGAAAATTGACAGCGATTCTGGCCAATAGGAATGCCGCTTTTTTCCTGTTTAGCCAATTAACGTCGAGTTTGTCACATGTCATGTGGTACTACCGGTTTAGGGAATGCTGAAGCTACTGCTAATGTTTATCAAGGCAATATATTAACTTTTTGGTATTATAGGATACATATCTCTTCAGAAAGGCTGTTCTTTCGTTGTGTATCAAACATATGCTATGCAAATGCCAATAGGAACTACATATGTTGTACATAAGAATAAGTTAATACGGATAAGCTAACATGGTCTGGTTAGCTGTCAAACTGTCACAGCCTTAACGTAACTAGTTTGTTGTAAATATCTCAGTTCACGTTTTGAGGTTTTCGACAAGTTTGTTCAGATATTGCAAGAAATAAAATACCTTTTCATTAGATAGCTTTGTGAGAAGGCTGTCTTTCTGTTTCAAAGTTATTTTGTGGAAATAATATTGGCCACTTTGCTAAATAACTAAGTCATACTTTTCAAAGTTTGCTTTGTTTTTATAAACAACCCTAATTGGAAACCCTCACATTCAGTTTAGCTGTAACAATATATGTAATCTTTATACAGTTATCAGGCCAAACTTCTGCTTTAGATCTATTAATATTCCTATGTCTTCAGAATGAAAATAAAAGTAACCACATTGCAGCAAACAAAAATAAATTCCAGTAAATAAATTACACCTGCACAATGACTGCAGTTTATCACGACTAGTATATGAGAGTAAGATGGACTTTGTATTACAGTATGTGTACATTGTGCACATACTTAACACTTTTTTTATTAATTCACATTTTATATACTAAAGATAAGGAAATTAAATTAATTCAAATGCATATCAGAAGTGATTAAAGCGGAGGAAATATTTAACAAAAGTATTGCAGGCCATGCTGTCAAGTTGTGCAAAACCCCAAGGATCAACATTTTCAATGTCCATTATGTGTCCGTGGATGAACATTATTCCAGAAATTCCACATAACAGCACTTTCACTTTCTATGTTCTCCATTTTGATAGTTGACGTGTTGCTGAAGGCTGTGGGAGACACTCCTATCATGAAAACAAAGAAGTGGGCGGTGGACAGGGGGAGGACGTTACAGTCCCTGTCTCAGTTCATCTCTCGCTTCCTCAAGCTTGATGCTAATGAACAATTGGTAAGGATGAAGTTTGTCCACTACCTTATTTTATTTCTCCAAATCATGACTTGGGCAGTTATTTTTTTCTCTTCAGGCCTTTATGTCTAACTGCATCTGCATTTGTTTTTTCTTTTCAGTTCATTTATGTTAACCAGTCTTTTGCCCCCTCGCCGGACCAAGATGTGGGAGTCCTCTTTGATGTAAGTGCATATAAACACCTGTTTTAATGAACTGTTACTGCAGTGTGTTGTGTACTTAGCTAGCGTACTACTTAGCAAATATGATCTCAAAGAGAATCAATCAGCAGGTAAACAGTGGTCACATCTGTCTTGAACAGATGTTTGATTTCCGGTTCTATTCACTGATAAAGACCCCAGGATGTAGTTGAAAGCTCAGAAAAAGTGAATAACTGGACACTACACACAAACCACATCTCCAAATAAAATTGTAAAACATGTACACACAAAAGACAAAGCTGTTCATGCTTGGTAGACTACTTGGCAAGATACACTTTTAGTTAGTAAGTAAAAGATTAATTTCAAGTCTAATCAGTGATTACAGAAGTGAGTCTTTTTAATAACATTAACAGTGTTAACAAATATATATGTGTACTAACAGATAACTTCTGACAAGTCAGGCTTCAGCTGAGGTGTAATTTGGAAGACTTAACCACAGTATAACAAAACGTCTTTACCATATTGAGCTAGTCTCTTAGCCATAAAGTATATATTAGAATAGAAGCCTTTGTAATTGTCAAACCTGCCCTTTAGAAGTGAATGTGCGATGTCGAGGCTTGTCCAGCAGAGGGGGCAATAAGAGGGAAGTTTCATGCCAAAATCCTTGGCCAGTGATTAATGTCTGGATAAGTATCAGTAAAGAACTCAAAGTCCAGAATTCACAGTGGACAGACAGGTCAATATCAACACCGTGGTTATGGAACTGTGCTGTCACATCAATCCTCTGTCTGCTGTTGTAGTTACTCAGTGTGTTTTTTTCTCTCTTACAGTGTTTTGGCAGTGACGGCAAGCTGGTCTTACATTACTGTAAATCTCAAGCCTGGGGTTAAACTGCTTCCTATAACTCCATCCTGAACCTCGACCTGTCTTAATTTTATCCTCCAAACATGCTCATATTGATGTTTTTGCTTGCTTTGCTCAGTTTTTTCTGTACATACATTTTGTAAATAAATTATTCTGACTCAATACAGCTGTTTCCACTGTTTTTTTGTTTTGTTTTTGAGGGCATCACATTTGACACCCACTTAACTTAGTGAGCTCAGGACTTGGCTCTGCACCACGCTGGTGCTGATTGGAGACCAAGAAAAAAAAAAGCATGCCCATTCATATGGATATGTTTGACCACAGTTTTATACTTGTGTAATCAGTGAAAACCTAGTGAAAGTCAGTTTGGTGGGGAGCTTAAACTGCTGCTGAAGGTTTAGGGAGGAACCACCTCTGAAAAGGGACAGACACAGGAAGAGAGGGGGCACTACAGCTACAGATGGACTTAGAAGGATTACACGATTCAGGATGGGTTTGTGACATAAATTCCCAAGAAAGACAGAAAAGAGAGTAGAGTGGCGTGGAGACAGACGCTCAGTCGCTCCACCAGTCTTGCATCTCCGTCCGACTATTGGCTGGGAGGATTAAAGGGGGGAGAGCAACTGGAGAGGTAAGGTCACTGATGCTCATCCTGGAGGAGGAACACTGGTGACAGATACAGAGAGGAAACGATGAAGAGGGTAGTGATGCAGAAAACCAAGATGGAGCAACTACATTCAAGTTCTTAAGGACAAGGCAGAGATAACTGAGGATTGTAGGTTCACAGGACTGCAAGAAAAAGGATTTGTTATGGTGAGACTTCCTGTTTGACTTCAAGTACTGCACGGGACAAGAAACAACTCTTTGGTAGGTACATGTCGCAGATTATTTGAAATGACTGTAGATGAATAATTAGTCAACTGACATTAAATTTATCAGCAGCTAGTTTGATAACAGTCACGGTTTCAGTCATTTTTTAATGGATAAAAAGCTTGATGCCTTTCCTGTCATGTATGACAGTAAAAAGATCTCTGAATTTTGAACTAATGTTAATGTTATATGAAGATTTTACCTTGGAGCTCTGGATGATTAAAATGGGCATTTTTTTTTTACACAGATATACAAAACAGTCAGTTCTTGTGGCGTTATAAGTAACTAAGATATGCATTGCACTCAGATGGAGCTCTCAGATATTTTGCTAATGCAGATCAAATGAGGCAAATGTTGTGCGTCCAGTTTCTAATCAGTTTATTAATATTTGTCAAGATGGACAAACGTGTCAATGCATCTGAAAAACACAATATTCATCACATTTCCCGTTGAACAAACAATTTCCAGGTTTCTAACAAAAACAGTAACAAAAAAGTTAAATTGGTCTTCTTCATGTTTGTAAATGTTGCAAAATCTACGGACTGCTCTGTATTCAACTTGTTCCTGCTGTGAACTTTTGCAAACTTATAGCAATCACATCGTACTGTATGTTCAATACGCTGTCCATGGTACGAAGAATCTGAGGTAGAAGAGCATCGTTCTTAAAGGATAGGCTCACCCAGGATTTTGAATTCAGCCTTGATCTTGTCACCCTCATGCTGATGGAAAAGTCGGTTTACGGTTTGTCGTCCACAAAACATTTCCGGAGCTTCACAGCGTTGCAGCATTCTTCTAAACAACTGAAGTAGATGGGGACTTAATTCAACATAAAATGACTCAGTACAGCTTGTATTGTAAGAAGGAGTGTGTGCTTTTAGCTCAGCAACTACAGTGAACATTTCATCTTAAATAGGGTGAAAAAAGTCTTTCCAAATCAATCTGGGATCTTGGGGTGTGCAGCAAATGGATTAGGCTGGATGAGCTGTATGGAGCCATTTCATGTTTTTTTTTTTCTTTTTTAAACAAGTTCCTATCTACTTAAGTTGTTTAGGAGAATGCTGCAACACTGTTTTGGGGGGGGGGTCCCAGAACTATTTTGTGGACCGAATTACTTTTTACCAACATGAGGGTGAGTATATAATGAATGGATTGTCATTTGTGTGTGAATTTCTCATGAAAAAATGTCTTGACTTACAGAGTTCGGGTCTTTTGAAAAACCATGGACACATATAAAGTTTCTTTACATAAATCAGACATTTGGTTTGGTCTTATTCTTTGTGTTACATTGTAAAAAATCATTTTATGGATAAAAATCCATGAACAAATGTACAGATTGTAGATTTTCATCAATGAAAATGTTTGCCTCTTTAGTTTCCTGCTTTAGTATTATGTATATATGTCTTTGAACATCATACAGATATCATAGCCACTCGTGTGTCCCCGTGTGAAGGGTTTATTCTGCATCTCCATCTCATCTAATGTTCCGTTGCGTTTCAGGGACGGTGGGCTGACGGCGGGATGTTGCATGAGAGACAGACAGCGACAGCAGCTATGGTCAGAATTCACTTCACACTGAAAACACACCTAACACAAACAGATTAAAGCAGATTATCAGGGATTACTAGCAAAAATTTCATTTAGATCTGTGGCTTAACCATAATTTCATCAAAAAATGTAATCTCTTCTTTTTTGCTCCCCTTCCTTCTTTGTGTTCTTCACAGGGCCCAGCAGCGGAGCTCGTAATGAACATCAGGGTCAGAACTGAGTGTGTTGGTCAGGAAGCAGGGAGATATTAGCCGGGCCACAGGAGAGCACACACCTCCATAACCCCTCTCTTGCTGACATTCAACACGGTTAGATGTCACCATATGAATGCCCTGGTTTTAGCCTTTTTGTGTCCCAATCAACCGTGATCAACCAAGGTGATGAATTTCACAAAAGAATGTCCTTCATTTCCCTTTTAGATTAACAACTTTCCATTCAAAATTGTAGTTCTAAATGACCCCATGCTTTTTAGATATAGTTGCACTGACTAAGTGCACACCGCAGGGTCTACATTGCTGAGGTTAGGGGATGTATGGCCACATCAGGGATCAATAGCAGGATATCACATTAAAGCTGTCTGGCCAGCATACTGTCATGTCCTCGCATCCCACTCTTTTCTCCTACTGTGACCCCTCGTAAATCCCCTCTTGTTCATTTTTTTTGGTTCCATCTGTCCTTTCCCACGTGTATCAACTTAAGAGCATCTTATCCCGCTCCCTCCCCTCTCGCTCTCTTTATCTTCCCCTCTTTTAATCACGCTGACTTTACAGTATCGTTTTGTCAGCTGTGTTTTGTCATCTTCTATCTGTACTGTTACATCACACATATCTCTGATTTCCGCTTAAACCTGGCAGCTCATCACCTTTTAAAAACCACCTCAGAACATCTGTCCTTTCCTCTGGGCTCCATCTGTGACTGCAGTCACACCTTCTTTCCTGTTCGTCTTATTCCCACGTGCAGCGTCCCAGCGTTTGTCGCCCCGTCTCTCTCTGGCCTCCCCCCTTGCCTCCCTCTTCTCCTGTGTGGCCATGCTGGAGCGTATGTCCCGTCGCTCTCGCTCCCTGCTCTCCCTGACCTTGACCACTTTGGCTCTGGCCCTCTCCATCCTGGCTCTCTGCACCTCCTACTGGTGTGAGGGCACTCACAAGGTGGTCAAGCCCCTCTGCCTGTCGCCGGTCAAAATGAAGAACTGCGGTCAGAACAACAGCGAGCCTTACACCACAGGTACGAACATGTGACGTCGTTGTTTCACCTCTTTGTTTGTCGTACGTCCTGTTGCATTATTGATGCTCCTTATTGCGTTTGTAGCTGTTACCTGCCCTTGAACGCACGTTTGTGTACATGAATATATTTTGATATTCACTTGTTAAGGTTGTTATGCAAACAGCTTCTTCGGGATTTGTGAACAGTGCATTAAGATGTGCAGGCAGGGTTCAATTACTGTTTTGAAAGTTATTGGTGTGAAGGACAGAATTTAGCACCTCATGAGCAGCTACGTTGCATGGATTTTTT
Source organism: Diplodus sargus (assembly GCA_903131615.1). Classification (NCBI taxonomy): domain Eukaryota; kingdom Metazoa; phylum Chordata; class Actinopteri; order Spariformes; family Sparidae; genus Diplodus; species Diplodus sargus. The sequence continues at coordinate 5,635,835 of CAEMYA010000130.1, forward strand.
TAGGTAAAAAGGCAAAAAAGACTTTTTCTTGCCAACAAGGATGCAAATATTAACGGATGTGTTAACAGCAGCTATACAGATCCTTTATATTAGTGAAAATAGTGATATTATAGTGTAAAAGAACACCATTATATGTAAAAATCAGGCATTCAAAATAATCTTGATGCATAGGTGTAGGAAATAAAATACTGTTTACTTTGTTTAACATGTGGTGGACCCTGCCACCTTTCCAGATTTAAACAGTGTTCTTTGGAACTTATTTCCTTTTTGTGAACAGCTTGTTTCTTCAGTCATGGAAACAAACAAATGTACACATATGGCTTTAAAGTAAACCTAAAATCCAAGTCTGCACTTGCAAACGGCTATTCAATGCATCGAGGGCTCTCTCTTTGTTTAAAGGCCATTTAGATACTTTTCATGTAAAATATTAATCTGCAAAGTAACCAGTACAATACTTCCCTCTGAAATGCTGTGAAATACTAGTGTAAAGTTGTATAGAATCGATGTTCTGCACTAGTACAAGCTCAATACTTGAGTGCATTTATTTTTGTTGCGTTCCAAACCGTTGAATAGGATTATTTAAAAATATCAGCTAAAGCAAAAGAAGACGACATCGAGTTTCCCTCCTGCTGCTAAAGAACAAGTAGATAAAACCACCACGAGCACCTGAACAGTCTCTACAAAAAGTTGCTGGGTGAATCATCCCGACAGGTGTTCCAACACGTTCACGGGCGTGTCATTTATCGTAAGCAGCATGACTTCACGGATTCATCCGACCTGACGTCAACAGTCATGCAGTGTTTTTCTTGGCGTTAGACTTCTGCAACAGCCACAAACACTGTTACCGAGCAGATACGTCCCGTCACAGCTTCAGGTGACCACTTTTCAGACAGAATGATTTTTAAAAGATGCTCTACGACTTAATTTTAATTGTCAAGTCTCAGAGTGTCATGATAACATAGTCAGATATTTGCATGATTTGTTTTATATCTTTAAAAAATTACCCAAATTTGAAATAAGAAACACTTGTTCAAGCTCTACGTGTAAGCTTTTTTTTTTCATATGCATCCTATCAGCAGAAATATCAGTTGCAGATGTGGAAAATAAACTTTTTAGCACTTCGAAAATATAGCAGATACTAAATGAAGTCACATCTCTGTTTGAGTGCATACAGTCAGTCGTGCCATGAGTCTCCCAAAATGTGCCGATGACATAAAAAACAACTTTCTGACGTGGACTCTTCCAAAATTTTGGCCTTGACTGAAACCTGATTACACAAGTATTGAATTTCTTGATCTTTGCTCCGTATCACTGCGTAACAAACAATACCTTGAATTAATCTGACTGGATAAACTAACAGGCTTCTCCCCCCACCTGTTAGAAAGTGATTGTCCTTGGTTTGATGTTTTTTAATCTCTTTTTGTCCATACCTTGGCCCCACAGTAAATGCAATTATGGCTTAGTATTAATCTGTGGGGGTGTGAGGGGAGTTCCAAATGTGTTTTCCTTCCACGGAGGAGAGGTTTACACTGCCTGCTGCCTGGGTTTTAATTTCTCAACAGATATGCTTAATCCATACTGAGATTAACAGCTCTTACTGTGTAAAGGAAATCAACTATGATCAAGATATGCCTTTACAGTGGTGGATTTAACTCTCCCAGATTTACAGACGCTTGCACACACACACACACACACACACACACGTGGGCTGACAAACCTGCATGTGACCGCAAAGCACAGACGCGTTACTTTTGGGGCGGTGGTGTGATGGGCAGACTTTCAGGTGTTTTGCGCTCAATATTCTGTATCCATAACTCTTCCAACTACACCCCCTGTAGCCTAATTCTCAATCAACACACACCTGCATGCAAAATTGTGTGAATGGACACCAGTAGAGAACCAATCAGAAGTTTGTGAAGCAAGAATCAGTTTGTAGGCTGCTGTACGTTTGTGTTTTTGAGAGGAATCTCTAGGGATCCTGTGCACCATGTAGATTTACAATAGATGCGTGTGTGATCTGAAGAGAGGATCCACCTAGTGCATTTTCTGATTCTGCTCCATTATCCATAACCGGAATATGCAGCTGCAAAAATGTGCCCGTCATGCTCTTCTTCACTATCGTCCTGTTGTGCCGTCACACAGAGAGCCCCACTCAGAATCCCTACAACCGCACGCTGTCTCCAGCCAGGAGAGACGAGCTGGCCAAGATCAGACAGAGGCAGCTGGCCAACGCTGTTCACTACATCTGGGAGACGGGAGAAGACAAGTTTGCTTTCAGATACTTCCACACCGGTTTCTGGGAAAGCTGTGAGAAACACAGCGACGGTGAGAACAACAAGCACACGGCCAGTAACACAAACACACTTGCAGCTCGTCACATTCTTAATTATGCTGTTGCACTTTTCATGGATTGTTTTTCCATTAATTCTTGTTATTCAGACTTTATGAATGTTTTTTTTTTAATAAATTTTTTAAAATGTATTCATTCCCATTTTTTTATCCTCATTTTCGGTCGTATCTGCAGGGGAGAAATGTCGAAGCTTTATAGAGTTAACGCCTGGAGACACTCAAGGTGAGTTGCTTATCAGGCCTGTGCCCAAATATATATACATCAAAAAAGTTTTCTCCATGGATGCTTGTGTGTAAATTGTGTATGTATTTCCCAAATGTTGCAGGTGTGCTCTGGCTGTCAGTTGTGTCAGAGTTCACATACATCGGGCTGCTGGGGATGGGCTTCTTACTGATGTGGCTGGAAGTCTTGTGTTCCCATAAAGAGATGCACTCGCTAAAAATCAATGCCTACGCAGCCATCTGCACTGTATTATCAGGTGAGACGCAGTGTGTCCTTCAGTTTTGCATTACTCTGTATCAGAGGTTCTCGAAACTTTCCCCTGAAACTTCAAGGTGACTTAACCAATTTGACACGTGTTGGGAGTATAAAGCCATTCTTTGCTTGAGAGGAGGCTGCATGTAGTCTGGTAATGTAAATTGCCTTTGGTGTTGTCACTCAGTGGCTACGTTGAACAGCTTAAAAGCAGAGACATCACCCTTTTTTTTATTCCATGCGATCTTCTTTCTCTTAAAATCCTGGCGCCTACATTACCCAAATGCAACTCGGCCATCTCAGACATCACTGAAGGCAATTTATCAGATGACATGCAGCTTACTATAACCTGTAGACACACCTTAATGTGTAAGAGTGGTGGGTGTGTCCTTTAATAGCAAGCTTTGACCCCCAGGCTGCACTTCAGGCAGCTCCGTCTTGTATCTACCACCTGCTCCATAAATCCTTCTCTATTTGCATGGTTTGTTTTCCAGACTGAGTTATGAGATCTGACCTGTCTGCTTTGTGTTTCCTCCCCTGCGTAGGTCTTCTTGGGATGGTGGCCCATATGATGTACACCACAGTATTTCAGATGACGGTCATTGTGGGCCCCAAAGACTGGAGGCCTCAGTCCTGGGACTACGGCTGGTCATTTGCGTAGGTGTCAGCAAACAAACCTGCATCATTCCAGGATGTACATGAAGTACTAGTCAGGCTTTGCTGATATGTTGCACTGCTTAATCTCTGTTTTTCAGTCTTGCCTGGGTGTCCTTCAGCTGCTGTATGGGGGCCGCCGTGGTCACGCTCAACTCCTACACGAAGACCATCATCGAGCTCCGTCGCAAGCAGAGGCTCCGTCTGGAGGAAGCGAGAGCCGCCACTCACGCTCCCGCCTATGACGAGGTTGTTCCAGGCGGCGGGCTCTACTCCGTCAGCGGCCTGCTGCAGTGTCCGGATGGCATGATCGACGTGGCGTGGGCCCCGAATGGCAGTGTGGTCGGAGTGGGAAATGGGGACGTACCAACGCTGGTTTTGGTGGGAGGCTGTGGGCCGGAGGGGTGTGAGGACTGCGAGAGGGAGATGGACGAGATGGATGTGGCAATGGACCGAGTTGATTCACCTTGTTAGTGGACCGTTTATATCCATCAACTGAAAGGGCTGAAAAATTGAGAAAAAGGAAAGACACTGCCGCCATGTTGGAGGAGGATCAACGTGAGCAAAGCGGAGCCTGATTTTCTTTTCTTACACTTTTTAATGAAGCTGGGACTTTCCAACTGCATTTGAAGGAGAGTGAATTCGATACATATCAGACTGTGAGGACTGCAACGTATGACATGTATGTTTTCTGGGTATTTCTCAGTGCCTCATGGTAGGAAAGTAGATGTCTCTGTGTGTAAATGATTATACATGATAGGGGTGGGTATTGGCAAGAACCTCACGCTACGATACGTATCACGATACTTTGGTCACGATACGATACGTATCACGGTATCACAATATTGCGATATAAGTAAAGATGAAAACAGAAGTACCTGTATATGTACATCAGATGATATTGATCAGAGGAAATATTGTGTCAAAACTATTTCATTCAAAACAGCCTCT